>JAQPZY010001635.1:600000-945000 GCA_029931535.1 Margaritifera margaritifera
TTAAAGTAAATGGTGTCCTATATCGAAAGTGTAAATCGGCCGTACATGTCCAGACGTCAACGACCAGTTCCGGTACATAATACTTCCCAAACTATCAATATGTGTTCAGGGTGTATAAGAAAAAAGATTTAGAAAGACTTGCCAATATGTATAGTATCTACACAAGTGCCACACCAAACACTGATTCTCAGGTATAAAAACATTTTCTGTACCACACCAAACACTGATTCTGAGGTATATAAACATTTTCTGTACCACACCAAACACTGATTCTGAGGTATAAAAACATTTTCTGTACCACACCAAACACTGATTCTCAGGTATAAAAACATTTTCTGTACCACACCAAACACTGATTCTGAGGTATAAACATTTTCTGTACCACACCAAACACTGATTCTCAGGTATAAACATTTTCTGCACCACACCAAACACTGATTCTCAGGTATAAAAACATTTTCTGTACCACACCAAACACTGATTCTCAGGTATAAAAACATTTTCTGTACCACACCAAACACTGATTCTCAGGTATAAAAACATTTTCTGTACCACACCAAACACTGATTCTCAGGTATAAACATTTTCTGTACCACACCAAACACTGATTCTGAGGTATAAACATTTTCTGTACCACACCAAACACTGATTCTGAGGTATAAAAACATTTTCTGTACCACACCAAACACTGATTCTGAGGTATAAAAACATTTTCTGTACCACACCAAACACTGATTCTCAGGTATATAAACATTTTCTGTACCACACCAAACACAGATTCTGAGGTATAAAAACATTTTCTGTACCACACCAAACACTGATTCTCAGGTATAAACATTTTCTGTACCACACCAAACACTGATTCTCAGGTATAAAAACATTTTCTGTACCACACCAAACACTGATTCTCAGGTATAAAAACATTTTCTGTACCACACCAAACACTGATTCTCAGGTATAAAAACATTTTCTGTACCACACCAAACACTGATTCTGAGGTATATAAACATTTTCTGTACCACACCAAACACTGATTCTGAGGTATAAAAACATTTTCTGTACCACACCAAACACTGATTCTGAGGTATAAACACATTTTCTGTACCACACCAAACACTGATTCTCAGGTATAAAAACATTTTCTGTACCACACCAAACACTGATTCTCAGGTATAAAAACATTTTCTGTACCACACCAAACACTGATTCTCAGGTATAAAAACATTTTCTGTACCACACCAAACACTGATTCTCAGGTATAAAAACATTTTCTGTACCACACCAAACACTGATTCTGAGGTATATAAACATTTTCTGTACCACACCAAACACTGATTCTGAGGTATAAAAACATTTTCTGTACCACACCAAACACTGATTCTGAGGTATAAACACATTTTCTGTACCACACCAAACACTGATTCTCAGGTATAAAAACATTTTCTGTACCACACCAAACACTGATTCTCAGGTATAAAAACATTTTCTGTACCACACCAAACACTGATTCTCAGGTATAAACACATTTTCTGTACCACACCAAACACTGATTCTCAGGTATAAAAACATTTTCTGTACCACACCAAACACTGATTCTCAGGTATAAACATTTTCTGTACCACACCAAACACTGATTCTCAGGTATAAAAACATTTTCTGTACCACACCAAACACTGATTCTGAGGTATATAAACATTTTCTGTACCACACCAAACACTGATTCTCAGGTATAAAAACATTTTCTGTACCACACCAAACACTGATTCTCAGGTATATAAACATTTTCTGTACCACACCAAACACTGATTCTCAGGTATAAAAACATTTTCTGTACCACACCAAACACTGATTCTCAGGTATAAACATTTTCTGTACCACACCAAACACAGATTCTCAGGTATAAAAACATTTTCTGTACCACACCAAACACTGATTCTCAGGTATAAAAACATTTTCTGTACCACACCAAACACTGATTCTGAGGTATAAAAACATTTTCTGTACCACACCAAACACTGATTCTGAGGTATAAAAACATTTTCTGTACCACACCAAACACTGATTCTGAGGTATAAACATTTTCTGTACCACACCAAACACTGATTCTCAGGTATAAAAACATTTTCTGTACCACACCAAACACTGATTCTCAGGTATAAAAACATTTTCTGTACCACACCAAACACTGATTCCGAGGTATAAAAACATTTTCTGTACCACACCAAACACTGATTCTGAGGTATAAAAACATTTTCTGTACCACACCAAACACTGATTCTCAGGTATAAACATTTTCTGTACCACACCAAACACTTATTCTCAGGTATAAAAACATTTTCTGTACCACACCAAACACTGATTCTGAGGTTTAAACATTTTCTGTACCACACCAAACACTGATTCTCAGGTATAAAAACATTTTCTATACCACACCAAACACTGATTCTCAGGTATAAACATTTTCTGTACCACACCAAACACTGATTCTCAGGTATAAACATTTTCTGTACCACACCAAACACTGATTCTCAGGTATAAACATTTTCTGTACCACACCAAACACTGATTCTGAGGTATAAACATTTTCTGTACCACACCAAACACTGATTCTCAGGTATAAACATTTTCTGTACCACACCAAACACTGATTCTCAGGTATAAACATTTTCTGTCCACACCAAACACTGATTCTGAGGTATAAACATTTTCTGTACCACACCAAACACTGATTCTCAGGTATAAACATTTTCTGTACCACACCAAACACTGATTCTGAGGTATAAACATTTTCTGTACCACACCAAACACTGATTCTGAGGTATAAACATTTTCTGTACCACACCAAACACTGATTCTGAGGTATAAACATTTTCTATATCAGGTTGTTAGCGTTCTTTAGCTCTACCGTTCCTGATTATTCCACTGCTACTAAAATTAGAAAAAATGGATTGCTAGATCTGGTGACAAAATGATGTCTAATAACAAATATTTTTTTTTTTTTTTTTTAAAAAAAGAAAAAAAAAAAAAAACCCCAGCAAAACCCAATAAGTGGTTTTATGGAAAATACATTAAATATTATCCAAGCCTTATGAGACACGAACATATCTCCTGGCACAGTTTGATTTCTGCCTTCACTGCTACAACATAATATTGTTGTTAGTTGGCTTTAAAAAGAAAATTTAAAAACAAAAGCATTTATTTGTGTTCCAACCAGAGACATATAAAGTTAATATGCCCTTCTTGCTGCAAAGTTTAAAGAAAACGTACATGGATTCTCTTGTAACATGCTACCTCCTACTACCACTGGTTGGTACGACAAACTGGTATATTCGTGGAAATAGGACTAATTTTGTTGGAGTTAATGATAGACTCGAAATAAATAGAAATTCATTTTTACATTCTTCTATACATGTCTGAAATATACACCCTCATTCAATAAAACGTGAAAGTAACTATTTGATATTCAGAAATAAAATAGACGCTAAAACCATACAGGTGCCTCCTCATTTCTGATTTATTAACAGGACACTGTCTATTTAGCGTACTATCATTAGAAACAACTGTAGTGATTTACATTATGATTTATATTGTAATCATTTAGAGGATAACACATATTTTTATATGGATCATCTGATTTTCCAGCGAATGTTACTAATTGCTTGTTTGACTTATTCAAAAGCTATATTAAAGACATTGATCATTCCTTTCAATTGACCGTTTTGTGTGTTCTTCTTCGGTTATGAAGTCTTTTCCAATATCTGCCACGGTTTGACGGTTATTGATTTATTCATTTATGATTTCATTCATCTCTCTCTCTCTCTCTCTCTCTCTCTCTCTCTCTCTCTCTCTTCTACCTCTCTTCCCTTAATCGTGTATGTTTACCTGAAAATGTATAAAACCATATTATTTTGGTATCGCCGTCGATGTATCATTTCTAATCGATTGTATGGGAAAGGCTTTTTCTAAGTTATGAGTACTTGTAGCCAGACCCCATCGGTCAACATTAATGGTAATGAAATATGTGTAAACGGATCCCTGTTGGGAACAAATTGTAGCTCTCTAACCTTTTTATTATATTGGTGTCATTCTATACACATATCCAGATCCAGGGAAAAACGCTTTCCTGTCTGTTTGATACAAAGGTGTCGATATATATATATATATATATATATATATATATATATATATATATATATATATATATATATATATATATACCCCCTTGATCCTCAAATTTCCACTCAGAGAGTCCCCAAATATGTGGCATCATTCAAAATCGTTCAAAAATATTGGGCAATCATTTAATCTTGTGAACCGCTTAAATTGATCTTTCCACAACCTCCAGTTGTAGCATTCCGTAGACTACAAAATTTGAGAGACATGCTAGTCAGGGCAAAGTTAAAGCCACTCTCAGATAATAAATAGATAATAGATAGGAAATCGAAGCCTTGAGGAAATACAAAATACAGGACGTGCAAACAGATGAAAGAAACAAATACATTTTCCAGCACAGTCACAGGTGAAAAGTTAAATATACAGAGCCATAATATAACATGCAACACAGCAAATGTAATCTATCTCATCACGTACAAGGTATGCAGCACCTAATATGTTGGAGAAACGCATAAATTAACTATGAGAATGAATCTCCACAGATCAGACTGGCAAACCAATAAAGTGGAAAGAAGCGCAGTGGCGGAACATTTCTCTTCCCCCGGCCATACGTTCGATGATATAATCCAGACTGGAATCGCCTATAACTCAAAATAACTCAAATCCAAAGAACCACATTGGTTATGCCGGCTGCACACACTCAAACCCAGAGGTTTAAGTCAAGAAGAATCCAAACGGACATTTTTGCAAGCATAGGTAACAAGGAATTTCCAAGTTACCAAAATCTGTTTCCTGCCATTATTGTACTTTCTTCAACCCATGGTCTTAACTACCATTCTGCTGCACAAAAAAAAGATAAAAAATGTAAAAAATGGACATACATTTTTAGTTTAATTTAAGCTGGTATTTACGAAACAAGTCATTTATGTACTACTAGTTGAGAACATAACTTTTACAAGTTTTAGGAAACCGCCAGTTCAACCAAATACTAGATCCTTGATAAAAATGGAATAGGTTAATTGTAAACGGCGCAAAATTTCATTGCTGACCTAATTGCTTACGTCACCAACTAGAGTCCTTTGTTTTAGCCATTTCTGCCTTACAAGCATTTTATCAGGATGCATCTATAAATGTACCAACGTTTAACCCCATTAAACCTTGCTCGTTGTAATTATCATTTCATTGTATCTTTTATGTAAATATCTGCAGCAGACATCATGTAGATTCTGTATAGTAATTACGTTTTAGTGCTTTCTTCTTGTTTCAATTGTGTAATCGATGTTTTGTGACTTTGTGCCCGAAAATGCTAAAAGTGGTTTCACACCAGTTTGGCACTGTTTTTTGTCAGTTGTTTTATTTATATCTATTATTGTCCTGACCAACACGATCTTTGTTCAAGCGCTTAAGGAAAGACTGTTATTTCCGTGTGATTTGTAATTTGTATATGTGTGTTTATATATATATATATATATATATATATATATATATATATATATATATATATATATATATATATTCGAAATTTGTGCCAATGGAACAATAAGCAATTTTCTCTTTTCTTGTATTTGTATTACTTGTGTGCATGTTTATTTGTCTGTGTACATGTGTGTGTGTCTTTGTACACGTGTGTATGATTGCACAATTATTTGTTAGAGTACCCAAGTAGAAATCTCCACAGAAACAATTAAGATTATTTCTTTACTTTACTGTGATTTGTTTTTGAAATTTCATTGGAATACAATAAGTAATGTCTATAAAGTGGTCTCTAGCCCGAGTAATTAAGCGGGCAACGTAAGCTTTTGTGTTACTTATTTAAGATCTCGAATTGTAAAAGAACAAAACAAAAACGAAAATGGTATAACACAAGATCAAATTATACCTGCCAGTATTACTTATAAAATGATCATCAGTTCTGCAAATGGAAAAAGTGTTACAAGTCTACACAGTAATTTATTAGAGATCTTCAGTGTAATCATACTAAACAGGAATAGCAAAAGTTTCTCCCAGATGCACACAATACTCATCATATGTTCTACTAATGGGATGTATCACCCAAGACTACTACATTATTAACATAGTTATTCGATCTTGTTTGTTAAATCACGTGTTGTCAGAATCAGAAAATCCGGATCATGATGCTCACAACAAGACGTGAACTAGTAATCAGGATCGAATTACTAATGAAATTTGTGTTATATACCTATCCATTTTCAGATAATTTAATGAAATCCGTATACACAGTTTTATCAATGAAGCGCGCGTAGTTCCAGCCTTTTTTCATAGTATGGTGATACGGAATCAGAAAACTTCAGTATCGTTTTCCTACTTGAAGAAAATGACAGTAAAATCTAGCTCTTTCTTGAGTAAAAAATTGATAGGTATATGATACAAAATACACCTGACCAGAAACTTATCCATATTTTATGTTTACCTAAGTTTAAACTAATAACGGTTCACGTAAAGGCTGATCCGCTACTATTAATCTCAATCCTGTTTCTAAACGATCAGGTAACGTGGGATATTTGTTTATACAGTTGCCATTATCGCGTACTTACACAAGGTAATATATTATGCAACAATATTCGTCATTAGTTCACTGACAAAATGCGATACTAGATCATAGGCTGTGTGAAACCGAAAATAAAAGAAATCGCTACCATATGTTATTGTGCTGGCAAAAGACAAACCTTCGATAGTCTTGTTACGTTAAAGATTCACCCTGAGTGTTTGGTCGTATTGAGGGTGATTAATTAATGAGATAATGAGTAGCTTACCCCCGTGGATAAGTGTGGCCTCTTACTAATAACAATCACCCAAACCTCAAATACAGATTATGTGGAGATCATTCGGGCTGTAGGTACCCAAAGGAACAGTTTAACAATGAAATCAGCAAATAAAACATAATCAAACAATTTCCGTATTTTACGGCGTCTGGTTGTCCGTCAGCTTTCCAGAACCTGGGATACCGCATGACCAACTTATCAATATGTTATGTTTATCTGAGTTTACATAAATACGGTTAACGTTATAGTTAATCCCATACCATCAACTTAGTGTTGTATATAAACTATGAAATAACTGTATACTTTCCACGTAACCCTTTTACCGGGTGACTCCACGGGTTAATATATTATGCAACAACAATCGTGATTTGTTCAGAGAGAAAGTTAACTATTAAATCATAGGCAATCTGTGTCAAGCCGAAGACAAAATAAATAAATCGCTACCATATGTTATTGTGCCGACAAAAGACAAACATGTTTTAGTCTTGTTACTTTAAGGATTAACCCTAAGGGTTTGGTAGTACTGAGCGCGATTACGCTTGCTAATTACAGTCACCCAACTCTCAACCACAGAGTACATGGAGATAATTCGGACACATGGATTTAGGTACCCCGAGAGCCAAGTTAGCAACGAAGCGTTTGTCGCTAGAATATATATAAAATATCATTGTAATATAAAATAATTTTATTTTTCAATAATATATTCCAGTTGCCCGACAGGACTTTTGACTGTGAGAAAAATGGTTCCTGGCATTCACTGTTAGTTGTCAGGGACATGATTATATACCTATTTGTCTGTTCAGCTGTACAACTTTAATACACGGACAAATAATACAACAATAATATTCTCAAGCTTTTGTCATAATACGGTACTGGGCTTACACTCTGACCTCTCAAAAATAAATCCTAAGCATAAACTATAAAATCCTCACATATCTCGTAGCTGATCTCTCTTTATAACAGAAATTATTCAGTGCAGTCTGTGCTGACATAACGTTCAACTTAGATGTACGGACACACTGATAAGTCCTTTTTGTTCGTATATCAATCGCTTGCAAAAGCTTGTTATGCATTCTGCATAAGTTTATTTTCTGGTCACAGCGCCAAAACACAACCCATACCATGTAACCCCGACGTGAGCCTCGTTTTAGAGTAATCATTACAGTCATTTTGATCGTTACATTTAGATGCAAAAAGTTGAACAAACAATTTTAGTGCTAGATCGTCTTGAGCGATTTTCAAAATCAATATAATTTACATATCTATGTGATATTTCCTTGGAAAATGGGCTACCAATACTATCAGTTCTTGTCGCAAGATTCTTAAAGAATTCAACCTGTTGTGCACTGTTGTGCACTGGCGTTTCGAGAAAAATAAGATTGCCACCTGAGGAGTTTTTGTAAGACGGTATCGTTGAAAATACAGGGTAAAAAGAATCTCAATGATGTATCATGGAAAAAAACTTTACTAGCAAAGAAAGAAGTTACCTTTCCTATCTTTAGTGAGGGGATAACTATGAGAATCATCTATTCATTTATTTAGCTGTAAAACATTAATACACGGGCAAATAACGCAACCATAATATCCTCAGATATTTTGACATAAGACAGTGTTTCGATTACATTTTGACCTCCTAAATCCATACATCTAAAACATACGTTATACAATCCTCACATATCTCGTAGCTGATCTATGTTTATAACAAAAGCTATTCACTGAAGTATGTGCTGTCATAACGTTTAACTTAGATGTATGGGCACGATTATAAGTTGTTCGTATATCAATTGCTTGCAAAAACTTCTTATGCATTCTGTATACAACAAACATTACAAAAATCAGTGAAAAGAGAAAAGAATCAGCATTATAGGGATTGGGCAATTAATCAATTTCCCATAGAACTTAATGTTAATATATTAAAAAATAAAAGTAATGTCTGCATTGGATTGGCATACAAATCACACATGTTTCCATTCATTAGAGTAAGATACATTTTTCAGCCTTGAAAAACAGGTGTTCCATGGCATTTATGGGGGCTTCGTGCTATTAAACCTCCTAGTCTGAACCAAATAACTAGCCTTACACCAAGAGTTCATATGCTATTTTGTCAGTAGCAAATTAAATACAGTATATGAAAATAAAAGTAAATATTTTGTTGTCAACTATAATGCACAGATTGAAGTTCATGAAATTATTAATGTAAACAATAATTAATTCCATTTATTAACCATTGGGTGCATCTCAAAGTAGTTAGCATTCTATTTTGTATTCCCCCACCAGTTGACTGGTTGTAAAATAATGTGTGGTCCGATACCTAAATGTTATAGAATGAATATGGTTTTGTAGGAGACAGATCAATTGTAATACCGATTCATTCCATGTAAGTATAAGAGTCACCTGAACTGTAGAATTGATCGATAAAAGCCCAAAGAATGTGTTACGAGGAGGTCTTTTGGGCTTCTTCCACCATCACTTCATTCACCAGACTCCTCGCTTTCTTCATGGCTGACACTTGGCTGGTGACATACGTTAGAGTGGTCGGATATCGCCAACAACACTATCCTTTCGAGTAGAGACTCCACTCCTACCATCACATCGCAGGCTTCCTGCAGATTATCTAATGTGGTCATTCTGGTCTTCTTGTTCAGTCGACGTTGAATGGTGCTAGAAGAGCGTTCTTAACACTTAACGTGTCAGGTGTGTTGCAAATTAGACTGATGATGATGATTTTTGATTAAAGTCGTGTGCGGCCATTCGGCTATGTACGACTATTTACCCTCACAGCGTGAAAGCACGCTGTGTGAGTGAGGTGGGTGGGTGGGGGGGGGGGGGGGTTAAAGTGTGTGCAATGCACACTATTTATTTGTGGTCAAGTGTGCTGCTAATTTGCAACACACCTGACACGTTAAGTGTTAAGAACGCTATTTTCACACCCCTCCATCGCTGCATGGTTTCCCCATAATTAAGGGGGTTCATTGAAGGCGCGATATTGGGGGGGGGGGGTATAAAAGTTTATACCTGTACATAGGACTAGAACCACAATGTTTACAGGTATGCAGTTGTGCGCGAAGCACACTTAAGTGATTAAGCAGTTAAGCTGTTCATGTCTGGAGTGGCAGGCAGCACGGACTAGGCAAGGAAGGCGTGAAGCATGACGGAAAAACTGAAACGCCATGAACGTATATGATCAAATTCTGCCCAGTTTGCTAAGTCGGGCTGTCCCTATTACCAATTGTGTGTAAGCCACATATTGTAATTGCGGTCACATTAAATCAGTTTTGTTAATTTTCCTAATCTCCTATCAATTTTGAAATTTCGTGTACAAGGTGTTTATATAATTTCCGAAAACAGTGAATAAATTGTGGTTTAAGTAACCCATTTTATTTTTGTGATCTTAATTATATATTATCGATCAAGTTTTTGAACCAGTGGTCGAAATAGATCGTATTTGCATATTAATATAGTTTCGATCAAAATTGTTTTCAAGCCAAAATGAAAACCTTGAGGCATTTGAAAGATTCCTAGCCCTTAAAAGGGCTGGGTATTACCCCTAGCAGCGGCATGAAGTCCTCGATTTGTTCAGGCAGCCGTAGAACACTTTGTGGGCGTTTTGGGTCGCCTGGCTCGATGATGTGAAGGATGTCATGATGTTTCATCCATTCCTCGCATGTTACAGGGGGGGCGTCTAGCCGGTGGTGGGCGATCAAAAAGTTGCAGATAAAAGCTGATAATATGGGCGGGGATGAGCAGTGAATCTCTCCCTTGTCCTTTATGCGTGCTGCAGCCTTTTTGATGTGAACCCTCCCGGTTTTTCCCCCTCCCCTGCTCTCAGTCGCTATAACTGTCCTATGGTCATCGATGAAACTTAAGGCTGCGTTTTTGTCCTCCCATATTTCCTCACCCGTTCCACAATGCAGGGACATACGGTATATGTATTGCCATGTTTGATAGTGGGGAGTACCAGTGAACTTTATTCTGCTCCCCTCTATCGGTAGTATGGAAGTGGACATTGATGGTGGTGGTGGTGGTGAAGCCTTCTTCCTCCCTCCCACCGCTTTCTTTCTTAGCCCCGTCTTTTTCTCCTCCTTCTTGTTTTCCTCTGTCGTCGTCTTTCTTGGAGACTCTGCCCCCTGCGTCCCAGCTACAGATGTTACTGCTGGGGGTGGAGTTGGCGGCTGGGGCGGTGGTGGCGCTGCTGGTTTTGGAGGAGATAGCGCTGCTGGTTTTGGAACCATGGCAGGACCGCTCGCCTTCGGCTGGGGGAACGGTTGTCGCTCCCTCTGTTGAGTCTACGCCTGTCTACTCCATGTTCCCCCTCTTCTCCAATCTCTTGGGGTTCTTTCTTCATTATATCGGTTTTCCTCCCATATCAGGAGAAGAGTGGTTCTCTTCTCCTGCGCTCTTAACCTCCACCCTGTAGCCAATGAGAGACCGAGGCCCTTCAAGGCGTTCAGGGCGAATTTCGGGATTAATAACTCCATGACTAGCTCCCTTTATGATGTATTCTACTACTATGTTCGCTGTCGGAATGGAAATGAATAGTGCGACTGATGATGATTTTTGTATTTGAGTCGTGTGCGGCCATTCGGCCATGTACGACTATTTACCTCTAGTGCGTGCGAAGCACGCACTAGGGGGTTGTGTGGTGCGACTGCGGAATGCTGAAAGCACGGACGTGAAGGAAAACATCCCTTCCTTCCAAAATTATACCAAATCCTATCATCCATAAAAAACACACACCAGTACTCTGACCTAAAAGAAACACTTTTTTTTAAAAACAATTTTTTTATAAAACACATACACCAAACACACTCTATACAAACACCTCTTTTTTAGAAAACTATTTTTTATGTTGTTTTTTAAAAAAAAAACACATACATCAACATACCTACAAACATTTTTTAAATTTTTATTTTATTTTTATTTTTAATAAAACACATACATCAAACACACTCTATACAAACACACATCAAACACATATCAGGGAATATGGGATTTTTTTTGGAGTGGGAAGACAAAGATAAAGACAAACACTCAACATACAAACACATATATGGCAAATAAGATTTTTTTTTTTTTTTTTTTTGAAAATTGGGTGGCTTTGATAATGGCTGTTTTTTGGTATTCAATTTCACCTATAGATGCCCGCATCTTCCAGGTCTGACCCCATAAGCCTCACACCTCCCACTCCATCCATTTCTGCCATTGTTGGAGATAGGGAAGGCATACGGGGGTTGAGTTGCTTCACTATCCCAATCCTCTTTGTTAGGGATAGTGAAGGTCTCCCTTCCTCTTCTCCAAATCAGCCTGTGGCCTTGTGCGTGCTGTTGTGGAGGCTGTTGTGGTTGTGGAGGTCTCTGCTGCTGTTGTTCTGGCTGTGGCTGTGCCTGTGGTGGTGTATTTGCCATAGGCTGCACCTTATAGATGGGTCTCGTTAGAATATGAGGCAGTACCATCCTCTTTCTTTCCTCTTTTTCATCTTCTTCCTTCTACTTCTCCTCCATCTTCTCCATTTCCTCCAGCTCCTGTAGGAGGTGCCAGGCAAGCTATAGATGTACCCTTAGCTGTCTGATTTTTTCTTACTTGTTCATCTTGACTGCTCGACGGGGTAGCCTAACTTGTGAACAAACCACCACTTTATATACTTTAAACACGGACGTGAAGGAAAACATCCCTCACACCTACCTAAAAACATCACCCACACGACCGCGTCTGACGTCATTCTTATGACGTCATTCTGTGCTTCGCGAATTCTGCACTCCACCACCCCTACCAAAAAAAAAACACACTGAGTACGCGGACCTAAAAGAAAAACACTTTTTAATTTTTTTATTTTTATAAACACAAACATACATCACACAACCCTTTTTTTGAGAAAGTTTTTTATTTTTATTTTTTTTTATAAAACACAAACACACACCCTACATACAATTTTTTTATATTTTTTTCAAAGCAAAAACACTCTATACAAACACACACCACACAGCCCTTTTTTAGAAGGGAAAGTGATTTTTTGGAGTGAGGAAGACAAAGACAAACACACAAACACTAAACATACACAAAAAATATTTTGTTTAGGCAATTTTGTTATAGTTATCTTTTCTAGAGATCTGGGTTTGTTTTTGGTAAGAAGTTTTGTTTAACTTCTAGCAGCAGGACGGCCACGTTTCGCCACAGGTCTTATTGCTGCAGGATAAGGTCTCTTTCAGGTGAAAGAGAAGGTAAACTCCTCACAATCCATTCTGCAACTGACTTCTCCGTCTGGTTGTTTCAGCTGCTGCAAGAGTTGTTGCTGTTGTTGTTGTTGTTGTTGTTGTAGCTGCTGCTGTTGTAGTATTTGCTGTTGCTGCTGCACTCTTTGTCTCTCCTCCTATTCCGCTCTGTCCCTGATGATTTCTTCTCTAAAGACTTCTTCCACCAGATCTTGAGCCATTTGCAAAAAGATCATCGTCTTCTTATCTGGGTTCTACTCCAGCAAATGATGCCTCACCCGCTGCATGTTCACCATTGCTTCGTTCAACTTGCTAATTTTAGCTACCATGTTGTTGAGATCTTGACGAGTCAACGAGAGTGACTGAACTGGCCAACGCAGCGCTTTATATGCTGGAAGCGCGGACGCGATGGAAAACATGTCTCAGATCGATAGTGAGAAATGGGACAGAGCCGGTGACCTCAGATCGATAGAAAGAGATAGAGCATATTCATTTCATTTTTTTTCAAAATCAAATAAACAACACAACGCCATTTTTTTTCAAAAATCAACATTTTTTAATACATAATAAGATGCTTCTCTAACATAAAAATGCAAAGCACCAACTAATAAGATTAAATATGAACGTATTTACAGGGTTGACAACGTTGGGAAGTCAAACTGAATTTCCAATGTTCTACATCATTCTATTCTCTATGCATACTACGTTTCTGAGCTAAAGACAAGAGATAACCATAATGTTCACAAAACCATCTTTCTACTGTAGCATCGTTTCTAGCATACTCCCTATCAAAACAAGTCACTAAATATTCTAAGGAATATCCGAGACTGCGTTGATGAAGAAAATGAACAAAATATTGTCCACACACCATATAATTGGATCCTTGTAATCTGGAATTATTGAATCGATTAGAGACTGCATTTCTTCTCACAAAGTCAATGATGTCGTCTTCCAAAGGAGGTAATCCATAAGAATCAAAATATTCCACACTGTGATCGTTGGGAAAGTACACGGCCACCCAGTGGGTTCCTGCTCGATGATTGTCGTCGGTATTGATGACATAGGCATGAATGTCTTTAGGTTTGCGATGGGGAAGTTCATCTTTAGCACACACCACAGGATTCCAAGAAGAAGTGTACGAACTGCGAGTCAACAGGTAATGAAGTTCCCAGGTATCGATTTCTTTGATTGTTTTGTTCACATGTAACGATAAGTCATCAATTCACATTTGACTTTATGCTTGAATTGGTCTCTCAAGTAAGTCTATGAAGAACGGACAGTCTCTATACTCTGTTGCAAGTGAGCTTTGATGCGTCGGATCTCCAGAGGAGTGAGTGGAGGTGAAGAAGAATCCTGCAAGTCTTTATACCATTTTCTCAACACCTTTTCTTCCGAGATAAGAGACCATGCGTCCTCCAAATATTCGTCCATTTTTTCTTCTGCACTCATCATCAAACATTTGTCGTGCTGTTTCTGACTCGGATGATTGATTTGACATCCATGACAATGTTCTATAGACAGATCTGTAATTTTGGCACCCAATTCCGTAGCAAAACAGGACACTAAATGTTGTTTTTGTTCTGGCCATCTTGACGGCATACATGGGATAAATCCTGCGAACTTGGGAACACTATTTTTCTCTTCTTCTTGTCTTTGTTTGGTTCTGGGCGAATAACATCGTCATAACTGGTGGATGGTGACTGCTGTGGTTCACAAAATCCCGTATCTTCTTATATCTCCATAGGTTCTTCGTGTTGCGTCTTTTTTTCTTCTAATAGTCTAGAATCACTTCTCTCAAACTGTTGATTTCTAGAGTATTATCAAATTCTGCATACTAGATGACGTTCACAGTGTTGGCTAGAGCTAGTGCAAACTGAAGTTCCACACGAAGTTGGAATGATTTTATAGGGTGGAAATGTCCTTCGTCGCTGCCTTGGTCAGGAGTGAAATCAAATCCCCACAAAGCATATTCTCCTGCATAATCCTCGTACGAAATACCGTGGCTGCTGTTGGTGCCTAACTGTCCCGTGGCTTCAAAAAGAGTCAAGTAAGATTGCAAGTAATTTCTCTGGGCAAAGTTAGGTTCAAAAGGTCTGGTACACAATGTCTTGCCATCTCGACTGACTTCTATCTTGGAGACGGTAAAGTGTTGAAACTCAAACGGATTTTGATCGATGTCTCCGTTGAGGGCTGCATTACTGATGATGCAAATCAGCAAACGTTTGGGGAGCTGTCCTTGGAAAACGTGATCTTCGAATTTGGATCGGAGTCCAGCGGCAATGGTAAATGTTTTCACTTCCACTCGTCGCACAGGATACTTGGCAGTGGTTCTGATCAACGTTTGACTGATGTCGTTGGCTACTTTAGGTAAGACTTCGACACGGTGCACGTAAAGTCTGGCTTCTTCGATGATGGTTTTGTACTCGTTGGCATGAGCCATCAAATGGAAGACGGTACTACTGCGATTCAGTCTCAGGCGTACATCCACTCCGTTCAACAAAAACTTGTCTTGCAACCACATGTCCAAGTGCAAACGATCCATCAGTTCTAAAGTGCGTCCTTGTCTGATTTTCCTTCGACGGTCGTTAAATCCCTCATTGTGAGGATTGTCCGCTTCTGTCACCGTTGTGTCGTTGAAGGCATCGAAAGTGTCAGGTTTCCATACCACGGAAGCATCCAGATGGGTGTTCTTGGCTCCTTTTCCGTACTTCAAGAGATTTTCCAAGTAAGCACGGTAAGGGTAAGTATCCATGCTGCTGCTGACCAGTTTGTTATTCAAGTACAAATCTACTTCGCTGAACAAGGAATGCATGAAATTATTGACGGGAGCGACTCTGGCATCGGAATCAGGATTGGTGTTGTCCGTTTTGATCACTTTGAGTTTCAAGTACAAGTGACTGCTATTCAGATCTATGTAATCTTCGGTTTGTCCTTTGATTTCAAATTCGATAGGAGCTGAAGTCGTCAAAGACGATACAGGATGAAATTCGACCCATTGGAATTCTTACATCGTCATCATGGTGGGGGGCATGGTAAACAGATCCAGTTCTGACTTGGTACATTCGCAAGAATCTCGGTGCATCATGTTCAATGGCTTAGTAATCAAACACGTCTAATTCTCTGACCGTTCTTCTTTTCTTATTTTTTTTTGGAACACCGTGTCGTTGATGAGCTCTGAAGGGATGTCGACGTCGCCTCTTTCTGCCATGTCCTTGTTGTGGAGTGGAGCAAGAAGTAATGCCAGGGCCAGAAGCGTGAAGTGAATTTATAGGAGACTCTCGTCGACCCAAAAGATCTTTTCCAGTATGCATTAACACATTTTTTCCTGCTCTCATAAAGGCTTCTTTAGGATTTTGCTTGTCGATGAGGACGTTTTGAAGAAATTTTTTTCCTTGCGTCAAAGCGGCATCTTTTAAGGCATGCAATCCTCGAGTCACCATGGGTTTCAAAATGGGGGCTATCGTCCGAAAAGCAGATTTTAACATATCTCCTAAACCGTGTCCTCGTTGTCGAGCCACTCCTCGGTACACATGATACATTTTAGGTGTTACAATTCGCTGGATAACCTTTTTCGAAAATGTAGTTTCACCGTGAATTTTCCTTTAGTGAATAGAACACTTTGTCCCAAATCTCCTTTTATACTAATGTTTACACTGTCAAAATACGATTTACTGACTGGAAGATAATGAGGATGTACAAATTCACGGTGAACGTGATACGTGTTTCCACCTTCTTCGTACGCGGCGACGGCAGAATCCACTTTGAAAGGAATGACTCTCATTAAAGGAGCGGCTGTGTTTCCCACCACGTTGTACTCCACAATCATCGGAGTACACAAACAATAAATTCAAACCTTCGTCGATTCTACAGGGTAACGATAATACTTTCAGACTCCGTCGTTGCTGTGGATATTTTTCATGGGAACCAGTTTTGTGTACCCACCCAAAATAGCAAACAACCCAGGACAAAAAGTGATGGACAATATTTTGTCGTCCGAAAATTGCAAGAAGAGACGGCGTGCCACAGTATGGTAACTGATCTGTACCAATTTCTTAGCTTTGTCTAAGGCTTTGCCAAATTGGGCGTTGAAGATAGCCGCAATCGTGTCCACCAAATGTCGAGCACTAAAATAATACCCCACAGGAATTCTAATGGTAGAGCTCGTCAAGGGAGGATTGGTAAGTGATACATTTTAGGATTCGTAAAGGCTAGGATAATTTTTGTCCAAGTGTTCTTGCATTTGTTCGTTTAGGATATCCACGATGACACTGCTTTGGCCTGCGTCGATGTTGGGGGCTTGCGTAGGATGAATGATTTCTACCAAACCTACTTCCCAATGAGCTTCGTGATCCAATTAGATAGACTGAGGTAATTTGGCCGTGAAACAACATTAGGTGTTGTTGGGAAGCACATCCATCGAACTGTCACTAGGTAAAGTTAAATAAAATTGGTTATTCATAGTTCCAAGGTGGTTCTGGTCTCCGAGGAGTCACTCGAGTTCAGATGAGAATGATGTTCAAACGGTTCCAAAAGAGGGTTGGTATTGTGGTGGTGACTGGAAGAAGGTGGACTGGCGTTGGTGGTACCGTTGCGGTTGTTGTGACTGTCCGTCGTAAATTTCAAGGATGGACTGGGTAAAAGATAACCGATACAACTGCTGAGTAAAATGGTTCACAATCGTTTGTCCCCTTGTTGAAAGCTCAAATTGGCAATGGCTGCTCCAATGACACAATACTCCACAAAGATTTGGCAGAAAAAGACGATTTGATTTTTAGGCACACGTTCTCTGCACCACACCCACAAAAGTTGTTTTTGTAATTCTTGAAGAGAGGAACTCTGCGAAGGAGTCGAGGTAGTTGCCGTGTTGAACGGCATGTTGGTTACTTCTTCTTTTTATAGTCGACGACTTGGGAAGCGGCAATCCAAGAATCAAAACTAGGGGGATATCCTTTCCAACGAACTTTGACTTCTTCCACTCGACGTTTGCCCACTTTGCGTGTTCTTCGTTTGAGAATGCTTTCGATGTCGTACAAGTCGTCTTCTTGTTTGATCAATCGATGTAGCTAAGGCAAGTAAAAAGTTCATTTTAACATTTCTCCGTGCATGTCTTCCAATTTATAGACGGGAGGATTACGTCCACGCACTGGTCTAGTGACACGAAACAATTCGGTGGTCCAGTTGGGTAAATAACCTTTGTCAACCCAATCTCCCGTCTCAAGTACCAGGGTTTTCTGGTGTCCCATCTTTGGTGTACCATCAAACTTATCAAACACCCTCACTTCGTTTTCAGGGGTGACCTCTTCGGGGGCACATCCGATGCTACGATGGTACGATTGATTGTACGCTTTGACCAAACGTGGTAACACGTCGATGTACCTGAGAGTGTGTTGATGTGTACAATATTTCCACATGCGTTCTTTCAAAGTTCTTTGAAAACGTTCCACGACACTAGCTTTGGTTTCAGGATTATCAATGGTAACAAAAAAGAATGTGCCTTTGTTTCAATTCTTTTTGAAAAACTTGTTTTAGAAATTCGCTGCTTTTGTCTGTTTGCCATCGTAAAGGGTGATGACCACTGTGTGTCAACACCAGTTTTAAGGCGCGTACCAACTCGGTACTGCTATTAGAAGTCAAAGGCACGACCCAAGCCAATTTGGAAAACACGTTGATGACACAAAACAAATATTTGTGACCACGATTGTAGGCTGCCAAATGAGAGACGTCGGCTAAATCTGCTTGCCATTGATGATCGATGCCATCCACTTTGGTTCGACTTCTAGAAAAGTTTCGTCGAATGGGTTTGTGTAAGGTGTACGTCGATTGTTCTTGTAACCATTGTCGTACTTCTGCCAAACGTACACTTTTCAATTTGCTTTTTGCAGCCCGATACAGTTTTTGAATCCTCTGTAACCAGCAGCATGGGCAGGATTGTAGTATAGGCTAGCTAAAAGTTTCTCCATGATTTGACTCCTCAATAAGTCACCTACTGTTGGTGTCGTGAGGTTTGGACGAAGCGGCTTGACGCGTTCGACGAGCCACAGGAGTGGGTTGTGAAGAATGGGTGATGGTAGGTTTCTTCTTGGTGGTATCTTTTTTCACTTCCGTCTTGCTTTCTTTCTTTTTCTTCTTCTGCTGAAGAAGGAGTGGACATCATCGTTTTAACCCAAGCTTTCATTACTTCTCGATGAGGTGTAGGAGAGGGTGTCAACAAGACAGCTGCAATCTTACTAGAGATGGTAGCAGACGGAGTTTGAAACACTTCTCGGGGCTCGTCTTTCTCTCTCGTCCCCATGGCGGTGTCTGTTTTAGTGGTGGTGATGACTTTAGGTTCACTTTTTATCAGGGCCTTGAAATCTCTCAGAGTGGGTTTAGCTGTTTCGTCTAAAGCTTTCTGGTGAAAGAGTTGAAGACGATGTAAGAGTTGACCGTACCGTTGCGATTTTTCTGCTTCTGACAAATCGCTTCGGTCCATCAGCGATTGTAATTCTTGTTGTAACTGTGACATCTCGTGGAGATTCGGATTGGGAGGTAAATGAGGTATCCATTGTTTGTTTCAACGATGGAATTCTATCCATCGTTTGTAAGGAAAAGTTTTCGTCCTTCCATAAGATCAAAAGGTACAAATGTGTCGTCTTTCCAGAGAAGGGTGTCCTTTTTATGTTCTTTTTTCTTCCCGTCTTTATCATATGACCCCTCCTAAAAGGGGTCCAGCAATCGTTCCTAACAAAGGAGCCGTTATTTTTAACAACGGTCCTATCAGCATGGGTAGAAATCCTTCTCGTTGCACCAACATTTTTTTGTTTTGGTTGAGAGGTATTTTCTTTTTGACCATTTGGCGAAGAACGTGCAGATGTTTTCCTAATTTCTGTTTCTGTATCTTGGACAAAGGTACCGTTCCTATCAACACGTTCAAACAACATTCACACACGGTATCGATGATTTCTTTAGGGGCTGTCTGAATGAGTTGTTTTCCCATGGGATGATTGGATTTGGTCAGAACAGACAAGACGTCCCAATGTTTAGCCAGACGAGGTGGAAGTCCTTTTTTGGTTTTGCCTTTCTTCTTTTGATGGTGGTGGTGGTGTTGGTGTGCACGTTTGGGGGTCATCTTGGATGTCAGGAACCAACCATAGAACTGAGGTCTCTGGGAGGTCACACTTCACACGGTGTACCATCTTCATGACAGGCATAACTCGACGTTGAGGTGTTTTCAATGGACTAAATCGTCTCAGTTCTTCTTTGGATAAATCCACTCAACTTTGTAACACGCCGGTTCTCTCTTGAACTCGGCACACGTACGGCATAAAGGAAACATCAGTTATCCTTGGCAATGATGCTGTAAGATAAGATGGTACAAGTGGGTCGGGGGTAAGACTTTGCATTTGATCGATCCTTCGTATTGACGAATGTGTTCCACGTCGATGTGTTCTGTCAAGATTTCAGGGTGTCCGGTAGGAAATCGTTTGTGTTTGCACACCCAAGGATACAACGAACACACGTCGATGTATTTGATTTCTTCTCCTCTTGATTCGTCTACGTCGTACAGCAAGCGTGTGGCATTGGTTCGTCCTCCAAACAAACTGTGGCGTGGGTCAAAAGGTTCGATGTCGGCCACGTCGTAACTTTCGGCAATGCGTTTAAATTCAGGATCAGTTTTAAAACGTCGATCGTACTCGTGCTCCCCCATTTCTACCACTTGGTATCCTTGACTTTCTAACTTCAGACGGCGTTGGTAAGTGCGTTCGTACAACTCTTCTATTGGAATCTGAAAAAGGACTTTTCAGGTGTCGTTGAGGAAAACAGGTAGGGCATCCGTGAAACAAACATCCCTGAAATTCGTACACCGTCTGAGGGTTTTCTAAATCCCAACCATCCACTGAAAGACTGCCTATTTTCTGTTCTCCTCCTCCGTTTCTGGCATGTTGTATCCATTTGTCTTCCTGTTGGCACAAGTAATGGAGCCAACGCAAGGCTTTGGCTGAGTATTGACGACTGGCAAAGAGAGACGTCTATGATGGCTAGTTCGTTCTCGGGCATGAAGTTTTTGGTGTACAAGCTTTAGGTAGGGTGCACGCTTCCTTCAAAGGAACGACTTCGCCATGATCTAGACATAATTGTCGAAACTTTCCACAGCAACGGCGTAAAATGTCCACATCGGATCGGCAATACTTCAACATTTCTTCTTGAAAGTCACACGGTTCTGAAGCGTGAGCGTGGTAACAAGCGTGAAAGGCTTCTCGGTGTTCGGTGTGCATTCCGTCGGGGTCGTAATAGTGAACGTCAGGCAAATGCGGTAGTACGACGTGTTGATTGGCTTCGGTATTGAAGAAGTGTGGAAAATATCTTACCTTCAACATTCATCAGACAACGCACAAATCCGTAAGCGAGATCAAACACCCATCTTCAGAGTAAATTAAATACAGTGAATCTAATATCGTAGATAATATGTCTTTTGTTTCTTAGTTGTAGATCATAGCACATTGGGATAGCAGATTTATCTAATTTGCTCATGTGTCAACATTTTTCTATAATATTGCTGGTTATATTGAATAAATGAATATAATTTCGGTCGCTATACACTATGTAGACCCGGCTCGTATTTCTATATTAGTAATTTTTTTTCACGAAAAACAAAGATTGACACTCTGCTTTACTAAAAAATTGTTTTTTGCTTTTATTTTACTGAACGCAGCTTATATTCTACACCTGTGTATATATTAGTTATATACGTATCATTTATCACCATCAAACAACGTGTATGCACCGTGTATTAGACTAATGCCTATTATTTGTGCTAAATTTACGCGATATGATATTTGCATACATGTAGTTTTAGATGTAACAGTAATGCAAATACTGACATGATAGTCAAGGAAGGTGAGCGATATAGTGATAGCAATGCTTTTAAATACGTCACATTTTTGCTTATAAAATACTATCTTACACGTTGACCCATATAAGCTAGTTTGTATTGAGCATTTAAAAGTAAACCTCATATTGAAATACAACAAATACCAATTAATATAGACTACAATGTCAGTTCACCTTTAATAAATAAGCTTCTCTGTACCTTCTAGAGGCCAAGTAATCGAATGTAGTAAATATCTTTGATTAAGAGTATTCACGTGCAGTTAAAAACATAGTAGTACAACAAAAAACAAACATTCCTTCGTTTAAATCAGATTCTATATTATATAATTATTTCTTGTGCACGTTAAAGCAAATGTTGTCCAATGTCGCAAACTATCAATATGGGTTCAGGCTGTATAAAAAAAAGATGCAGAAAGACTTGTCAAAACTTATTGTATCTAAACAAGTGTCAGATCAAACAACCAGCACTGATTCTGAGGAATAATTATTTCCTGTATCAATTTGTTTGCGTTCTTCAACTCTACTTTTCCTGGTTATTCCACTGTCATTAAAATTAGACATTTTATGGGATTTTTAGGTCAGGGGACAAACTGTACTCTGATAACAAGTATACCTCTTTAAAAATGTTATAAGCGACTTCAATGAAAATACTTTAATATTATCCAAAAGTCTACATATCAAGAGCATATTTCCTTCTGGCACAATTTGATTTCTGCCTTCACTGCTACGCTTTATTGTCGCTGCTGTTACTTTTTACAGTAGTCTTTATTGCTGTGATGTTTTAAATATGATTAGTGCTCCAGCCAGTGACATATTAAATAGGAAGCCTCGTTACTGAAAGAGAGTCGGTGTGTCTTCGAAAAAGCACTTAGCTCCCATTTCCCAGGTATGATATCGCTAATAATGCGTTAAAAATGTCGTTTAAACCAACATAGGCAAAACCAACATATACAATAAATATGCCCTTGTTCCAGTAGTGTCTTCAGCAGCGTGTATCGCATATTGATCGCAAAATGAATTACTTTAAGAGGAAAAGTCATATCCAATTTACTCTAAACTTTCAAACGTTTGCCTAGCGCTGAACATGTGCTAAGATTCTTCACGTGCCTTGAGAAATTAGAGACATAATCACAAATCCACCTTTACAAACTCAAAATGTTGCTAGATATAGAAATCGTAAAGGTATAAACTATCATATACAAATTACGGAAAGGATTTGATAGATGTGCAGGACATATTTACCTAATAAGAGACTAACACACTATCGAAAAGTTGTGTTAAAATATGGAACATTTCTGTGTTTGAATTTGTTACGCTTTTCTTCCAGAAAAATAATTTACGATAAACATAAAAACATTATTCACAGTTAACAAAATTAATTAAATTAGTTAACATAAAATGTTGAAAATTAGAAGCTTAATTATTCTATCAGTACACGCTTAGCAAAATGCGTGTGTATTTAATACTGGTAAAGTGTTAAGAAATTATTTTCGTTTCCAAAAATAGTATTTATATACATGCTATCTAAATTGCTCAAAACGAACAAATTATAGTTAACCTAGATATATAATTTAACGAAAATAATATAAAAATCATCGCTGAGATTTGTTGTTTCATTTATAATTTGTTTGCGTAAGAGATTCTTGAGATATAATTTTATCATGAAACTAGAAACTTGTTGCATCATTTTAGATATAAGAAGACTGTATAATTCAGATAATTTGTAAATGAGATGATTGACAATTCCATTTCGTAATAAACTTGTTTGCTTAACAATAACTAGCCATGTCTGTCTATAAATTCATCCATACATCTATATATATATATATATATATCTGTCCGTCTGTCTATATACATATCAATATACCAATCCATGCACAGTCAAACCTGTCAATAGCGCACACCCATGGGATAAAGCAAAACTGGCCTTTGTACACAAGTACCTCTGTATGCAGGTTTACCTTTCAAGCTTGGTTTTTGCACCAAATACCATTATCATTAACATTGTTATTATAATTATAATTATTACTATTATTACCTTTATTATCATTACTTTTATTATTGTTATTATTTTTATTATTATTATTATTATTATTATTATTATTATTATTATTATTACCAACAGATTTAATTTAGTGCATCAGTCAAGAAAATAACAAAATAAATGTATATGTTGTTCTCGCCCAAAGTTATATTTCCAACAAGATTACTGTATCCTGCTCACGTTAATCCATCTTATAAATTAAATAATCACTAATTGAAAGCTTACATAGTATTGTGAAACAGAGAACAGACTCTTTGTTTAGCCAGCTTGCATAATAAGGTTTAAGAACAGGTGTTCACACTTCAAATCAATATCTGAATTACATATGCTCGTCAGAGGCTAAACTACCAACAATATAAAGAGCAGAACATCAACATAATAAACAAAATACCAAGAAAGCTTTACACTCCCCAAAAAGTTCGAACACAAAGTTTAGCCCCCTCCCCACACAAAAATCAAACGTAAAAGAATTGTCATCCAGACAACATTAGTATGATTTTTGGAAAGTATACAAATTTGGAATGGAGATATACAGATCTTATGCTGAGTCCCCTCCATGGTCAAACAAATGTATTGCACGGATGGAATAATTAGAGTCGTGTTTGGCTATATTAAATCATAGGTGATAACAGTCTGTAGCAGTGCTTGTTATAAAGATCTTATGCTGAGTCCCCTCCATGGTCAGAACAACTTTTCTACACTAACGTAATAATTAGATTTGTGTCCGATTTTATTAATAAGTAGGTAATAACAGGTTATACAACTGCATGGTAGATTCACTGCTCAGTATGTGTCTTTATCGGTATGGTACACCAAATTTGTATTGCATTATAATATTATTGAATCTACTATCGTATTCATATTTTCAATTGTTTGAACCTAAATTATATCACACTTACAAGGCTTGCAAAACATTTCGAAATTGTTTTCACCCCTTGACAAAAAATACCAGCTAAAAAAGACTAAAAAAATATCACATTTATCCATTTTTACTCCACCAAATATACTACAAGATTACGCAACGTTAAAGTGGCGCCGGAGAGGAGTGGTTCGCATTATAGCATCAGATTAGACCGGTTCGGCCGACATATTGTGTCGCTGGACATGGCACTATACCATTCTTGCCTGGAGAATATACAAACTTCATGTGGTGATACACTGTAAATCTCCTGAAACACAAGCACACGTAACCCTTCTCGATCAGATGGACTGGCTGTCCAAGAAGTAATTTATTTCTACATCCTTTGTCACTGCACGATTCCTAGCAGAAAAATATATATTAAACAAAATTTGTCGGAAATGTCGCTCGTTATTCACGAGTTGAAAGTAAGACACAAAACAAATATCAGTAAATATACAAGCGGCAAGAAGGTTCCTAACATGGGTCTGCGATATATAGACCTTTCCATTCAATATATATCCAGGTGATAATGTTCAACATCTAATACATTTTCTATTTCTCCATGGAATTCTATTTTATTGATAGAATGTGGATAAAAACGATCAATCGTCATGATCATCTTGTTCTAATTGTATAGGTGATCGGCACACAACGAATGTAATTTAAAATTACAAATATCAAAACGGTTTGTTAACAACTAATCAGGACATTGTTTAGAAGGATCATGATAATGATGTAAATATTATTTCATTTAGCAAGAAGGTTTTGGTTGATCCCGTTGAAGAAGATTGTGAAACATAGAAGATAAAACCTTTTAAAAAATATTTTAAAAAACAATTAAAGTGTTGATACCTTCCGGCTCATCTAGCCATCGCTGGATCAGTTAGCCAAAGACATTGCTGATATTAGATGTTATGTACCAATGACAATTTCTTCAAAAGATTGGAGCAGTTGAGGAAACATATGCTTCCTTATAAATACATGGATTCATGTGATATATTCAAAGATACAAACGTACCACCACTAGAAACAATTTATTCACCACAGGCAAATTTAAAAATAGCACAGGAAGATTATCAAAATGTGTATAATGTATTGGAACATTTTAAATTAAGAGCATGGGGTTTTCGGCATGAAAGTTATGTTAAAAGAACACATTATTGTAGTCTGATATGTTTGAATAATTCAGAAATGTTTCTATGCACAATTGTACACTTGATCCTCCACATTGCACGACACTTTCAGTATTAGCGCTTCATGCTAGTTTGAAATGTATGCTGTTGAATTAGAATTGTTAACAGATCATGATATTTGTATATGATTTAATTGGGTATTCGGGGTGGAATTAGTATGATTCCAAATAGGTATGCTAAAGCTAGAACACGTTTTTACAGTTCATTCTTCCCCTAAACTCTTTCTCAAATTTTAACTCAGATCCTAGAAAAAATGTATTTAATGCATGCGTATACGTGTATGTGTGCATGTGTAGACGGGGTAGCCTAACTTGTGAACCCACCACTTTATATACTTTAAGCACGGACGTGAAGAAAAACATCCCTGACACCTACCTAAAAACATCACCCACACGACAGCGTCTGACGTCATTCTTATGACGTCATTCTGTGCTTAGCGGATTCTGCACTCAACCACCCCTACCAAAAAAAACACACTGAGTACGCGGACCTAAACGAAAAACACTTTATAATTTTTTTATTTTTTATAAACACAAACACACACAACACAACTCTTTTTTTGAGGAAGTTTTTAATTTTTATTTTTTTTATAAAACACAAACACACACCCTACATACAAATTTTTTTTATTTTTTATAAAACCCAAACACTCTATACAAACACACACCACAGAGCCCTTTTTTAGAAGAGAAAGTGATTTTTTGGGGAGTGAGGAAGACAAAGACAAACACACAAACACTAAACATAAACAAAAAAATATTTTGTTTATTTAATTTTTTATAGATATCTTTTCTAGAGATCTGGGTGGCCTTGAAAAGGTCCGTTGGGTTTGCTTTTGGTAAGAAGTTTTGTTTAATTTCTAGCAGCAGGACGGCCACGTTTCGCCATAGATCTCATTGCTGCAGGACAAGGTCTCTTTCTGGTGAAAGAGAAGGTAAACTCCTCACAATCCATTCTGCAACTGACTTCTCCGTCTGGTTGTTTCAGCTGATGCAAGAGTTGTTGTTGTTGTTGTAGCTGCTGCTGTTGTATTATTTGCTGTTGCTGCTGCACTCTTTGTCTCTCCTCCTATTCCGCTCTGTCCCTGATGATTTCTCTCTAAGGACTTCTTCCACCAGATCTTGAGCCATTTGCAGAAAGATCATCGTCTTCTTATCTGGGTTCTACTCCAGCAAATGATGCCTCACCCGCTGCATGTTCACCATTGCTTCGTTCAATTTGCTAATTTTAGCTGCCATGTTGTTGAGATCTTGACGAGTCAACGAGAGTGACTGAACTGGCCAACGCAGCGCTTTATATGCTGGAAGCGCGGACGCGATGGAAAACATGTCTCAGATCGATAGTGAGAAATGGGACAGAGTCGGTGACCTCAGATCGATAGAAAGAGATAGAGCATATTCATTTCATTTTTTTCAAATCAAAAAAACAACACAACACCATTTTTTTCAAAAAATCAACATTGTTTAATACATAATAAGAAACTTTTCTAACATAAAAATGTAAACCACCAACTAACAAGATTAAACATGAACGTATTTACAGGGTTGACAACGTTGGGTAGGCAAACTGAATTTCCACTGTTCTACATCATTCTGTTCTCTATGCATACTACGTTTCTGAGCTAAAGACAAGAGATAACCATAATGTTCACAAAACCATCTTTCTACTGTAGCATCGTTTCTAGCATACTCCCTATCAAAACAAGTCACTAAATATTCTAAGGAATATCCGAGACTGCGTTGATGAAGAAAATGAACAAAATATTGTCCACACACCATATAATTGGATCCTTGTAATCTGGAATTATTGAATCGAGTAGAGACTGCATTTCTTCTCACAAAGTCAATGATGTCGTCTTCCAAAGGAGGTAATCCATAAGAATCAAAATATTCCACACTGTGATCGTTGGGAAAGTACACGGCCACCCAGTGGGTTCCTGCTCGATGATTGTCGTCGGTATTGATGACATAGGCATGAATGTCTTTAGGTTTGCGATGGGGAAGTTCATCTTTAGCACACACCACAGGATTCCAAGAAGAAGTGTACGAACTGCGAGTCAACAGGTAATGAAGTTCCCAGGTATCGATTTCTTTGATTGTTTTGTTCACATGTAACGATAAGTCATCAATTCACATTTGACTTTATGCTTGAATTGGTCTCTCAAGTAAGTCTATGAAGAACGGACAGTCTCTATACTCTGTTGCAAGTGAGCTTTGATGCGTCGGATCTCCAGAGGAGTGAGTGGAGGTGAAGAAGAATCCTGCAAGTCTTTATACCATTTTCTCAACACCTTTTCTTCCGAGATAAGAGACCATGCGTCCTCCAAATATTCGTCCATTTTTTCTTCTGCACTCATCATCAAACATTTGTCGTGCTGTTTCTGACTCGGATGATTGATTTGACATCCATGACAATGTTCTATAGACAGATCTGTAATTTTGGCACCCAATTCCGTAGCAAAACAGGACACTAAATGTTGTTCTTGTTCTGGCCATCTTGACGGCATACATGGGATAAATCCAGCAAACTTGGGAACACTATTTTTCTCTTCTTCTTGTCTTTGTTTGGTTCTGGACGAATAACATCGTCATAACTGGTGGATGGTGACTGCTGTGGTTCACAAAATCCCGTATCTTCTTATATCTCCATAGGTTCTTCGTGTTGCGTCTTTTTTTCTTCTAATAGTCTAGAATCACTTCTCTCAAACTGTTGATTTCTAGAGTATTATCAAATTCGGCATACTAGATGACGTTCACAGTGTTGGCTAGAGCTAGTGCAAACTGAAGTTCCACACGAAGTTGGAATGATTTTATAGGGTGGAAATGTCCTTCGTCGCTGCCTTGGTCAGGAGTGAAATCAAATCCCAACAAAGCATATTCTCCTGCATAATCCTCGTACGAAATACCGTGGCTGCTGTTGGTGCCTAACTGTCCCGTGGCTTCAAAAAGAGTCAAGTAAGATTGCAAGTAATTTCTCTGGGCAAAGTTAGGTTCAAAAGGTCTGGTACACAATGTCTTGCCATCTCGACTGACTTCTAACTGGGAGACGGTAAAGTGTTGAAACTCAAACGGATTTTGATCGATGTCTCCGTTGAGGGCTGCATTACTGATGATGCAAATCAGCAAACGTTTGGGGAGCTGTCCTTGGAAAACGTGATCTTCGAATATGGATCGGAGTCCAGCGGCAATGGTAAATGTTTTCACTTCCACTCGTCGCACAGGATACTTGGCAGTGGTTCTGATCAACGTTTGACTGATGTCGTTGGCTACTTTAGGTAAGACTTCGACACGGTGCACGTAAAGTCTGGCTTCTTCGATGATGGTTTTGTACTCGTTGGCATGAGCCATCAAATGGAAGACGGTACTACTGCGATTCAGTCTCAGGCGTACATCCACTCCGTTCAACAAAAACTTGTCTTGCAACCACATGTCCAAGTGCAAACGATCCATCAGTTCTAAAGTGCGTCCTTGTCTGATTTTCCTTCGACGGTCGTTAAATCCCTCATTGTGAGGATTGTCCGCTTCTGTCACCGTTGTGTCGTTGAAGGCATCGAAAGTGTCAGGTTTCCATACCACGGAAGCATCCAGATGGGTGTTCTTGGCTCCTTTTCCGTACTTCAAGAGATTTTCCAAGTAAGCACGGTAAGGGTAAGTATCCTTGCTGCTGATGACCAGTTTGTTATTCATGTACAAATCTACTTCGCTGAACAAGGAATGCATAAAATTATTGACGGGAGCGACTCTGGCATCGGAATCAGGATTGGTGTTGTCCGTTTTGATCACTTTGAGTTTCAAGTACAAGTGACTGCTATTCAGATCTATGTAATCTTCGGTTTGTCCTTTGATTTCAAATTCGATAGGAGCTGAAGTCGTCAAAGACGATACAGGATGAAATTCGACCCATTGGAATTCTTACATCGTCATCATGGTGGGGGGCATGGTGGTAAACAGATCCAGTTCTGACTTGGTACATTCGCAAGAATCTCGGTGCATCATGTTCAATGGCTTAGTAATCAAACACGTCTAATTCTCTGACCGTTCTTCTTTTCTTATTTTTTTTTTGGAACACCGTGTCGTTGATGAGCTCTGAAGGGATGTCGACGTCGCCTCTTTCTGCCATGTCCTTGTTGTGGAGTGGAGGAAGAAGTAATGCCAGGGCCAGAAGCATGAAGTGAATTTATAGGAGTCTCTCGTCGACCCAAAAGATCTTTTCCAGTATGCATTAACACATTTTTTCCTGCTCTCATAAAGGCTTCTTTAGGATTTTGCTTGTCGATGAGGACGTTTTGAAGAAATTCTTTTCCTTGCGTCAAAGCGGCATCTTTTAAGGCATGCAATCTTCGAGTCACCATGGGTTTCAAAATGGGGGCTATCGTCCGAAAAGCAGATTTTAACATATCTCCTAAACCGTGTCCTCGTTGTCGAGCCACTCCTTGGTACACATGATACATTTTAGGTGTTACAATTCGCTGGATAACCTTTTTCGAAAATGTAGTTTCACCGTGAATTTTCCTTTAGTGAATAGAACACTTTGTCCCAAATCTCCTTTTATACTAATGTTTACACTGTCAAAATACGATTTACTGACTGGAAGATAATGAGGATGTACAAATTCACGGTGAACGTGATACGTGTTTCCACCTTCTTCGTACGCGGCGACGGCAGAATCCACTTTGAAAGGAATGACTCTCATTAAAGGAGCGGCTGTGTTTCCCACCACGTTGTACTCCACAATCATCGGAGTACACAAACAATAAATTCAAACCTTCGTCGATTCTACAGGGTAACGAAAATACTTTCAGACTTCGTCGTTGCTGTGGATATTTTTCATGGGAACCAGTTTTGTGTACCCACCCAAAATAGCAAACAACCCAGGACAAAAAGTGATGGACAATATTTTGTCGTCCGAAAATTGCAAGACGAGACGGCGTGCCACAGTATGGTAACTGATCTGTACCAATTTCTTAGCTTTGTCTAAGGCTTTGCCAAATTGGGCGTTGAAGATAGCCGCAATCGTGTCCACCAAATGTCGAGCACTAAAATAATACCCCACAGGAATTCTCATGGTATAGCTCGTCAAGGGAGGATTGGTAAGTGATACATTTTAGGATTCGTAAAGGCTAGGATAATTTTTGTATAAGGGTTCTTGCACTTGTTCGTTTAGGATATCCACGATGACACTGCTTTGGCCTGCGTCGATGTTGGGGGCTTGCGTAGGATGAATGATTTCTACCAAACCTACTTCCCAATGAGCTTCGTGATCCAATTAGATGGACTGAGGTAATTTGGCCGTGAAACAACATAAGGTGTTGTTGGGAAACACATCCACTAGGTAAAGTTAAATAAAATTGGTTTGTCATAGTTCCAAGGTGGTTCTGGTCTCCGAGGAGTCACTCGAGTTCAGAGGAGAATGATGTTCAAACGGTTCCAAAAGAGGGTTGGTATTGTGGTGGTGACTGGAAGAAGGTGGACTGGCGTTGGTGGTACCGTTGCGGTTGTTGTGACTGTCCGTCGTAAATTTCAAGGATGGACTGGGTAAAAGATAACCGATACAACTGCTGAGTAAAATGGTTCACGATCGTTTGTCCCCTTGTTGAAAACTCAAATTGGCAATGGCTGCTCCAATGACACAATACTCCACAAAGATTTGGCAGAAAAAGACGATTTGATTTTTAGATACACGTTCTCTGCACCACACCCACAAAAGTTGTTTTTGTAATTCTTGAAGAGAGGAACTCTGCGAAGGAGTCGAGGTAGTTGCCGTGTTGAACGGCATGTTGGTTACTTCTTCTTTTTATAGTCGACGACTTGGGAAGCGGCAATCCAAGAATCAAAACTAGGGGGATATCCTTTCCAACGTACTTTGGCTTTTTCCACTCGACGTTTGCCCACTTTGCGTGTTCTTCGTTGGACAAAGGTACCGTTCCTATCAACACGTTCAAACAACATTCACACACGGTATCGATGATTTCTTTAGGGGCTGTTTGAATGAGTTGTTTTCCCATGGGAGGATTGGCTTTGGTCAGAACAGACAAGACGTCCCAATGTTTAGCCAGACGAGGTGGAAGTCCCTTTTTTGTTTTGCCTTTCTTCTTTTGGTGGTGGTGGTGGTGGTGGTGTGAACGTTTGGGGGTCATCTTGGATGTCAAGAACCAACCATAGAACTGAGGTCTCTGGGAGGTCACACTTCACACGGCGTACCATCTTCATGACAGGCATAACTCGACGTTGAGGTGTTTTTCAATGGACTAAATCGTCTCAGTTCTTCTTTGGATAAATCCACTCAACTTTGTAACACGCCGGTTCTCTCTTGGACTCGGCACACGTACGGCATAAAGGAAACATCAGTTATCCTTGGCAATGATGCTGTAAGATAAGATGGTACAAGTGAGTCGGGGGTAAGACTTTGCATTTGATCGATCCTTCGTATTGACGAATGTGTTCCACGTCGATGTGTTCTGTCAAGATTTCAGGGTGTCCGGGAGGAAATCGTTTGTGTTTGCACACCGAAGGATACAACGAACACACGTCGATGTATTTGATTTCTTCTCCTCTTGATTCGTCTACGTCGTACAGCAAGCGTGTGGCATTGGTTCGTCCTCCAAACAAACTGTGGCGTGGGTCAAAAGGTTCGATGTCGGCCACGTTGTAACTTTCGGCAATGCTTTTAAATTCAGGATCGGTTTTAAAACGTCGATCGTACTCGTGCTCCCCCATTTCTACCACTTGGTATCCTTGACTTTCTAACTTCAGACGGCGTTGGTAAGTGCGTTCGTACAACTCTTCCATGGTGGAATCTGAAAAAGGACTTTTCAGGTGTCGTTGAGGAAAACAGGTAGGGCATCCGTGAAACAAACATCTCTGAAATTCGTACACCGTCTGAGGGTTTTCTAAATCCCAACCATCCACTGAAAGACTGCCTATTTTCTGTTCTCCTCCTCCGTTTCTGGCATGTTGTATCCATTTGTCTTCCTGTTGGCACAAGTAATGGAGCCAACGCAAGGCTTTGGCTGAGTATTGACGACTGGCAAAGAGAGACGTCTATGATGGCTAGTTCGTTCTCGGGCACGAAGATTTTGGTGTACAAGCTTTAGGTAGGGTGCACGCTTCCTTCAAAGGATCGACTTCGCCATGATCTAGACATAATTGTCGAAACTTTCCACAGCAACGGCGTAAAATGTCCACATCGGATCGGCAATACTTCAACATTTCTTCTTGAAAGTCACACGGTTCTGAAGCGTGAGCGTGGTACCAAGCGTGAAAGGCTTCTCGGTGTTCGGTGTGCATTCCGTCGGGGTCGTAATAGTGAACGTCAGGCAAATGCGGTAGTACGACGTGTTGATTGGCTTCGGTATTGAAGAAGTGGGGAAAATATCTTACCTTCAACATTCATCAGACAACGCACAAATCCGTAAGCGAGATCAAACACCCATCTTCAGAGTAAATTAAATACAGTGAATCTAATATCGTAGATAATATGTCTTTTGTTTCTTAGTTGTAGATCATAGCACATTGGGATAGCAGATTTATCTAATTTGCTCATGTGTCAACATTTTTCTATAATATTGCTGGTTATATTGAATAAATGAATATAATTTCGGTCGCTATACACTATGTAGACCCGGCTCGTATTTCTATATTAGTAATTATTTTTCACGAAAAACAAAGATTGACACTCTGCTTTGCTGAAAATTTGTTTTTTGCTTTTATTTTACTGAACGCAGCTTATATTTTACACCTGTGTATATATTAGTTATATACGTATCATTTATCACCATCAACAACGTGTATGCACCGTGTATTAGACTAATGCCTATTATTTGTGCTAAATTTACGCGATATGATATTTGCATACATGTAGTTTTAGATGTAACAGTAATGCAAATACTGACATGATAGTCAAGGAAGGTGAGCGATATAGTGAAAGCGATGCTTTTAAATACGTCACATTTTTGCTTATAACATACTATCTTACACGTTGACCCATATAAGCTAGTTTGTATTGAGCATTTAAAAGTAAACCTCATATTGAAATATAAGTTCACCTTTAATAAACAAGCACCAATTAATATAGACTACAATGTCAGTTCACCTTTAATAAATAAGCTTCTCTGTACCTTCTAGAGGCCAAGTAATCGAATGTAGTAAATATCTTTGATTAAGAGTATTCACGTGCAGTTAAAAACATAGTAGTGCAACAAAAAACAAACATTCCTTCGTTCAAATCAGATTCTATATTATATAATTATTTCTTGTGCACGTTAAAGCAAATGTTGTCCAATGTCGCAAACTATCAATATGGGTTCAGGCTGTATAAAAAAAAAAAGATGCAGAAAGACTTGTCAAAACTTATTGTATCTAAACAAGTGTCAAATCAAACAACCAGCACTGATTCTGAGGAAAAAATATTTCCTGTATCAATTTGTTTGCGTTCTTCAACTCTACTTTTCCTGGTTATCCCACTGTCATTAAAATTAGACATTTTATGGGATTTTTAGGTCAGGGGACAAACTGTACTCTGATAACAAGTATGCTTCTTTAAAAATGTTAAAAGCGACTTCAATGAAAATACTTTAATATTATCCAAAAGTCTACATATCAAGAGCATATTTCCTTCTGGCACAATTTGATTTCTGCCTTCACTGCCACGCTTTATTGTCGCTGCTGTTACTTTTTACAGTAGCCTTTATTGATGTTATGTTTTAAATATGATTAGTGCTCCAGCCAGTGACATATTAAATAGGAAGCCTCGTTACTGATTGAGAGTCGGTGTGTCTTCGGAAAGGCACTTAGCTCCCATTTCCCAGGTATGATATCGCTAATAATGCGTTAAAAATGACTTTTAAACCAACATAGGCAAAACAAACATATACAATAAATATGCCCTTGTTCCAGTAGTGTCTTCAGCAGCGTGTATCGCATATTGATCGCAAAATGAATTACTTTAAGAGGAAAAGTCATATCCAATTTACTCTAAACTTTCAAACGTTTGCCTAGCGCTGAACATGTGCTAAGATTTACAAACTCAAAATGTTCCAAGATATAGAAATCGTAAAGGTATAAACTATCATATACAAATTACGGAAAGGATTTGATAGATATGCAGGACATATTTACCTAATAAGAGACTAACACACTATCGAAAAGTTGTGTTAAAATATGGAACATTTCTGTGTTTGAATTTGTTACGCTTTTCTTCCAGAAAAATAATTTACGATAAACTTAAAAACATTATTCACAGTTAACAAAATTAATTAAATTAGTTAACATAAATGTTGAAAATTATAAGCTTAATTATTCTATTAGTAGACGTGTAGCAAAATGCGTGTGTATTTAATACTGGTAAAGTGTTAAGAAATTATTTTCGTTTCCAAAAATAGTATTTATATACATGCTATCTAAATTGCTCAAAACGAACAAATTATAGTTAACCTAGATATATAATTTAACGAAAATAATATAAAAATCATCGCTGAGATTTGTTGTTTCATTTATAATTTGTTTGCGTAAGAGATTCTTGAGATATAATTTCATCATGAAACTAGAAACTTGTTGCATCATTTTAGATATAAGAAGACTGTATAATTCAGATGATTTATATAGGAGATGATTGACAATTCCATTTCGTAATAAACTTGTTTGCTTAACAATAACTAGCCATGTCTGTCTATAAATTCATCCATACATCTATCTATATATCTGTCCGTCTGTCTATATACATATCAATATACCAATCCATGTACAGTCAAACCTGTCAATAGCGCACACCCATGGGATAAAGCAAAACTGGCCTTTGTACACAAGTAACCTCTGTATGCAGGTTTACCTTTCAAGCTTGGTTTTTGCACCAAATACCATTATCATTAACATTGTTATTATAATTATAATTATTACTATTATTACCTTTATTATTATTACATATATTATTGTTATTATTATTATTATTATTATTATTATTATTATTATAACCAACAGATTTAATTTAGTGCATCAGTCAAGAAAATAACAAAATAAATGTATATGTTGTTCTCTCCCAAAGTTATATTTCCAACAAGATTACTGTATCCTGCTCACGTTAATCCATCTTATAAATTAAATAATCACTAATTGAAGGCTTACATAGTATTGTGAAACAGAGAACAGACTCTTTGTTTAGCCAGCTTGCATAATAAGGTTTAAGAACAGGTGTTCCCACTTTAAATCAATATCTGAATTACATATGCTCGTCAGAGGCCAAACTACCAACAATGTAAAGAGCAGAAAATCAATATAATAAACAAAATACCAAGAAAGCTTTACGCTCACCTAAAAGTTCCAACACAACGTTTAGCCCCCTCCCCACACAAAAATCAAACGTAAAAGAATTTTCATCCAGAAAACATCAGTATGATTTTTGGAAAGTATACAAATTTGGAATGGAGATATAAAGATCTTATGCTGAGTCCCCTCCATGGTCAAACAAATGTATTGCACGGATGGAATAATTAGAGTCGTGTTTGGCTATATTAAATCATAGGTGATAATAGTCTGTAGCAGTGCTTGTTATAAAGATCTTATGCTGAGTCCCCCTCCATGTCAGAACAAATTTTCTACACTGACGTAAGAATTAGATTTGTGTCCGATTTTATAAATAAGTAGGTACTAACAGGTTATACAACTGCATGGTAGATTCACTGCTCAGTATGTGTCTTTATCGGTATGGTACACCAAATTTGTATTGCATTATAATATTATTGAAACTACTATCGTATTCATATTTTCAATTGTTTGAACCTAAATTATATCACACTTACAAGGCTTGCAAAACATTTCTAAATTGTTTTCACCACCCCTTGACAAAAAATACCAGCTAAAAAAAGACTAAAAAAATATCACATTTATAAATGTTTACTCCACCAAATATACTACAAGATTACGCAACGTTAAAGTGGCGCCGGATAGGAGTGGTTTGCATTATATCATCAGATTAGACCGGTTCGGCCGACATGTTGTGTCGCTGGACATGGCACTATACCATTCTTGCCTGGAGAATATACAAACTTCATGTGGTGATATGCCGTAAATCTGCTGAAACCAAAGCACACGTAACCCTTCTCGATCAGATGGACTGGCTGTCCAAGAAGTAATTTATTTCTACATCTTTCGTCACTGCATGATTCCTCGCAGAAACATATTTATTAAACAAAATTTGTCGGAAATGTCGCTCGTTATTCACGAGTTGAAAGTAAGACACAAAACAAATATCAGTAAATATACAAGCACAGGGGCAAGAAGGTTCCTAACATGGGTCTGCGATATATAGACCTTTCCATTCAATATCTATCCAGGTGATAATGTTCAACATCTAATACATTTTCTATTTCTCCATGGAATTCTATTTTATTGATAGAATGTGGATAAAAACGATCAATCGTCATGATCATCTTGTTCTAATTGTATAGGTGATCATCACACAACGAATGTAATTTAAAATTACAAATATCAAAACGGTTTGTTAACAACTAATCAGGACATTGTTTAGAAGGATCATGATAATGATGTAAATATTATTTCATTTAGCAAGAAGGTTTTGGTTGATCCTGTTGAAGAAGAGTGTGAAACAATAGAAGATAAAACCTTTTAAAAAATATTTTAAAAAACAATTAAAGTGTTGATACCTTCCGGCTCATCTAGCCATCGCTGGATCAGTTAGCCAAAGACATTGCTGATATTAGATGTTATGTACCAATGAAACTTTCTTCAAAAGACGGAAATAGTTGAGGAAACATATGTTTCCTTATAAATACATGGATTCATGTGATATATTCAAAGATACAAACGTACCACCACTAGAAACAATTCATTCACCACAGGCAAATTTAAAAATAGCACAGGAAGATTATCAAAATGTGTATAATGTATTGGAACATTTTAAATTAAGAGCATGGGGTTTTCGGCATGAAAGTTATGTTAAAAGAACACATTATTGTAGTCTGATATGTTTGAATAATTCAGAAACGTTTCTATGCACAGTTGTACACTTGATCCTCCACATTACATGACACTTTCAGCATTAGCGCTTCATGCTAGTTTGAAATGTATGCCGTTGAATTAGAATTGTTAACAGATCAGGATATTTGTATATGATTTAATTGGGTATTCGGGGTGGAATTAGTATGATTCCAAATAGGTATGCTAAAGCTAGAACACGTTAGAGTTCATTCTTCCCCTAAACTCTTTCTCAAATTTTAACTCAGATCCTAGAAAAAAAATGTATTTAATGCATGCGTGTACGTGTATGTGTGTATGTGTCATTTACTTAATGCAACAGGTCAAAATACATGTATTTTTACATACAGGCTACTGGATGAGGCAATCTCAGGCTTTAATCTTCCATTTAGTTGTGGAGCTTTAATACATGATCAAATAATACAATAATAATATCCTCGAGCTTTTTGTCATAAGAGGGTTTTTCTGGTACACTCTGACCTCTTAAATAGATAAATCCTAAACCTATGTTATGCAATCCTCACGTATCTCGTAGCTGATCTCTCTTTATAACAGACACATCTTGTCAAAGCCTATGCTAACATAATGTTCAACTCACCTGTATGGGCACAAGTACTTTATTGTTCTTATATCGATTGGTTCCAAGAGCTTTCCATACATTCTGCAAAGATAACAAAGCACTGTGAACACCTAAGTCCATTGCACAATTCGAGAGCTTCTATAATAAAGCTGCATTCTGTTCTTAAAGTCAATTATTAAGTAATATGACGACTGCATTGTTTGTTTTGTGTTGTACGGCACATCAAAACATGAAGTTTATATTGTGATGAAGCAATTGGAGTGAAGTGCCGTTCCCAGGAACACACCTGTGCAGCCGACCTAAGCTGATCCGATGTCAGGATTCGAACCTGCGCCCTTCTTGTCGCGAATCCGGCAAGCTAACCACTGAAGTACCTCAGCTATAATGAGGATCATGTTCTTTGCAGCCCTTAAAAACTATTGTCTTATCCCCAAAATCCACTATTGTCTTACCATCAAGTCTCGTAAGTTTGTTTATATTTTAGGAAACTAGACAAAGTTTGATTACATTCGTGACCTCCAGGTTTGGAAACGATCCTAGGTCTTCCCATGGTGTAAAAAGTGATAGAGGACTTCTTTGGTTTTCCTTTGGGTGAACTACATGTTTCCGGAAAAACAGGTCGTACATATAGTACAACTAGTCTGGTATTGATACTGGGACAGTGGCAACATTTGCTGGACACCTTTTTTGTGCCATGCTTAGAATGAATTATGAGTGGACTAAGTATTAGGTACAGTTCCATGAGCAGCACTGGGCTGTTTTTGGTGGACTTCTGACCAATGAGACGTTTCCTTTTGATATCCAGTCGACCGTTTTAGCGACCTTCACTATGGAAGTGTAATGTCCCTTGTACGACCAAAGGATGATCAAGGCGTATAACACTGGTCTACAGCCAAAATGCATCCGCAATAAATGTTGTCAAACTGTACTAATTCTGGGTCACTGAGAACGATAATGATGCAATGCGAGCAATGTTTCAAAACGTTTTAATCTAAGTTTATTTTTCGATGACTTGAAAACTTCTACAATCACAAGCAAATAGAGAGACGGACAGATACACAGGCAGAGAGATAGATTGGTGTATATATCTATATGTATATATATATATATATATATATATATATATATATATATATATATATATATATATATATATATATATATATATAAATTATCTAACCTTTATGATAATATTATTTATTCATATTTAAAAAACTATTTTAATGTTATCAAGCATTCTTCTGTAGAATCCGGGGATAGCACTTTCCGCTGTGTTTGGTGTATATTTGTAATTCTCTCTCTCTCTCTCTCTCTCTCTCTCTCTATATATATATATATATATATATATATATATATATATATATATATATATATATATATATATATAGACAGATAGAAAAACAGGTAGATAGATAGAGTCTTTAGATAAAGCAACTGGTAATATCCATTCATTAAACGATGGCTTCATTCACGTTGCGAGAAAGTGCCTGCGAAACAAAGTAAGAAAAAGCATATTGATAAAAATGACCTCTTTCGCTTTGCAATATTATCTATACGTGTTCATTTTGATCTCGCTTGTCCTTGTCCAAAAAGAATATATGCAATATTATGCGAGACATAATACTGCTTTGTCATCAGACACTATATTCGCTTTAACTGGAATAATACATCTTGTATGTAGGTATATCACATTTGCTAAAATACACATGAGGGTGAGAGAATAACACTTCGAGAGGAAAAGATAGGTCACGATTCGGAATTTCTATCTCTCGCGCAACAAGTGCAATGGAATGCTGTCATCGAGTCTTTCCGTCTTACCTGTCTACATTATTATTGTAAATCTTTTCAAAGAACATTGAGCATTTGAACACTCAGCACTATAAGGCTTTAATTGTTCTGGTCAGAACTAGAATGACTGTTGTGAATACGTTTATCAGACAAGGATTAAAGAGTCTAGGTGAATACATCCAAACTATCTTATTTTGTCCCTTTTTGTATTACAACTTCGGTTCATTGGAGAGGCAAAATAAACTCTGTATAACAATTTACCTTAAACTTTGATTAAATAGAACGGGACCACTACATACCTAGCATCGATGTCGGGTCATGTTACCAGTAAAGTCATTTCGAAAGGGTTGAATTGAACACGTATCTGATACAAGCACGCTCATGAGATATAATAAGAACCTACACGTCTGCATTATCAATTGCACCCTTAGCCCAATGATATTGATTTTAAGTTTGCTTCTATGTCGAAGTCCATTAATTTACGTAATCCATTAAGTAATCTAATTATTATACCTTATTATTGACAACAGATTAGACTACGTGCAAGATGACCTGCAGGATCAACGTTAGTGTAACATTTAAAATTGTAAAACCAACGTGCTCAGAGAAACTGTTTGGAATATTTAAATCAGAGGATGCATCAAGGACAAAACGCATTACCTATATTACGATCAAGGCATAACTCGCACAAATATAATTTACAGTCATAACAAAGATCAAAACTGGAACAAAATTAAAGGAAACAATTTGCAAAGCATATATGAGACCTCCAACCTGAGTATTTCGCTACCTTCTGGAATCTTTGGCAAAAGTGGTAATATATATATATATATATATATATATATATATATATATATATATATATATATAACATCTGTGCCAGCTAACTCGACTTACCATCATCTCCAAATAAGAATAAATGTAGCACTGTTAATGTTTTACAAAATTGGAAAGAACCTGGTGAATTTTCACGTAACATAAACATCAAGAAAAAGACACACATGAATAACTTCCGGGGGGAAATATGTTACACATAACTGCTGGAATATAAAATAGTTTACAAGCCGAGTTTGCGAATAGGTTCGACCTTGCTCCTTTCAAAGCTTGTCTACAGTCATATACTCTGTAGCTCACTGCAGTCATTACTTATTCACTCCTTTCGTCGTTCCTCGTTCATTTTTTCATTCAATATTGATCTTTCTTCAATACACATCAGTTCAATAATAATAATAATAATAATAATAATAATAATATTAATAATAATAATAATAATAATATTAAAAATAATATTAATGATAATCGTCGTTGTCATCATCAGCAGGAGCTGCATGATTCCTGACGTTTTTACAGACTCCGGTATTCAAGAAGAAAATAGTAAGATTCAACGCCAGGATCCAGGGCATGAAAACATCGAGATTAGTGAATCGCATCGATATTAAAGCTTTCAGGTGAATACATACATACATGCATACATAAGTAGATGGAAATTAACAATGTCTGACCATTTTTAGAACGTTTGAAATAGCTCAATGGTAGGGTGTTTAGTAAAGGAGGTTTCTATAACACTTTGGAGCTGAATTTAATTTTCTATTCTGTGTACATATATGACAGTGCAATAACCTTTGTAATTTTGTCGGGATATCTATATGACAGCTCAAGCATATTGCATGATTAAACCAGATAAAACCAGACAGTCATTTTGAAAAATTCAAATGAGCCCACTCTGATATGCCGTCTTGTGTATGGGTACGGGAATAGTTCGAGAACATTTGTGAGTGTGAAATTAGTACCATCCCGTATAGGATTACGAAAAAACTTGTAAATTTGGAATTATTACCATCCCGTGTACGGGTTCGGAGACATCGAGAACACTTGTACATTTGAAATTAGTCCGATATTCTACCATGAAACTGAGCCAGCACAATAAACGTCACAGCAACGTAACAGAAGCAGCAGCGGACTGTAGATCAGCACGGATTTTGCTATAAACAAGAATTGTCCTGAAAGTATTTTGCCCCAAATCTGCAAGGATGTGCTATCGCAGGAGATAACGAGTGTGACTTGACCATATGGAAGGCGGATCCTCGTCGATAGGGCCAAGGTCTGCCGGAGGCAGATCACCAAAGGTGGACTTTGCAGAGATACAAAAAGTACAGTATTTAAGGCATCTTTGCTACGATCCTGAAAGTCAGAGTGCTTATACAAATAGCAGTCAATTGTTAGAACAAAAGGAAAATAAATACGGAGAATTGAACGAATGGTTAACTGAACAATCTACTGACACATTACAGAAGCGAGCGAGAAAAAGATTATAATCCCGAAAGGTATATGTAATACACTTGGATGACCAGTGTCAGACAGACACTGTTGAAATGGACGGTGATATATATCTTCACAAAATAAGCTTCGACTGAGAAAACAGCAAAACAAAAATAAAACGAAAAGTGAGATGATATACATGATGCTTTCAGAGAAATCTTCATTACAATAAAGCCTAAAAATATACAGTTTGATGAAGGAAACAATTGTAACAATAAAGGAGCTAAGGATTTGTTGGAAAAGGAAAGTATTAACAACTTTCGAATTGCTCAGACAAAACAGGATCTGCAGTCGAAAGGATTAACAAAGCACTAAAGAACGTGGACGTATTTAACTCAAAATAGAAGCAAAAATAAAAATGAGGTTTTACCAAATATAATTGAAGGATACAATAACACTCATCATACATCAGTTGACATGACACCAATTGAGGCAAGCAAGTAAGAAAACAAATCAAGAGTATAGTTCAATATGTTAGATTACCTAACAAATGATGCATTTAGAAGTCTTAAATTTTAAATTAGTCAAAATGTTAGATTTTCAAAATACAAAAGAAAATATTTGCAAAGGGCTTCCTTTATAGCTTTACCGAGGAAATATTCACAATCAGGTTTAAGTCATTTTAGGTGTTCGGTAATTTATACATTACGGACCTTAAAGAGATAGAATATAAAAGACATGTTTTACGAAAAATGATAATATATATAACAACAAATAAGATAACATATACAAAGTTGAACAGGTTGTGAAGATCATCAGAATACAAGGTAAAAAGTATGACTTGTAAAGTGGAAATAATAAGACGAATCGTTTAACAGCTGGGAAGCAGTTGAAAATATTGTCAGCGAGATACCTCGTTGTCCTTTCAGCACAACAACACTTCTTCACTGGAGACGATTGAAGAATCACATACATAGCAGTATCAAGGGCAATGGGAACTGAGTTTCTGAAAGATAACGAGTTTTCAGGATGCGAAAGATGTTGATAAAAAAAAACACAGCGCATTAGAAAATGAAGGAGCTAAAACATGTACAGCATGCGAATTTGCATTCGTCACGAAAGCAGATGGAGAAAAGAAAGTTCACCCCATGTTAGCCTGACATAAATATTTACGTTTCGACGGAACCCGTATGAGTATTAATATCTGACTACTATCACGATCTGCGTAGATCTATCATAGAACCCATGTGCTTTCTGTGAGTACATTGGTGTATTGGCTGGAGCCAATACTAGTACCATCCGCGACATTTATTCTGCGAAGTGTGTGTGTGTGTGAGAGAGAGAGAGAGAGAGGTTAATTGTAAATAAACACAAAACAAGATGAAAATAACGGAAACGAAATCAAAGTTCATGGACCCCTCTCGACGAGATAATAATAATAATAATAATAATAATGATAATAACCTTTGTCCGTATTGTAGGCCACAGGCCCAAAAACACAAACAGTTTAATATGAGACACATCATTTCATGATAGACATTACTGTTTACATACACTTTAGATTTTGTAATTAACGAGCATTCATGCATGTTTGTATCCTATATAGTATCTTAGAATGGAATCGGTTTTTATAGCTGTCTAGTTTAATATATACCTAGTTACTTGTCAAGACAGGGTGTCATATGTTCAATATTTGTGTACGTCGTGCGCGGACAAACTTGTATCCGACCCTAAATAAAGCATTCAAAGAAGGAAATAAATCATTTTACAGGTATGATAAACTGGTTATTGACGGGCATACGTATGTGTTTGATCAACTCAAAAAGGAACCCGTGCTTGCTCGGAAGCAATAGGGAAATGGACAAGGCTAGAATATGGCAGGAGGGAGAGGAAACGTCACACACAAGAATACTAGCTTAAAGTGGTAACTATTGAAAACGTATGGCTTAGATGGCAAAGTAGAATACAGTGATTTTAGAACTTATGCTTCACACTTTGATATTATTGGTTTTGTAGAGACGTGGGCAAATAGCACAAATCGATTTATTTTACAAGGATATAGATGATTTGGCAGTATTAGAATAAAAACACAAAAAGCAAAGAGAATCTCTGAAGGTATAGCTGTATATGTACGTGTAATATATACAGTAAAAAATGTATGAAGAACATAGCATTTCTAAAAACATTATTTGGGTAGTCATCACCTGTAATTCTAACGTATTTTTAACCTTATTTTTGAATAAATGTATATTTTGAAGGAAATACATTTGCAATTATAGAAATAGATATAGCTAAATAAAAAGAGAAATACTTAGATCATACATTTTTTCTTGCTGGCGATTGTAACGCGTATACGAGTACAGAACCCGATTTTATTAGGTATGATAACACTATGGACCCACTATACTGATTTAGATGATTGTGCAAACCAAGATCAAAGGAAGATAAATCAGTATGGAGAAAACCTTCTTAATTTGTGCAGAATTACACGACTCAGAATTTGAATAGCAGGTGTGGGGCAGATAAAGGCATCGGACAATATACATGTTATTAAGATATTTCTTCTATTACACTATATTATGTTTTAGCTGATCAACCGAGTTGTAATTGCTTATATTTCTCTAATGATGATGATATAATTGAATCAATACATAGGCCAATACTAGTCTGTATTAAATACTTCGACAGATATGATCACAAGGGCATGTCGGACAATTTGAATGTTACTCTGAGAGATAAGTACATATGGGACAAAACAAAAGGGTCACCATTTGTAGGGTCATTTACAGCTTTATTTGCACACAGTTCAGACAATATAACAAGCAATTGTTTGATAGAATCGTTTGAAGAAAGTATTGAACTTTGAAATAATGTATATTATGACGCAATAAAAGAAATGAAAATCAATGTTACAAGACAGGGAAATAGCGTTAGTAGTGTTAGTAGAAATTCGAAATCGCAGCTTGTAAATTTGCTAAAAACACGGCTTTAAAGTTGTTCCGAATGTTTCGGTTTAACAACAAATCTAAATAGTAGTAATGTATATGTGCGGGTATGGAACCACTATTGGCATTTTCCATGGTCTCGCTCATCCTCATCCTGGTAAAATGCCAATAATGTTACCAATGCACCCACATAAACATTACTACCTGTTCACCTTGGCGGAAATATTTGACACACAAAGTTACTTCCTTTGCTTGCTGAACTATTTAGCGTACATGAGTTATCTCCCTTGTTGGCGTACATGAGTTACCCCTTTGATTGCATACATGAGTTGCTTCCCTTGACTGCAATCTATTTTAGTAACAATCAGAGGCACACTGATGTAATTTAACGACCTATCATGTTAGGTTACGAGCCCTCGAAACCGTTCACACAAGCGATCGGGTGCAGTAGTAATCCGATTCATATGGTCCCTAGGTGCTGAGGAACTCAAATATTCAGCAGGGCTAGCACCCAGTCCGAGACAGAGCTTTTTTTTTTTTTCCTTTGCCACTTATATAATAATTTTACACAAAAACGATGCTTTCCCCACAGCTGCACCGCTGTTAGCTTTTCGCGTCTTCTACCTTTTTACACAACAATGATGCTGACATCTTTTGCTTTGAAAATGATATAGTGTATAATGCACCTGAACTCGATATTGGAATCGTTTGTTCAGTCGCATCAAATAAAGCAGCAGTCTCCTGGATGATATTCTTTGTTATCGGCAATAGTTCGTGGCTCAGAGCTAGCATTAGTCCTTGGAATTTGTCCTTTTGCAACTGCGCATGATATTGCCAAAAGAAAACTTAGTACAAATCCAAAATATGTGACGTTGCCGTGTCTTTGGGGTACATTTGTTTAGCCAGTTATCAGAAGATATGTTGAGATCATCATGAAAGAACAAGTAGCTGGCAACGATATCTGCATTGAAGCTCTCTGTGGTCTTAGATATAATCCAACTAGCTAAATTGTTGGTGACAACAAATTCCTGCTGCTAGAATTCAAGTGTCCGTTTACGCGAGACATTAGCAAGTTGCCAAAATATTATTTGCGGCAGGTACAACCAGGTCTTGAGGTATCTGTTGTTGCGTCATATGGTCTGCTTTGTCGATACTATATTGCGCAAGTGCTCGTTGGAACAACCTGGATTTTATCCTGAATACGACAGAAAATTACATAATAGATATTACTGTCGCTATAGCAAGGATCCAGTAGCAATTTGCATCATAGTATTTTTTAGCACAGACATCAAAGATGTCTTCATCACTGACATAAAAAATGTTGATATTACTGACAGCAAAAATGTTGACATCGGAGAATCATCTGAAGCTGAGTTTTTATCGTACTTCAAGAAGGATATGCATAGAGACCATGATTACACTATTACTGACATTCAAGATCAACCTGATTACATTGCCACAGCAATTGATGACATCACAAAAAAAGTGTCATGACAAAAAGTTAGTTGCGGTGTTGCCATGGAAAATTGTCAAGATCACATACAACTATATGGCTCGCGAACCAGGATATGATAAGACTATTAAAGGCGCCATATCAAAATTGCAACAAATTGTCAGCGAATTAGAGACTGGAAAACAGGTTATACAATGTATGATTTTGACACCGAAAGAATAATGGCCGCGTACGACAGTGCATATGTCGCCAAAGTAAAGTTTCCTATAGGCTGAAATATTGGAGATGTCAGCTGGATGATACAAGAAATTAGAACATTAAATAGCGCTTAGAAATTTGGCAAGGACGCTCTTAAGATGATTTATGAAACATCAAAAGAGCATCTAGACTCTTTAGCTATTATGCTGACATTGCAATAGAACTTGAAAGATCTCGGCGACAGCTAGGAGAGGACTACAACAAGTTAGGCAACACAAATCTTTGTACGAATTCGTCAAGACCAGCAAAGATGGCACCAAATTGTAATTGCCTATCGTAGTCACCTCTACCTTTCAAACGTAGTCTCTTAGTTTTTAAATTCGCCATTGTCTTCTGCTATAATATCACCAGCATCAACGCTAGAATCATCGGTTCCACTTCGAAGGCATCAGTGCTGATATTTGTTTTGATAAATCTTTACGTATTTGGCAACACACATTGGGCTCAATTCAGCAACACTATTATATATGATCCAAAATTCTCTGACTAAATCTGCGATGTTAAATGTGGCACCACGCAGGCAAGATTTAATCTGTTTTAATATTTTTGTGTACGTAATGTAAGCGTATTTGCAAATGCCAATCTTATTTTGAATTTTTGGTTCTAGCTTTGTACAGCAAAAATGAGTTGCAATGCCACGCCAGATATAATCAGAAGAGAAGGATTTAAGAAAGCACATGTACTGGCAACTCCGGCCGCAATTGTCGCTAACGGAACAGCAGACAAGAAAAACAACAACCGCTTGTAATATCTGTATGAGTTCTTAAAACAGTGGCTCATTTGTGATATGCAATAAGTTCATCAAGAATTTACTTGTCAAGATGATTGCTAATGTGATTAAAGTCCATTATATCTTTCATTACATTTTAATAACGCTAGCCAATTATTTATTCTCCCTCTAGTTGTATCTCTTCTTCGAAAACATAAGGTTCATCACGGGGAAATTCTTTATCAAACATTTTGATATTTGCTGAAGAAGCCGCGGATTATCCAATGTGATAGCGACTCGAATATCGCCAACATGTTGTTTTGGATCTGGTTCGAGTTCTTTTTTCTGCTCTTTTGTACGCTCAGGTCCATTAAAGTTGTCAATATGTATTTTTTAATGGAAAAAGAGCCGAGATTAAGTCATGCAAGAACATTTTTGTGGAGATATTAAATCTCTCTTAAAGGAATCGGATTCCTGCTCTTATTTTGAGAGTACCTATATACGTTGTAGATTGCTTCAGCTATCTTTTTTCCTTTTTTCATCATCATCATCAGCAGCAGCATCAAGTTGTTGTTGCTCTGGTTCTGCTTCAGGTTGTGGCTGCGGCTTTTCTGTTTCAAGTTGCGGCTGCTCTGTTTGAAGTTGCGGCTTTTATTTCTTCAGGTTGTGGTGGCGAGTCTGCAAGCTTTGTGTAAATGAGATTGAGCAGAGTTGGATTCACTTCTGAAAATTCCGTGAAATAGCTACTGTCAGATTCTCTGTCTTCTAATGTTTTTTTTCCTGGATTGGGCTTCAATTTCTGGTGAATTTACAAAGTAGACGTTTTCTGGTAACTCTGTAAATATTCCATCGAAAGAATAAAATTCTGCATATTTAATGGCAGCAAAAAGCAAATTCCTATCAGCATCCAGTCGTCGGAAATATTTTGTGATCAGATATTATTCTTTGGCCAATTTTGCTCTTCTTACCAGCTTTGTCTTGTCGACATATTGCGTAGGAGAAATTGTGTCAAGTATTATTCTGTCCAAATACGTCACAAATAGTTGGTAATGCATCGACAATAGTCTATGAAAAAGTGGTATCATGCAGTTTAAAGATGTCTTTTCTAACAGCTCTAGCCTTTGGTGAGTTTACAAAGTTACCCTCAGGTACTGTGAAGCCCCTAAAGTAGATTTTGTTCAGCTCATCTACGACAAATCCTGGTCGTGGCTTTTCTGATTCAGGTTGTGGCTGCTCTGGCTGTGGCTTTTCTGCTTCAGGCTCAGGTTTTCTGCTTCAGGTTCAGGTATTTTTTGGTTCAGGTTGTGGCTGCGGATCATTAGGAGGATCTTTTATATCAGGTAGCGATACCACGCCTAGAATCGATTCAACGTTGTCATAATCCAAACTAAACTCTCTGTGAAAATGCCGCTTGTCGATTTGATCTTGAAGTCTTTCTTGGTTTTTAAAGTTTTTCTGCCAGACTTGATTGTACATGCATGTGTAGTCAGCATCTAGATCTTTGTTTTCTTTTCTTTCAATTTTTTGGGGTTTTATCTTTCTGGTTAGGTTCACTAATTGTAAGATACCAACAGTCACTCATTTAGTATGGTTTTAAATACTATTCCTATGTTTCTAGCAGCGCTGGTCGGTTCCTTGTCATTGCAGAACTTTTTTAACTTGTCATATTTGCCCAGCTCGTCCCGCAGTTGTGGCGCTCTCATATGGGTTACCGAAAAAAGATTGAGCATGATAGCATTAATTTTTACGTTTTCTGGATTAGCCAAAAAACGTTTTATACAGTTGTTTGTTTTCACCAATTTCATGATAATACGTCTTAGTTCTCTCGTTATTAAAAACCAGGTCATGTTTTTCTTGAAACAACAGCGTGTTAAATTCGCGTGCAATTCTCACGAGTTCTGTCATCTTATATATGTTGTTTATATAAGATCATCGAGATTAAAAATCTGAAAATAAGCCAGACCGGGATTAACTGACATCGCAGAAACGCAATACAATCTGTAAAGGCGATATTTTGTCGTGCCAGGGCCTGCAATATCAAGCTTAGCCAGAACTGCTCCTTACTTGTGTAAAGCGTGGTCCGGTTAGAGATGTCATTGGACGCTTCTAGACACCAATTATTGATATATTCAGTTGTAGCTGATCTGTCGTTAAGCGGAAAGCGTCAAATTGTAACCGCCACATGACAATATATTCTAATCCAAACATATTATTATAAACGCCTGATGTAGCCCATTTGCTAGTAGATATGTGATCAGCAAAAGCCAGATGCGATATAAAGGCTGCGGAATATCCCCAATTATGCAGAGTATACAAATCCGCTGCGATTATCAGAATTGGACTACAGCAATGGAATATGCCCAATCGTTTTTTTTTTTATTCGCTTGGAATCGACATATCATTTTGTTGTCGCATCTATATTATCCGTAGGAACATGCAGATTTTTCATTTGTGCTGAAGTTACATTGTCTCCAGGGTCAGTAACTTCAAACATAACTGAGTTGACATGGTTGGTAATTTTAAAACCTTCTGGCGCTTCAATGATGATTGGATTATAAGTTACCTCAGATGATCTTTGAACAAAAATCCGCCTTGTCTGCGAAACAAAAACGACGCACAGTGATTTAACCACAGGAATATCTGAAATGTTGTACGCACTTGGAATGATGGTGAGCAACGTTCCTGGAACAAGAATTATTGACACGCGAGATGAAGACGTTTACTTATTGCCTCATAAAGCTTTTCTTGAAGTCAGAGGTCATTTACAAACCAATTATGTCCCACCAGGCAATTATCCAGCTAACACAAACGTGGCGCTTGTCAACAATGGTTGGAGCTTGTTTAAGACTGCGCGATATCAACTTAATAATCAGACAGTTGAGGACACTAGCAACTATCTGCCTGCCCCAGCACCATCATGAATTTAATTTTGATGGGCGATGACCATAGCAGAAGTTCAGCAAAAAATGTGTTCTGGTACAAGGATACTAGCAATGCAGGAGTTAGCATCAAGTATATACCAGGTGATGAAGGTCTTGCTACAGTGCCAGCTCAAATTCGTCTAGGTGTCCGTACTGCCTTTGTTGATCCAGAATATCCTGATCATAATGTTGGCTTTGCAACGAGGCACGCTCTCATTGATGCTCACAATGAAGTTTGCCTGATGTTGCCACTAAGTTCCCTTTTTTTTTTTTTTTGGGCTGCGACATTGATACAGTTTTTAGAGGCGTAAAGTTAAGCACACGCTGGTTTTGGAAATATCGGATCCTAATACGTGCATGCATAGTCCATTTCGTGCTGATGACGGACAATTTGTTTGTACGAAACTATCTCTTTGGATGCCAAAGATAACGCCTTCTCTTTATCATGCGCCAGAATTGGATAATATTTTGTCCGGGTTTAGCAAGACACTTTATTTTTTGAGCAAATGCGTGTGTACAAAAATGTTACATATTTACCATCGCAATTATCTGCGAACTGGAGAATAGCTACATTGCCAGGTAGTGAACTGCTTAGACACATATTTAATGTTTTCCAACGAGATGAAGACCAAGAGACAAGCAGCTAGATATTTGACAATATGGGATTGACTCGCATTGCTGTCAGAGTCAATAGCCGACTTGAACGTAAACTTGAGTGTCATTTTGCACCACTTAGTAAAGATTATTCGCTAGCGTATCATATGCTTCAGGAGGCTATGCTAAAGTATCAGGATGTTGATACAGAAACACAAATATCTAGATCAATTTGCAAGGCTGTATACTAGTTATCACTTTGATGTTTCTAACCGTTTGGAACGCACAAAACATTCCATGGCTGATGTTGAAGTCAAGTGGACTATTCAACCTATAGCACATACAGTAGCCATAACAAACTATCAAGTGTATGCAGTCAATACCGTTGACATATTTTTTACATTAGATGCTCTTAGTGGCAAGATGACCTTAATTGTCTAGAAGAAACTTATCTCAGATATTTTGTATAAGAATATCACATAAATGAGCTACTACTCAACAAAAATAATTGTGACGCCGTCGCAACTGCAAGCAATTGTAGCTGCTCAAGTAAAGAGTGCTAGCGTCTCAATCAAACTTGGAAACAACCAACTGCATCAACGACAACATGTTCTTGCGTTTACAAAAAAAGCAGAATATAAACGTTATTACAGCAAAGCATAATGGCAAGGGCTTAAGTTTAAAAGTATCTGCTAAGCAGTTGTCTTGATTGGGAGGCGTTTTACCAGTGATCTTACCTGTTCTAAACCAAAAGCTGCTGGACTCTGCCATGACATAAGTCTACTGATCCGTAAAATCTTCTGGATAAACAACTGGATGCCAATGATCAACCGCTTCCTGGCCGACAACCCTAAAACCAAGTAGTTGCCACAGCATGGCGGCATGACATTTGCTACTGAAATTATCCTGAAGAAAAAATCGATGCGAGAAAATTATGCTTGATGAGTTAGCCGCAATAAAACTAAAAGTGATGAGAGAAGGTGTTGACAGAGCTTTTGTCAGAGGCGCCATCGGACCCAAATATACACTTGGCGTTGGCACCACACCAGCGGCTAAAGGTCGTCACAAACCAGCGGCTAAAAGTCACCAAAAACCTGCGGCTAACGGTCGTCAAACAAAAGCAAGCAAACCAATCATCAAACAAAAGCCAGCAAATCAGTGACTAAAAAAGAAGCCACCCAAAATGATATAATAGCAGAAGAATTACACAAGCCAGGAAGAAAAAGTTTTCCTAGGCGCAGAATTGTTGCTAATGGTGTCGAGGACATCTGGTCTGCTGATGTTGTAGATATGCATGAATATTCCAGAAATATTGGCGGAGTCAAATACTTGTTAAATGTCACTTATTATTTTAGCAAGTACGCAGCTATCACAACGTCATCAGACCACAGGAGACCAGCAAAGCTCTGGATAGACCATGGCGTGAATTTTACAATAGTACGTATGAGAACTGGCTTGAACAAAATAAAATTTCATAAGTATTCTACATTCAATGAAGGCAAAACAGTTGTCGTTGAAAGATTCAATCGAACTCTAAAAAATGCGATGTGGAAACACTTTCCACAAAATAATATGTAGATTTGCTGCAGTCACTAGTAGACAAGTATAACAAGTATAACAATACGAAGCAGAATAAAATTAAAATCAAGACGGCGTGTCAAACAATCTTTTTTGCCTGACACAAAAGTTTAATATGGGTGACCGTGTCAGAATTTCCAGAATAAAAAAAACAAATGCTTAAAAAGGTCATACAGCAAACTGGACTGAAGAAGTGTTTACCGCGACATAAGTCTTAACGTACAAGATTGCAGACCTTAATGGCAAACCTGTATCAGGAGCCTTCTATGAGCAAGAGTTAAAAAAACAGAGCAAAATGTGTTTAGAATAGAAAAACTCACGGAAACAAGTCGCTTCTAAACTGGAGCGGCTACTTTCTCTGATGTCTTTTTTATTATTATTCTTGGGTTCCAACGGCAAGTATTGAGAACTTATTCTGTCCTACTCTGCTAAAAAAAAATTTTTTTTTTGGCCGCCTTGTCTAGCAGACCCAACAGCAGAAATATGTTTTGGAGGACATAATCTAACTTAATAAATGTATGTCATCATGGCAATTTAAGCGTGATAAACCTGTCAAAGATCTCGTTGAATTGCGCTAGTTCATCGCTTGACAAATTAAATCGCGCCAACTTGTTTCTGATACGATATTTTCTATTGTATCTTTGCGGACTTGTGTTGTAATGCAGATAAGCAATTTCAACTTGATTATATTCGTTCGTCGTAGTCGCGAACAATAGCATCTTCGTTTCCATCTGAAAAAATACATTTTTATCAAACAACGTTATATATCATGTCAGACACAATTGTTTATATCACAGACATTTACATGGAGCATCCCGAATTATTTTTTTATGGTGTCAAACCGCTGTGTGAAAATCCTGAATAAAATATTAATTTGGATCTCAATGTAACATAAAAAAATGCTGCTTCTTGAGCAGACAATTTTTTTTAAAACGCGGAGAAAAAAGCATGGCATCATCAACATTTGCTATGACAGCGGTTTGCTGATGCGTAATAGCGTATCATGCTATAGCCGAGATACTCTGTTAGACGCATTAAACATTAGCAATTGGAGATATAATCTACCCCCATATATATATATATATATATATATATATATATATATATATATATATATATATATATATATATATATATATATATATATATATATATATATTTATATATAATGGGCACAACTATGAGGTTTAGACAGAGCTAGCACGCCTTTGCCGGCTACGACCAAACGTTCGCTTTAAAAAATATCAGGTTGATCCTGCTTGATATTTTCACAAAAGTTGTTGAACGTAGCCTAAGACGGATGTTGTCCAAGGAGCTGCAGCTGCAGCACGGCATAAAGATTTATGTTGGCGTTAGCGTACTGTTTTCTCAGCAAGCAGATGACACTGAAACTGAAGCGCATTTCATTTCAAAACCAGTTCGAGCATTTCATCATAGCTTTGACGTTAAAAATGTTTTTGAAGCTCTTCAAATTCGCATTGGCAACTTTCAGCACGAAGGCTCTGTTTGGACTTTAGAATACGTCACAGCATGCATGGTTAACACCGCCAAGTACAATCCGTTACGAGGCACATCATATTTGGAATTTACCAGCTAAAATTAAGAGCGGTCAAAGTTAACGTACAAAATAAGGACAACCAGTACAGCAGTCATAATTGCAAGTTATATTTTTTCACAAGATCTTTTCATGGCTACACAGCAGAAGAAGTACTCGCCGTTCACGGACTAGATTGACGTTGCAAAAACTGTCATGCCAGATAAATTACATGATAAGATATAATTTTACAACTTAAGTAATATGGCTGGGGTTCATTTCATAATCTATGCTGATTTCAAATCATTGTTGGTTCCTGTCGAGGGTTCAGATAACGATCCTGAAAAATCTTTTACCAGAATATATCAGGACCATGTTCCGTGTTAAAAACAAGCGAACTGCAGCGACAAATAAGTTCGAGAAAGATTTCTTCAAGCTCATGAACAATTCGGTCTTTGGTAAAACAATGGAAAACGTTAGAAGACGAGTCAACGTCGAAATTGTCAATGATGTAACAAGACGCGACAAGTTAGTGGCCGATCCAGCTTTTTGTCAGCATGAAGATATTTGATGACAACTTAGTTGCGATCCATGGAAAGAAGACGTACGTAATACTTAACAAGCCGATCTACATTAGTTTTGCCGTACTTGAACTGTCAAAATAGCACACGTACGACTTCCACTATGGCATAATCAAAACAAAATATGTGACTGAGCCAAGCTGCTGCTTACTGATTCTCTACGCTACGAAATCAAAACAGATGATGTGCACGAGGACATGTTTGCTATGAAAGAACATTTTCATTTTTCTGACTAGTCTGAAAAAGATAGCAAACTCAGCAAGTTTTATGATAAGACAAACTAGAATAGCGTGTTGCTGAGATTCAGGAGGTCATAGCACTATGGTCTAAATTTTCACTCTTAAATAAACATACTTAACCTGCTTACCGAATCGGAAAAACGAGCAAAGTGCATTAACAAGTGATTTGTTAAAAATGTTATCACACGAAACGATTACTTTGCTATCTGTCGAAAAACAATATGCATCGATGAACACGATCCGATCTGAAAACAACCTCCTGCATACTGCGACACTTAACAAAATTGGAATTTCAAGTTATGACGGCAAGAGATATATTGTAGGCGACCGAATCAGCTTAAGAACCCATCGCCATTACAAAAATATGGGAAAAGATATCTTAGAGTCAGCACCTGAAGTTCCAATGGCTGACGTTGTTGATGAACTTAGTCTGATTTGAACAACAACAACAAATAATATAAAATAAAATACATGAGAACGTCAAATAAACATGTCGTCGCTTAGATGAAGCCGAAGGAGAACCAAACATCTCGAATAGGCGAATAAGATTTATTTCTTGTGCCTCTACATTAAAATAAGATAGAGCAGCGGTTCATGCCAAGCGCATTTTGAGCCTGGTACAAAGAACTAAATAATCCCTGATCGCCTGTTTCGATTTTTGTTGCTCATACTGATCTCGCTGTTTGTTTGTGCTTGCCAACGTCACCTTTCAAATTATTGACTTGGTGTGTCACAGCTTCTAGATTAGCTATTCTGTTATCTGATTTATCGCCATTGACATTATCAATAACAAGATCTTTTGGTATAACCCCGTGAAAATACTCGATTATAAATAAATGTGCGCTTAATACTTTCTGGCATATATCTTTACTTGATACCGCGATAAGAGGTTAGCCATGTCTGATATAACTATCTTCATTAGCTTCATACACGTTGTATATGGGATGATCACGCCAAGCCATAATATATAAGTACAGTTTATCTATTTAATTAGAAAGTAAGCAACGTTTTTGTGTAAAATCATTATATAATGGCAGGGTAATCATATCATCTGAAAATCATCAGGCTTCATGTTTGTCTAAAATCATTGTATAATGGTAAGAGAGCGGGAAACAAAAGCTAACACTGCTGAATAGTTAAGTTCCTCAGCAGCTAAGGAACATCGGAATCGCATTACCACTGCACCTGGTCGCTTGTGAACCTAGCTTCCTGACAACTTGGGTTAGTCGTGTTCACATAGGAAGTTAGGTCGTCACATGATAGATCGTTAAGTTATATCTGTGTGCCTCTGACTGCATCATCAAAGTCTGAATATCAAGACAGAGTGGCCGACTCTGTGAGATACCTGCCTTTCTACAGCTAACAATACATATAATTCACTTTGTATATATATATATATATATATATATATATATATATATATATATATATATATATATATATATATATATATATATATATATATATCATACTATATGACTTTGACAAGTTTATGGTTTGACAAATTTGCATATTTGACTGTTACTAAACATAGATTGCAGTCAGGGAAGCAATTCATGTATGCAACCAAATGAGGTAACTCATATGTGCCAGCAAGGGAGGTAACTCATGTATGCTAAATATTTCAGCAAGCAAAGGAGGTAACTCTGTGTGTCAAATATTTACACCAAGCTGATCAGGTAGTAATGTATATATGGGTGTATTAGAAACACTGATGGCATTTTACCAGGTTGAGGACATGCGAGAGCATGGAAAAGAGTGTTTTCATACCCCCACATATACATTTTTACTATTTAGATGTTTTGTTAAACAGAAACATTCGGAGCATCTTTAAAGCAGTGGGTTCTTTTTCAAATTCACAAGCTGGGATTTCGAATTTCAGCTAACACCACTAACGCTATTTACCCGTCTTGTAACATTGATTTTCATTTCTTTTACTGCGTCATAATATACATTATTTAAAAGTTCGAATCATTCTTCAAATGATTCTATCCATCAACTGCTTGTTACAGTTTCTGATCTGTGTGCAAATAAAGCTGTAAATGACCCAACAAATTGTGACCCTTTTGTTTTGCCCCATATGTACCTATCCATCAGAGTAACATTTAAATTGTCCGACATGCCATTGTGATTATATCTGTCGAAGTATTTAATACAGACTAGTATTGGCCTATGTATTGATTCAATTATATCATTATTATTAAAGGACTATAAATAATTACAACTCTGTTGATCAGCTAAAACATAATATATAGTAGTAGCCGAAATATCTTGAATACATGTATATTGACCGATGCCTTTATCTGCCCCACACCTGCCATTCAAATTCTGAGTCGTGTAATTCTGCACAAATTAAGAAGGTTTTCTCCATACTGGTTTATCTTTCCTTGATCTTGGTTTGCACAATCATCTAACTCAGTATCTTGCGTATAAATAAAATGAAGAAATGGGTCAATAGTGTTATCATACCTAATAAAATCGGGTTCTGTACTCATATACGCGTTACAATTGCCAGCAAGGATAAATTTATTATCTAAGTACTTCTCTTTGAATTTAGCTATCTAATTTTCTATAATTGCAAATGTATTTCCTGCGAAATATACACGTATTTAAAAATAAGGTTAAAAATATGTTAGAATTACAGGTGATGACTAACCAATTAGTGTTTTTAGAAATGCTATGTTCTTCATACATTTTGTAATGTATAAAAAGTGACTTACGTACATATACAGCTATACCTCCAGAGATTCTCTTTGACGAATCATCTATATCCTTGTAACGTAAATTGATTTGTAACGTCTGCCCAAGTCTCAACAAAACCAGTAATATTAATATGTGAAACATAAGTTCTAAAATCACTGTATTCTTTTTTGTCATTTAAGCCATACGTGTTCCATATTAAATACTTTAAGCTAGTATTCTTGCATGTGACGTTTTCTTTCTCTCTCTCTCTCTCTCTCTCTCTCTCTCTCTCTCTCTCTCTCTCTCTCTCTTGTCGTATTCAAGCCTTGGTCATTTCCCTATTGCTTCCGAGCAAGCACGGGCTCCTTTGTGACTTCATCCAACGCATAAGCATGTCCGTCAATAACCAGTTTATCATACCTGTAAAATGCTTTCTTTCCTTCTTTGAATGCTTTATTTAGGGTCGGATACAAGTTTGTCCGCGCACGACGTACACGAATATTGAAATCTTATTCAATACGAGCCTCTAACTCTGTGTCGACGTATTCTCCGGGAACAAGGTTTACTTCCTTATCAGTCGCTGCAGCAGCACGGAGTTTTTTGCTTTCGTGCATCCCGATACATGTGTACAATTTTCTCCTTATCTTTGTATTTTGTAAACTTAATGATGACCGGGAGTGGTTGTTCTTTTGATTTCAATCTGTGAGATCTCTTCACCTCAATATCCTCTGTATCTAAACCAAGTGCGTCTGATATATATTGCTTTATTGTAGATTATGTTTCTCTCCTCGTTTCTCTGGCAGATCATACAATACAAGGTTTTCCTGTCTTAATTGTGCCTCTTGTTACTCTAGGTTTTCTTCGTATTGCTGGGTCCGTTTTTCCAAGTTATTCACTATCCCGGATAGTTCTTCCACTTGTCTGCATAGGGCCTGATTTTGTTGAGTGAGATACTCGTTTTTAGACTTTAGTTCTTCCAGGATGAATTTTCAATCGATTAAAGCGATCATTCAGTTTTGTCACTTCACCTCTTATACCTGGCATAAGAGTTTTCATGCTGATGTCTGTAAGTGCATCCGTGGTGTTTGAATAATCGTATGATTGATCAGAATCATATGAATGAATAGCATTAGTTAGTGGATTCCTGGAGATCACATTGGGTGGAGAGTGCCGTTTCTTGGGCCAACAACGATACACTAGCCTGGGTCTTTGGTTCAGTCTGAATTTGATTTGAGCTCAACTTGCTCTGCCTGGGCTGTGCATCTTTGAAGCCATGGTGCTCTGGGGACATGCCATTGTGGGCATATTGTGGCTGGGTTGCTGCCTGAAACTCTACGTTTCTGGGAGTACTCCCTCTATGTCTTAGGCCTGGGTCGATTTAAACACCATAATCGTGGACACTATCCACGATCTGCAGGCTCTATTCGGTCGTATAAAGCATCCAATTCTACATCCCCATCGTTCGGTACAGATATCCATCGCTATGTAGGAGTGAACATTTGGCCTACAGTATGCTGGATGCCAACACTGTGTGCTGTGTTTACTACATTCAGCACTGGCATCTGCGCATATATAGCAAGCCTGTTGATAAACTTTTACACTAAATAAAGTCACTCATTCCTTTAGATGTAGACTGAGTGCACTCATTTTCGCTTTACAGTTGTTGTACAATGTGTATGTCCAATCCTTAATTGTATAGATGTATTTATCATATTTGCAGAATATCTTCAGCTGGTTTCACTCTGTTGTCTATCCCTGATGAATTCGAAATCAATCAATCAATCAATCAATCAATCAATAATAATAATAATAATAATATCAATATTAATAGGGATCTCTATTATCAAAAACTAATATCGTGCAAGCTATACAGCATAGGTATCTGATAATAATAATGAACATTGCTGCTATTGCTTATTTGTTTATCTATTTTTGTATTTTTGTATTTATTTATTTATTATTATTATTATTATTACTATTATTATTGCCATCATCATCATGTGCTTCCACGTGATCAACATTGGTACGAGAGCATGCTACGAAACTTCAGTAGAAAAAAGATAGAGCTAAGAAGTCGCTTTAAGGACGGACAATCACTGTAAAGGGCAAATTTATAAGAAACTAAGAAATAAAGTGAGTAATCTTCGAAAGAAGCGAAGGAAAAATTTGCTAAGAAGAATGAAACTTTAAACTTTAATTTTTTAAATTCGAAATCATACTGGAATATTGTTCGGTATTTTATTAAAGGAATACATTTCAATTCGGTTCCTCCTCTGCTTGTTGAAGAAGAAAATGTTTAAAACAAATTTAATTAATAGGATATCAAAAAAGCAAACTATTTGAATGACTGTTTTGCATCAGTCTCTATCATTGATGATACGGACATTTTCCTATCTCCAAAATTGTGTCACACTGATAACGTTTTTTTACCATGTACAAATTAGAGAACACGATATCCACGGTGTCATCATGTCACTGTCGCTTGACAAGGCAGCATAGCCAGATCTTATTAGTCATAGACTGTTCATCGGAGTCTCAAATTATATAATCAAACCCCTTGTACTTATCTTTAATAGATCTTTATATGAGAGAATGTTTCCTACCATATGGAAAACTGCCAATTTAATACCTATTTTTAAGAAAGGAGATAAATATTTACCATTGAAATATCGCCCAATATCCCTTCTTAGTTGCGTGTAAAAGATTTTTGGAAGAATTGTATTTAAGCATTTCTTCAATTTTCCGAACGAAAATAAGCTTATCTAGAAGTTACAGTCACTGTTTCTAATGAACAATTCAACCGTATACCAACTGATTAACAATCATTATCAAATGACACAAGCAATAGAAACGCATAACTATATGTGTATGGTGTTTTGCGACATATCTAAAGCATTTGATCGTGTTTGCCACAAAGGATTGTTACACAAACTAGTGAATATGGAGTAAGGGGAAACATGCTAAACTGGTTTTTGTGATTATTTATCATTAAGAAAGCAAAGGGTTCATTTAAATACAGATGCTCACATTACTCATCCAAAATTATCTTTAGATAATGCATATATGACAATTTACTGTACATTATTTTCTAATTAGCTTGTTAAGGTTACGCTAGTCCCAATGTAGCCACAATCGTCTGTGGGCTGATTCATTCAAAATGAACATCTAATATATTTTCTTTTCTTCTTTCTTTTTTCTTTCTTTCTTTCTAAAACACCTTGGCTGTCGTTATGTAAAGGTAGCTATATGTAACTTATATCAAGACAGTCTATAAAAAGTTACCTTGCAGTTAATTTTAATTGAATCAATTCATTTTCATATATCAAGATCACTTGGCTGGTGTTATATGAGGAGAGAATCTAAAGCATATACATTGCATACATAAGGAAATACTAATCTTGCACAAAACATATTTGTTGTAAATTCTGCATTATATTTGGAGCTATTTTATATTATAGGATATAATATATTTATATTATAATATAATAATGAATATTACTATATTAGTATAGAATAGAATTATATAACAATATTATATTATATTAAAATTTATTATATTATATTATAATAATATTACATCAGTTAAGCAAGTTAAAAAAAAGAAGCTATGAGAATTAAAAATATTTTCAAAACAATTTAGATGATTTGTGGCGATGCCTGTCCATGTTCTTGTTCATTACGCAAATAGGGATTTCAGATCTTCGGATTTACTTGGTAAGAATTTCATGTATTTTTTCATCATACCATATATCGTGTAAAGTGGGTACTTTTCTAAAGCTGCATACATAACACCAATGAATTAAAAAAAATGGAGATAAGAACCCTTAAGAATACTTGTTTCATCTATGAAAGATGGGTATTTACAGTATCTCCCCTACCGGCAGGATCTATCTGCTTAAATTAATATCTATCTATTTCTCTTTCGAAAACAAAAACTGAAGCAAAGATGAACGCGAATCATACAGCTTTTTACTTTCCCCATACAATTTTTTGTTTTAATTCTGTAGTCTGCCAAAAACTTATGTTGACAGGCTTCAGAAAATACAAAATTGCAACTAGCGTATACTTTTAAACTGTATTTGCCTGAGTCACACTGTTGACAACCCCAATCAGCTTAATTTTTGAAAATATTTCCAAAAAGTGTATCTGCAACAAATACTGTTTAATGTGGAAGGTTGTGTATGCCAAGGCTCTGAAATACTACCATCCCAATTCGCATTAAAAACTGTTATGATTTCCCTCTGTACTAGATCAGAAAGTTAAGTTAATGTCATGGAGGGCTATTGTTACGGAGTCAGCTGCAAGCATGGAAAGTTTGTACTAAATTGATATAATTGCGCTCCGGGTAACTAACAAACCATCTACTAGTATCTTATATTACCTGATCATTATCCTGACGAGACTTTCATTACGAAACGTCCAAGAAAGCTCTAAATATCGTTGTGTTATAAGTGAAATATTGGAGAAAGTTCAAGACATATTTGGTTATCTCTCATTTTTCTGATCGTTTCTTACATTCTTTTCTTTCATTTAAGAAATATAATGATTGCTATTTTTTTCTTTTTCATATTAGCCTAAGATTATGTTGAAACAATGACTACATTTGTAAAAATAAGAAAATCTACGTACAAAATAAAATGTTGAGAGTCAGTCTTTGATGATAGAATATTCATATAAAACTCAATAATTAGGTAACACATAAATTGATATTAAAATTGAAAATAAGAGTATTTGTATCCGTATGTAACACGGTAACAGCAAGTATAGACCTTTCAGTATTTACTATTTGCTCCATCAGACACAATAAATATTGTAATAAATTTGGATATGTTCCATTTGTATTTACGTCTCCATTTATAGATTCGTTAGATTTTAGTGATTAGTTCTTTCATTATAGGAAGTCAGTGTTGGGAAAATATTTCCCAGCCTGAGTTATTAGCCAATTTCTAGGAACAGACGTCATACTTACAGTTTTTAAGAGACTTTGCAGTGGCGTAGATTGGTTTCGTGGTTTGAGCTGGGGTCAGACTAGCATAAGTTGGCATGGAGCCAAGTAGTTCCTATTTTCATTCAGAGGTGTTGATTGATTATGCCTTTCGGGAGATATTCGCGACAAAAACTACTGTTTTGTGCCATAGAATAATTGGGAAGAGGTCATCCCTTTGTTTGGAGATGCATTTCATTGTAGCAGTTGGCTGAAGTACACGTGCGAAACGTGGTTCAGACTGTTGTTTTTTATTGACCCAGAGATGGAATCAGAAAAAATACCCTGCATTGGGTGTTTGAATTGTGTTATGTGCTTCATGCTAACAAGGAAAAGCCATGCATTTGTGAAGTTATAGTTGTGACATTGTGGTCATTTATTTATTGATTAGATAAAAATTGTTTCTAGTCTTGGCGCGTTACGAGAACTTCCAGTTGACAGCGAATGTTGCCGGGAAGTCCTTGGCAATAGGGGAAAACAAGGGACTTCTAGCCCAACCTCACGCAGGTGTTTGATTCGCTCGGTAGAGGAACCCCTGTGCCTGTTACAATATTTTCAACATATCACAATTTTTCCGGAGTGTATACTCTTGTCAATTGAATCTAATGACATATTTCCATGTGCTTCTGTAGCGAACGTCCTTGTAAGAATTTTCCACCTAACAATAGAAAAAATACTAACTGCAAATTAGTCGCATTGAACATCTGGAGACTGCAAAACAGTGACTGCATTGCTTTTAAACGCACTGCCTATGCATCATTGCAGCTTTCCTGCCCACGCATATGTAATAGACATTTTAAGGTCTGTATATCCACAGTGTAAACGCATTTATGCTTCTGTCGTACTGTATTGTCATCTCGTGCAACGGTGCAAGTCTATGTAACATAACGAGGAGGAATGGAGTTAGATACATTTAACTGCTATGATGCGTATTCATAAAAGGAATGGTACATTGTGAAATTGAATTATGGAATATAATTTAGTGACGTAGTTCTTATATCCCACAACTCCATTTAACCAATGGAATGACATCATTTTACAAATGAATACGTATTATAGCAGTTAAATGCAATATAAATACAATTAAGCAGTTAAATACAATATAAATACAATTAAGCAGTTAAATGCAATATAAATACAATTAAGCAGTTAAATACAATATAAATACAATTAAGCAGTTAAATACAATATAAATACAATTAAGCAGTTAAATACAATATAAATACAATTAAGCAGTTAAATACAATATGAATACAATTAAGCAGTTAAATACAATATGAATACAATTAAGCAGTTAAATACAATATGAATACAATTAAGCAGTTAAATACAATATGAATACAATTAAGCAGTTAAATACAATATGAAACACTAATATTAAATTATGCAACATTCAGAGGCATTTAAACAAAACCAGTATATTAGGTTTATATTAAGCCAGATAAAAAGACACCAGTTTTCACAGCTTGTTCTGTTTTGCTTTCGTTCAACTGTTATATGTACATGTAGAAATATTTATGTACAATTACTATGAGGATCTCTGAACGAATAATTCGCACACACATACACATACACACACAGCGCATTCAACTGCATGGTTGACGTATTGAATCGGAAATAATTTGTTACTGAAAGCCGAAAGGGGATGTAATTTGTTTATGTGAAAGACACAAAACACGGAATAACTTATCATAAGTCCGTAACTAGCAAAAGCTGTGTCTCAGTGACGTCATTCTCACCACAGTGACTCCGTTGTCATAACGGTTAGTTTGGAATATTCCCCCTAAAATACAGACACTGGCTGATGTCTCATGCTTTTTCTAAGATAGAGGATAGATATCTGAAGTCTCGCGAGCACTGGAAGCGTTATCGTTTCCTAGTCGAACAATACTCTCTCTCTCTCTCTCTCTCTCTCTCTCTCTCTCTCTCTCTCTCTCTCTCTCTCTCTCTCTCTCTCTCTCACACACACACACACACACACACACACACACACACACACACACATCCGGAACATCCTACAGATTTGTGTAAATAAAATAGCATAAAGACTAAGCAATGGAATTTTATTTTAAATCTTTTTGCGCATAAACATTAAGAATCTTGTGATGCCTTAAAACTTATTAATGAAGTAAAATTGTTCATAACCTATGTTCTTTCTCAGTATGTTGACGTTACATCACTTACTCTTGATGGTTCAGAGAAATCTCCAATGTCTGCTTTACATCTTTATATCAACATTCCAAATTGTCTGGTCTTAGCATATATATTGAAAAAACAAAGGTAGTTTGGATTGGAAGTAGAACAGGTAGCAACAAGAAATACTGTCCAGAATATAAACTTAATTTGGGGTTGAAGTGAGTTTATTGTCTTAGGTATAGAGTTTTCAAGTAACTTGGAAATTATTACAACACCTTAATTATCCATCTAAAATTCTTAAAATTACGAACCTTCTAATTCAGTGGAATAAGAGGTCTTTTACTCCATTTGGAAGGGTGGATCTGATGAAAGTGTAGCTATTTCTAAAATTAATCATCTTCTAGTATCATTACTGAATCAATCCAAACAGGTTCTTAGTGAACTAAATACACTCTGTTACAAGTTTGTATGGCATGGGTCAAAGGACAAAATCAACAGAAGTTTTTCCGTGAAGGATTATCATGAGGGGGGGGGGATTAAATATGATTGATATATTTAAGTTTATGAATGCGTGTATTAAATGGTTAAAACACAAACAGTTAATAGAGTCATAAACTATATTATTAGATACATATGTGTGTGTATTGGTATATGTATGTATATATTTGTGTGTATATGGGGTGATGTTTCGTAGAAATGCTTATATTTTCCATATATATTGATATGTTATCTTTAAAATATAAATGTAAGCAATATTTCTTTTACTATTTTCTGTCTTTTCTCTCTCTCTCTCTCTCTCTCTCTCTCTCTTTTCTTAGCTTCTTTCCTTTCATCTTAAAGTGAAGAAAAATACCTTTCTATAGCTGTATACATTTTTGTTTATGGTTGAAATACTGTGGCAATATATATCTATTATCTGTACGTATCATCGACCTTTATGTTAATAAAACCTTCACACAAAAAAAATATATTTTTTCTGACAAAATAAGAAATGTGCACAATAAGCACAAAATGTAAATACTGTTGGCAATAAGAGAACGAAATTTTCTTTTTCTGCTTCTAAGTTGTTTTTGTTGTTTTTAAATTGCTTGTGGATAGGAAGAAAAAGAAAATGTTAAATACCTTCTTTCAATGAAGTTTAATCTTCGTGATATTTCGATCAAGATATTTATTTTGATACAGTAATTACATTTTGATTATGTTTGAACTTGTTCTAAGTATAATATATACATATATCTTTAATGAATCATTACAACCCGGATGACACACGATGCTGATGTTCTGTATGCAAAATGACAGAAAATGTGACTGAAGGACGCAAGCGATCACGACTACGACAAAGCAGAAGAAGGAGGAAGAGTATTAGGAGGAGGAGAAGGAAGAGGAAGAGGAGAGTTTATTAAAGACCAAGCTGTATAGTGTGTCCCATTTAATATGCATGTAGATGGTAATAAATTGAAAACCAAGCTATATAGTTTGTCCCATTTAATATGTATGGAGATGGTAATATATTTAAGACCAAGCTATATAGTTTGTCCCATTTAAAACGCATGGAGATGGTAATATATTTAAGACCAAGCTATATAGTTTGTCCCATTTAAAATGCATGGAGATGGTAATATATTTAAGACCAAGCTATATGGTGCGTCCCATTTAATATGCATGGAGATGGTAATATATTTGAAACCAAGCTATATAATGTGTCCCATTTAAAATGCATGGAGATGGTAATATATTTCAGACCAAGCTGTATAGTGTGTCCCATTTAAAATGCATTGAGATGGTAATATATGTAATATCAAGCTGCATAGTTTGTCCCAATTTAAATGCACGGAGATAGTAATATCGAATATGGAGATAAAGATCTTATTCGATGTCAATTTACAGTATATGATCCATTCATATTTCTTGTAAAGGCATGTACGGATGAATGGTATACCAGCTAGTGAATTTGTTTAAACATTCAAAGCAAATATTGAATATGTAATTATGTCCCTGTTTGTGCCTGTACGTGGTTTAGGTAGGTACGTTTATATCTATCTATCTATCTATCTATCTATCTATCTATCTATCTATCTATCGTTGTACATGCAAATATCGTATTTAGAATTTAGTGCTACTGTCCTTGTTTGCAAACGAACAGAAAAGCGAAAGACCAACCAACAATGGTTTTACTTGAAATTCTAATATAATATTTTGTAAACCTATTTCTAGTGGCATAAATGATTTTTATTGATTTTTTTATACACGCGGAAAATATCTTAATAACAGTCAAAACACGTAGATTTGACTTATGAAAATCTATATAATTTTTAAGTAAATATGTTTCTCTTCACTTTCATGTGCTGTGGTGTAGACCGGATTTGACATTTTCCATTATCTAACCTTCAAGTGCATGTCACGTTTCTGTATGACTTAATAGTACTTAATAATACTCATATATGGTAAGAAAACAAAGTAAATCAGTAGTTTAGTAATGAGATTAATCATAATATATCGTGACTTCTATTTCCCTTGACTTATATTGTTTCTTTTTTTTTCTCTTAACTAAAAATAGTCTTTGCGATGTTTGCAATTATAATGAAAATGCGTGATGAATCAGTCACTATAAACTAAACCGCCAAGAAGGTACGTTGCCTTTGTACATTGGATATTTAGTATCCATAACCGACTAAAGTAGAAAATATATCCCGATATTGAACGAGTTCTTAATTGATCTATCTATCTATCTAATTAAGGAAAGAAAAATCAAAAGAAAAAAAAATAGCGCAAATTATTTAATATTCAAGAGTATTAGCCGTTTTAATCATTAATGAAATCACTCAACTTTCAAACTGGTAACGTTACATTCTTGTGTCAATTGTTTTCAATGAATATAAGAATATACATGTAAATAAATACAACAAAGATATATGCAATGTATATAGATTTGAAATCACAATATCAAAGAGAGGATGTGTATTGCCCAGATTTGAAATCACAATATCAAAGAGAGGATGTGTATTGCCCAGATTTGAAATCACAATATCAAAGAGAGGATGTGTATTGCCCAGTGGGTTACCCAATAACATGTAGCCCGAAAGAGGTATCGAAAGTTAAGAGTTGAAACTGACTTGTAATTTGATATCTTATTACATTCTTGTTTTTTTTTTCAATGAATATAAGAATATACATGTATATAAATACAACTAAGACACATGCAATGTGCATAGATTTGAAATCACAATATCAATGAGAGGATGTGGTATTGGTTACACTTTTATGATGTATATGTTGTCAGATATTTATTTATTTATTTAACTTTTTTAGACGCTTGGAATAAATGTACAAATTATGTATAAGTAAATATTGATATATTAAAAACATTATATAAGACAAAGATAAATAGCAGTGCCCGGACAATATGTTTTTTTTTTTTTTAAAGATGACATTAAAATGAAACCCTTTCACGTTTATTATTTGTTAATTATATTAGTCATTTACCTCCAGGCAACCTTCGTATTTTAATACAAAGTTGTTTTTGGGAGCGAAAAATGACGTACATAATTATTTTGCAAACGAAATATTCATCCAGTAAAACTTGTGCTTGCGGGTGCATATTCTTGAAATGAAATCTATTACAATTTGTTTACACTCGAACACCTACATTATATATGGTAATGTGAGTTGAAATACAGTTTGCTTACAGTCGAACACCTACATTATATATGGTAATGTGAGTTTAGCATACACTTTGCTTACAGTGGAACACCTACATTATATAGGTTAATGTGAGTTTAGCATAGTTTGCTTACAGTGGAACACCTACATTATATAGGTTAATGTGAGTTGACATACACATAGACAGTGCAAGTAATAATAGATTGATGTACACCAAGTTAATTAAACTGTAGTGTTCTTCATTTATCCAATGATTTGAAGAACAGTAAGATGTGGGAGGATAGATGATTTACATCCGTTCTTGTTTATTTTTTGTCATGGGGTGAATAAGGTAAGAAGTAAAGACGTAAAAAGGCTGGCCGTTTTAGCGGACTCTGATGCTGCTCCGTTCCGGAACAACATCACAGTGACAATTAAAGTCAATGAGGCGGATCTAATTACTATACAAATTTTTCTATCAGATTTTCGTAAAAGTTTTTTCACTCAGACTGAACACTATTATAACATATTCATTATAATTTCAAGTAAAAATCACGAAAAAAGAAAGAAGACAAGAGAGAGAGAGGGCGACGCAACAAATTGTACCAATTGAATAAAAGAGATATGCAGATTATATATATTTTGGAAATGTTATTTGCCTTAGCAATATTTTCATTCATTTATTTATTTCACGACACAAAGAATTTTGTATTGTTTATCTCTTGGTAAAGATCATTTGTTTAAAAAAGTTTTCAATTTTTTTTTTTTTTTTTTTTTTTTTTTTTACTAATATTCACTTTCCTAACTATTGACTTCACCAAAGTCTCTAATCGGAAATTAATGTAGTTCCATTTTTTGAATGGTTTTGCTGGTAGATATTACACTCTAGAGCCAGTCAACTTTGTCTTTCTTGATATAATTTTATTCCGCACTTCTCATAAATGTATATTAAAAAACAAACAAACAAAAAAAAAAAAAATAACAACAACCTACAGTAATGTTATGGCAATATTGGGTATATAGCGAAATCTACTTTCAATATATTAAAAAAATCCGTTTTTAGAAATGTTGATAAATAACAGGACAACATTATAAGGTCTTCAAATATACGTAATATACACAATAATGTGGTATTAGGTACAACACCAATATTGTTTGTGAGGAGTTTCCGCGAGGTTAAAGCTTTTGCGGTGTTAGCGACCTAGTCTCGGATCGCTAAGATTTAAACCCGCATAACAATATGGGGTAAAATACAGGAAAAATGCATAATCGAGAAAATTAAACACAAAATTTGTGTTGTTAAATCTGAAATTTGTGACAATTTCCACAATAGTTTGCAAATTGATTTTTCGATGCAAATTTGGCGTCAAGCGTTAAATACAATCGCCAGCGAACATCAGTGTGGTATCCAATTATACCTCTTTCAAATGCGCATGAAAAGAAAATACTGTAGGATGTGGCAGGTAAACTGTTAGAACCGGTACAAACACTTTATAAGGCGTTATTTTGGTCAATAATAGTATATTTGTACTGTGGAATGAAATGCATACACCTCTATAATTACATTCCCTTTCAAGAAATTTACAATCTCAGCTAATGATGTAGAGTTCTCTGCTTCTTTGAATTTTTCCTTGAAATAATTCGCTCGTTTTAAGAGTACATTTCAATGATTCACTATATGTACCTGCTTGACAATAATTTAGTACGTGCACCTGCTATATTTTTATTCGTTTCTCACGCACTTAATGCAAGAACAGGACGTAGATTGAAATGCAAGGATTGAATCATCTGCCAGTAATGGTAAATGGTAAAAAAAAAGGCAAACAAAGATAGTACCTAGCAAACCCGGCATGCCCATTTAATATTAGTGGGAAAAACCCACTTCTACTATGTAATGTGGATATTATGTATGTAGGTATGTAATACAATGTAATGTATGTATTTATATATAGGTATGTACGTATGCATGTTCCTATGTACCTGCGCATTCACGCACGCATGCATTCACGTGCTTATGTGGATGTATGTATGTATCAAGTCAGCATGCACGCATGTACATGTATGTATGTCAGCATATATGTATATATGCATGTACGTATGTATGTATGCGTTTATGTCCAGTGATAAATGATGCATATTTATTCTCAAGGAGCGTCGACCACACCAACGCTTTGTCGTCTTAACCAGAATGCAAGTTTTTGTCACCATATTTTAAACGATAAGAAATCTAAGAAGAGAAGAATAAGGAAAAAATAATAATGGAAGGAAAGAAGAAAAAAGAATATGTCAATTTATATCCCAAGCAGTTTTCAAATGCTTGGTTTTGAAAAAGAAGTTTGTATCAACATTATATTCGTAACCAAGAAGAAATAACACATATGACATAATTTTCCTACGTGATGACAAGATTTTTGTATAAAGAATTACCTAATTATTCCTCCATGTTGATATCTTGAAATTTCAGTTATTTACTGAGGAGACAATTGTGAAAATTGTGAAGCGGAAACGTTTCGGAAAAGAACGTTTGTTAACTTTTAATTTCTCTAATTTTTTCATAGGATCTTTTCATAAAACAATTTCTTGAAATGCTGCAATCTATCTAACTCTTGATCTATCTGTATATCTATCTATCTATATATGTATCATACATACATACATACATACATACATACATACATACATACATACATACATACATACATACATACATACATACCAGATCCATGGATTGAGGGATTTTGTTTGTTATACACCCTTATATGATGGCCCAAAAAGTGACTAACTGGAGAAAACGGAACTAGTTTCCTAACTGTAATATAATATATCATTATTTAAAAATCTATTGCATGACATGATGTAGTATTTTTTTAAAAATTGCAATTATATTCCGCATGATTATAAATAGAATATTTATCCAGATCAAAACACGTGTTTCTCAAACGGACGTTCACGAATGACAACAGCTCAGCATCCAGTGACCTCTTATGACAGGGATTGTTTCTGTGGTTAACTATCCTGTTACTGTCTGTATATAAAGCTAGAACAATAGCGCAACTAGAATACGCAACTCGGAATCGATATCGCTGCAAAAATCAAAACAGACAAGGAAAAGAACTAATCGAGGAAGCGAAGAAAAGATAATAGAGTTATAGAAGAAATAATCTGTAATCAAGCAGACGCAAAATAACAGAAGAGAAGAGACGTTACAGAAAAGAAGAAGAAATAATAGGAATACAATATATACCTTAGAAGAGGACTAACAGCTATGCATTTACTTCTTGCTGGACTTTTATCTTTCTATGTAAGTTTTATTTATGCTTTAATGTGTCAGTGTTATACAGCAAAATAGATTTTGTACAATATAATAAATATTCCAACATTAATCAGATTGTACGTGAAGTATTTTATTAAATATATATAATTTGTTCTTAACTTAAAAATAGAAACTTTTAAGCCGATTCATTTTATTGTTTGTATTGGACACATTGAAATGAAAAACAACACTTCGATTCTTCAGTCTTGTAATGTGAATCGAGGAAAGGTGTTGAGAGCAGAATTAATTAAATATCAGATTTATTCCATATTTCACAAATTGATGCTCTGTTTTTATTTATAACTAAATTAGTTGTCCTTTCTTATTAGGTTGTCCTGTGGCCCTGGTGTAATGGGCAGATTATTCCTGAGGATTTACAGTAAATTAGTTGTCCTTTCTTATTAATTTGTCCTGTGGCCCTGGTGTAATGGGCAGATTATTCCTGAGGATTTACAGTAAATTGGTGTTCATTTCTTATTAGTTTGTCCTATGGTCCTGGTGTAATGGGCAGATTATTTCTGAGGATTTACACTAAATTAGTGTTCATTTCTTATTAGTTTGTCCTATGGCACTGGTGTAATGGGCAGATTATTCCTGAGGATTTACAGTAAATTAGTGTTCATTTCTTATTAGTTTGTCCTATGGTCCTGGTGTAATGGGCAGATTATTCCTGAGGATTTACACTAAATTAGTGTTCATTTCTTATTAGTTTGTCCTTTGGCACTGGTGTAATGGGCAGATTATTCCTGAGGATTTACAGTAAATTAGTGTTCATTTCTTATTAGTTTGTCCTATGGCACTGGTGTAATGGGCAGATTATTCCTGAGGATTTACACTAAATTAGTGTTCATTTCTTATTAGTTTGTCCTATGGCACTGGTGTAATGGGCAGATTATTCCTGAGGATTTACAGTAAATTAGTGTTCATTTCTTATTAGTTTGTCCTATGGTCCTGGTGTAATGGGCACATTATTCCTGAGGATTTACAGTAAATTAGTTTTCATTTCTTATTAGTTTGTCCTTTGGCACTGGTGTAATGGGCAGATTATTCCCGAGGATTTACAGTAAATTAGTTTTCATTTCTTATTAGTTTGTCCTTTGGCACTGGTGTAATGGGCAGATTATTCCTGAGGATTTACAGTAAATTAGTGTTCATTTCTTATTAGTTTGTCCTTTGGCACTGGTGTAATGGGCAGATTATTCCTGAGGATTTACACTAAATTAGTGTTCCTTTCTTATTAGGTTGTCCTATGGCACTGGTGTAATGGGCAGATTATTCCTTTCTTATTAGTTTGTCCTATGGCCCTGGTGTAATGGGCAGATTATTCCTTTCTTATTAGTTTGTCCTATGGCACTGGTGTAATGGGCAGATTATTCCTTTCTTATTAGTTTGTCCTATGGCACTGGTGTAATGGGCAGATTATTCCTGAGGATTTACAGTAAATTAGTGTTCCTTTCTTATTAGGTTGTCCTATGGCACTGGTGTAATAGGCAGATTATTCCTTTCTTATTAGGTTGTCCTATGGCACTGGTGTAATGGGCAGATTATTCCTTTCTTATTAGGTTGTCCTATGGCACTGGTGTAATGGGCAGATTATTCCTGAGGATTTACAAAAGTACATCATTAACCCTCCAAACATGGCTGGACGTGAAACTCCAACAAACAAAACAATGGATCAGCTCATTCTGGAAGCTATGGGAGGCCTCAATGGTTCATAACACATATATAAATTCATATTTTATATTTATTTAATTTACTTTATGATATTCAATTGTACAATAGATCAAATGCGGTAGATATCAGTGGAACGTACCACGACAATCCGACCAAACTATGTCCATATGCTTCATGTAGATTACAGTAGACTAGGGGATTTCGAAATACAAGAACCCCTTAACTTTCAGCTTGGCACAACAATAACAACAACTATAATAATAATAATAATAATAATAATAATAATAATAATATTATTATTATTATTATTATTATTTATGCAAGATTACTAACAGTAACTTCAAAACCAGTTTCAATTTATGACAATCAGTTTGAAAAGTCTGACAAAGGTTCAATTTAAAATACATTAAAAGACTTTTTTGTATTTTCAAGAATTTAATATAGGTTTGACTAGTTTGACTCATGAACATCTGTCAAAATTTTAGATTTATCTTCAACAATAAAATTCATACTGAACAAATTCTAATTTGTGCGAAATGGTATATCAAGAACCTCAAAACTGTAGAAATCTTATTATATTGTAGAAATCTTATTAAACTATAGAAATCTTATCAAACTGTAGACATCTTATCAAACTGTAGTAATCTTATCAAACTGTAGTAGTCTTATCAAACTGTAGAAATCTTATCAAACTGTAGAAATCTTATTAAACTGTAGAAATCTTATCAAACTGTAGAAATCTTATCAAACTATAGACATGTTATCAAATTCAATAAAAGGTTGTGTATCAAAATCAAATTATCCAATTTTTATTTTATTTTTAAAAAAAACAAGTAATCCCTTTTTTGTGTTATAAACATTTTCATCACCTAAAATTATGCCTTCTCCTATTTCCCTGACAACCGCTTTTGCCTGATAAGAAATGATTTACAGATTAATGACCAAAATTTTGGGACTATGACACATTTTCCACAAAATGACACCGCCTTCTAGACATGAAACTTCTGTGATGACAAGAGTACTCTAGTATGGTCTTACCTTGTACTAGTAACGTGACGAATCCCCACGATCCACCCACCTATCTGTCAGTCAAACGTTGGTTTTTCATTATTCAAATGGACAACTGCCCACTCGCGAGGGCAATCTTTGACATATTACTTAATGACGTTTGGAGTGTTAAGCTTCTCTAATTATCAAGCCGCATGGTTAACTGATTGTATATCATCTTGACCAATTTTAATTTATAACTTGTACAAAACTCAAACTGTTTAAACTTTCGACCAATGTTTTTGAAATTTTCATTAGGATTCACAAATAAGTCTTCAATAAAGTCGTAAAATGTTTTTTAAAAAGTCTTTGAATTTTGGAAGAAAATGCTACGTCAATTAGTTTGTGTGGTTATCTGTGTTTCGTTCATTGACCTATCGCTGGAACTGAGATAACCACGACCACTCATTAGCATAGCACCTCATATAAAATCATGAGAATTAGTGTTAATTTCTCACTGTTTGTTGAAAAGTTCATGATAAATAGTTGAAACATGCTGAAGTTATGACGATTTGAACTTGTATATGATATATAGTAGTAGTCTGTTCGGTGAGGGACACTAGGCCTGAATGTCTGACAAGCTTCCAGTACTCCTATAAATTACGTGATACCACATACCTTTTGACACTAGGCCTGAATGTACGACAAGCTTCCAGTACTCCTATAAATTACGTGATACCACATACCTTGGGACACTAGGCCTGAATGTCCGACAAGCTTCCAGTACTCCTATAAATTACGTGATACCACATACCTTGGGACACTAGGCCTGAATGTCCGACAAGCTTCCAGTACTCCTATAAACTACGTGATGCCACATACCTTTGGAACAATAGTATTGGTCGGCGGTCCGTAGGTATCGGCACGGGATGGGATTTGACAGGCACAATGAGATAACTTAACTAACAGATACGAATCATGCTGTCTAACGCAACGGTAAATAATGGCAACCCCTTTGTAATTCATTTATCCAAATCTTTACTTCATCACATTTTCGATGGTCATTTCTTAGGTGATCCGAAGAGAAATTGTTCAAATATTCAGTGAAACACCGCCTAACTGCTACCCCCGTTTTAAGACCAACCCGCTAAAACAATAAACAATTAAACTACCCAAATCTCTCCTTCGTTATGAAATGGAACAGGTTTCTAAGATCATCTGGTAATAAGGCGACTTTTCTCAAGATTTGTGAGTGGTCTTATTAGCGAGGCTTTAATCTTTATTGCATGAATACAATTCGCCATTATGATTTATATTAAATGCAGATTTAGTATGGTGCATATATTAGCATTCAAATGACACTGGGAATTACAAGTCTTTAGGAAAAAAAAAATTCTGAAGTAATTTTTTTAAGAGATTCGTATTTTCTCAGTTTGCGAGAGAGAGAGAGAGAGAGAGAGAGAGAGAGAGAGAGAGAGAGAGAATTCAACGATATGGAATTTAATATTTTAATTGTATATTTTAAATTTCTTTCCGCAGCTGCCCTCGGTTTAAAAACTATAGATGGAGGCATTCTTATGGAGCTGGACATGTTATTGTCCAAAAAACAATACTATAGTCTTTATGAGCAACAGAACAGGTATGATACATATCTGCGGAAGTCCAAATTTTTCAATGTCATGTTAAAGAAAGCCAATTATTATCACTTTCATGATCACATAAACATACTGAATTATAGCTGTCGTTCTCCTTATTCTCGTCGTCGGTCTTCTCTTCATTCCCATCGTTATCCACTCCTTCTCATCTTTTTCATCTTCTTCTTGTGTGTTGAATACTTTATGAAACAACTTTACTTATTTAAATAAGTTGGCTGATTGGGTATTGTTACGACTGTATGGTCTAAGAAAAATGTTACAGAAAGATAGTGAAACCAACCATATTTTGTAAAATCAACAAACTATTTATTTTTAGACAATTAAAATGGAAATTCAAAAGACACGTATAGTAACGTGAATTAAAATTCAAATAATCCAATAATCCTAAGTGTCCTAATCACAAGTCCTAAATATAGAATGTTCCGAATGAATGGATGCTCCGAATGAATGAATGTGTCGAATGAATGAATCTCCGAATGAATGAATGTTCCAAATGAATAGGTAATCTGGAGTGTCCTGATGTACCAGTAATAGTCTCGAATGTAATAATGTACCCCAATAATGGAATCCACATCATCTTTGAGAATGTCCACGAATATCCAAAAGTCATACATTTAAATCCAAAGGTTAATGAGCACTTTAGGTAACTCCAATGAATGTTCCAATAAATAATTCTTTTCGAATTATGTATACAGCATTACGGCGTTACAGGACTACAGCACAACTATGATTCCAAACAATCTGATGATTCCAAAGACTGATCATAAAAACAAAAATGTTTTTAACACAGGATTTAAAATTGGAATGATCATAATCCGTATATCAAGGTCTTATAGACTCTTTGCAAATGGCCTATTTCACAACAGGAAACGAGTCATATTGTTACGACTCTATGGTCTAAGAAAAATGTAACAGAAAGAAAGTGAAACCAACAAATCAAGTAAAAATCAACAAGCAATTTATTACTAGATAATTAAAATGAAAAATAAAAAAAAATCACTTACAGTAATGTGTTTTGAAATCCTAATAATCCAATAAGAATGATTGTTCTAATCACAAGTCCTACATATAGAATGTTCCGAATTCACTGCTGTGTCCTTGAATGTTATGATGTGCTAATGGTCTCCAAAGTCCTGATGTACTAGTAATCTTGATGTGCTGATGTCAAAATGAAGTATTCCAAAATATCTGAATAAGTTCACTTAAATTCCAAAATCATCAATTAAAAATCCAAAATCCAAAAGTTTACGAGCACTGTTATAATCCAATGAATATTTAAAATAATTCCTCTCTTAGAATTTGTAATGAATTTTCACAACTGTAATAGCTCTTTACAAGACTGATGGTAATGTCAAAACTGAATAAATGTCCACCAAACATGGCATATATAAAGATTGGTCACATGACAGAATGTTCTAGAATATGAGTCATCTTAATGGAATTCTACCTGTAAACAAAATTCAACCTTGACCTTCAAATTGAGAAAACATATTGATCAAAACAACCTAATTCAAGGACACTAGTTAAACATGTTTTTCCTGATAAACATTAAGATTTAAGCAAATATTAAAGTGAAGAAACATTTATAATTTCCCAAAATATTTATAATATTATATAAACATCATACATAACACCTCCCCTCATAAAGAAAAAGAAAGAATTATATAATAAAGCTTTCTTTTGAATATACATCTAATACTACAAAAACCAAAATTACTTAAGAACATGTTTTATGATACTGGACTTAATTACATCAAGCAATATTACATTTCTATGCACGTGAGAGTGCATCTGCAATCACATTGTCTTTTCCCCTGATGTGTCTGATGTCAATGTTATATTCCTGCAATATCAAACTCCATCTCAACAATCTCCGATTTTTATCTTTCATTTTGTTGATGAAAGTAAGGGGATTGTGATCACTGTACACAATAATTAGAGAAAGAGCTGAGGTAACGAACACTTCAAAATGCTGTAAAGCCAATATCAAAGCCAAACATTCCTTCTCAATTGTGGAATAATTTTTCTGGTGCTTGTTTAGTTTTTTGAAAAATAACACACAGGGTGATCCACACCACTTTTGTCTTCCTGAATCAATACTGCACCAACCCCTACATCACTTGCATCAACAGATAATTTAAATGATTGGCTGAAATTTGGTGCAGAAAGAACTGGTGCATTCTTAAGCATGGCCTTTAACTTGTCAAAAGATTCCTGACACTTGTCAGACCAATAAAATTTGGCTTTCTTACTCAATAAACTTGTCAAAGGTTCAGCAATTTTGGAAAAATTGGAACAAAATTTCCGATAATATCCAGCCATACCTAGAAATCGCATCAGTTGCTTTTTACAAATTGGAACTTGAAATTCAGAGATAGCTTTGACCTTAGCTTCTATAGGTTTAACTTGACCTTGTGCCACAATATGTCCTAAAAATGTGACACAAGCATGGCAAAACTCACTTTTGCTCAAATTAATTGTCAGATTCGCATCGCTGAGTCGATCAAAGAATTTTCGAATCGTGTCCAAATGATCTTCCCAGGTGTTGTTGTAGATAATGACGTCATCGATATAAGCGTCACAATTATCAAGACCAAATGTTATCATGTTCATCAGACGTTGAAACGTTGCAGGCGAATTTTTCATTCCAAACGGCATGACTTTATATTGATAAAGTCCATCTGGAGTTACAAATGCTGAAATTTCTTTTGCCCTTTCCGTCAGTGGAATTTGCCAGAATCCTTTTAAAAGGTCAAACTTGGTGACATATTCCGCATTTCCAATTTTATCAATGCAATCGTCCATTCTTGGGATTGGAAATGAATCAGTTTTGGTGACACTGTTGACTTTTCTATAGTCAGTACACATACGGAATGTATTATCTGGCTTGGGAACAAGAATACATGGTGAACTCCAGTTACTTTTACTTGGTTCTATGAAATCATTCTCCAGTAAATACTGAATTTCTTTCTTCAGATAGTTCTGTTTGAGAGGATTCATCCTATAAGGATGCTGTTTCACAGGCGCAGAATCTAAAATGTCAACGTCATGATAAATTTTACTTGTTCGTGTTGGAACATCAGGAAACAAGTGCTCATAGTCATGTAATAGCTGTTTTAGTTCATTTCTTTCCTGTTGTTGTAGATGTGAAAGTTTCTGGTCTAGGTTGTTCAATATTTCTGAATTCCGAAGATTGGTTATACCAGAGTCACTATAGTCTGATCGTACTCCATCGTTGATATCTTCACTGTGTGGGACAGGTACAACTAAATTAACAGAATAATTAGCTGGGCTATCTCTGTCAAAATATTCCTTTAACATATTTATATGACAAAGTTGTTTCTGTTTCCGTCTCCCAGGAGTGTTAATGATATAATTTAAGTCATTTACTTTCTTTGCAACGGTATAAGGACCATAACATTTAGCCTGAAGAGGATTCTGAGGTATGGGAAAGAGAGCCAGAACTTTGTCACCAGGTTTAAAACTCCTTTCCTGTGTATTTCTGTCATACCTTAATTTCATTTTTGTCTGGGTAGTGTGAAGATTAGTTCTTGCTACTTCACAGGCCTTTGACAACTTGTATTTGAATTCAGAAACATAATCAAGAAGATTAATCTTTGAATCTTCATTTGAAAGAAGTTTCTCTTTCAATAATTTCAATGGTCCACGGACAGTATGACCAAAAACTAGTTCAAAGGGACTAAAACCCAACGACTCTTGAACTGATTCCCTAACAGCAAACAACAACAAATGAACACCCTCATCCCAATCCTTTTCTGTATCAAAGCAATATGATCGAATCATATTCTTCAAAGTTTGAAGAAATCTTTCCAAAGCACCTTGACTTTCAGGGTGATAGGCAGAAGATTTAAACTGTTGGATGCCTAATTCATGCATAACTTGTTGGAAAATTCCAGACATAAAATTTGACCCTTGATCTGACTGGACAGATTTGGGAAGGTCAACAAGTGTAAAAAAACTTCACCAAAGCTTTCACAATAGTTTTAGTTTTTATATTTCTCAGAGGAATTGCTTCTGGAAATCTTGTAGATGCACACATGATGGTCAACAAGTATTGGTTGCCTGACTTGGTTTTAGGTAAACGACCAACACAGTCTACTATTATTTTACTAAATGGTTCATCAAGGGCAGGAATAGGTTGCAGATGAGCCTTAGGTATCTTCTGATTGGGTTTTCCTACCATTTGACAAGTGTGACAAGATCTGCAGTATTTAGAAACATCACTTTTGAGTTTCGGCCAATAAAAATGATTCAAGATCTTGTGATAAGTCTTACGGACTCCTAAATGACCGGCCAAAGGAGTTTCATGGGCTAAATTAAGAATTTCCTGTCTATATGACTTAGGAACAACAATTTGATAGCTCACTGACCACTCGTCACCAGCGGGTACATCAGGTGGTCTCCATTTCCTCATAAGGACCCCATTTTTCACAAAGTAACACACTGGAACTTGTGTGGCTTCAGTTTCACTAATAGCCCTCTGAAACAAACAAGATATCTCAGGATCTTGCTCCTGTTCAACGACAAGGGATTGTCGTTTGTCATCCTGATTAGAACAAAGAGAATGAGTTGCCAAAAGAGGATCACAGTGATCAATACCATTTGATTGATCAATACCTGAGGAAAAAGTGACCTCATCAAAAGACTGACCAATACATGTGTCAGCTAAAGGAATAATATCCTGATCAACATCACTCTCAAGAGCTCTTTTTGCCATAGCTCTAGTAACTGCACACGCAGGGTACAAATCAGGGATTTCAGTTTCGACAGGATCAACTTTCTGATCCAAACAAGGCTTGTCAGTTACAAGTGGATTAACCACAACCTTATCTCCAGCTAGGTCATTGCCTAGTAATAAATGAACACCCTCTATGGGTAAAGAAGTCACTGCCCCAACAGTCACAGGTCCAGAAACTAAGTCTGATGCCAAATGTACACAATGAAGAGGAACATTTACAAAGCCGCACTCTACTCCCTGAACAAGAACACTTTCACTTGAAGAAGACTCCTCAGACAAAGGCAAAGTACCTGATAATAAAAGACTCTGAGAAGCTCCAGTGTCCCTTAATATTTTAATTGGGATAGGCTTGGCAGAATCACCAATAAGTGATATAGAACCTTCTGACATGAATGGTTCATAAGCCTCCAAAATAGAATCAGACTGGGATTTGTTTGACCCAACAAATGTATTGCTTTCAATACAAGACCGTGACCTTGACCTCGTAGAAATAAGAGCATTTGGAAAAGCTCTGTCTTTACTCTGTTGCTTATTTTTCAACTTGAAGCAATCAGAAATAACGTGCCTTTTCGTTTTACAATAAGTGCGCGTAGGAAGAGATAAGGATTTCTGATCAGTCTTATCAGATGTTTGACTCCTAACAGTTGTGCTGTTGTGAAATTTGGAAGTTCTCGAATGAGATTGAAATGGTGTTTTACCAGAAAACTGCTGAGAGGACGATTTATTACCAAATGAAATTTTGTGAGTCAAGGAATAATCATCAGCCATACGAGCAGCATTTTCCAAAGTTTCCACATTCTGCTCGTCAAGATCGGTTTTAACATCACTATGGATGCACCTCTTGAACTCTTCAATTAATACGAGCTGTCGGAGGTTATCATAAGCTTGATCAACTTTCTTGGCTGAGCACCACCTATCAAATAGTTGTTCTTGATCCCTTGCAAATTCGACATGAGTTTGTCCAGTTTCTTTTCTACAATTCCTAAACCTTTGTCGATATGCTTCCGGTACCAACTCATAAGCTTTCAAGATGTACTCCTTAACCACATCATAATCAGTGCTTTGTTGTACTGACAGTGAAATGTAGACTTCACGAGCTTTGCCAATAAGTACACTTTGTAATAACAAAGTCCAATGCTCTCTGGGCCATTTCAAGTTTTCAGCTATTTTCTCGAAATGAAGAAAGTATTTATCTACTTCTTTTTCCTGAAAAGGGGGTACTAACCTAATATATCTAGTAACATCAAAACCTGGACTTGTGTTTAAAGGAGTGTAGCGTGCTCTGTTTGCCAGTTCTAATTCTCTTAACTTAAATTGCATTTCCCTTTCTTCTCTATGCATCTGCATCTGCATTTGTATTTGTCTATCTTCTTTCTCTCTCTCTCTCTCCATCTGCCTCTCTTCTTTCTCTCTCTCCATCTGCCTCTCTTCTTTCTCTCTCTCCATCTGCCTCTCTTCTTTCTCTCTCTCCATCTGTATCCGCCTATCTTCTTTCTCTCTCTCCATCTGTATCTGCCTATCTTCTTTCTCTCTCTCTCCATCTGTATCTGCCTATCTTCTTTCTCTCTCTCTCTCTCTGAATCTGAAGCTTTGCCAATTCTAAATCCATCTGTTCTTTAACTCTAATTCCCTTAATTTCCTGTCAGAACCAGATACAGGCTTTCTCTTCAAACTTAAAGCACTATTTTCAAAAATTCCCTTTCCTACTAAATACTGAATCAAAATAATCTTTATCTCCTGTTTTGTCAATGATACTTTTGCCTCAGATAGACTGTATTTTCTGGCAAGCTCGAGCAACTCATCCTTTCTCATGCACTCTAACCCCTCCTGGGTAGGTTTTGAAATGAAATTCTGAACATTAGATGCCATTGTAAATGCTTGTTGGTTTCACACAAAAAAATTTCTCTATTTAAATATCTTTGCCAAAGACAAAAAAAATTCAGAGACAAAATCAATATGAATTTCAAAGATAAATTTAATATCTCTAATATGCTTTACAGAAATTCAATCCCGGAACGACGAGCCCCCAATTTCTGTTACGACTCTATGGTCTAAGAAAAATGTAACAGAAAGAAAGTGAAACCAACAAATCAAGTAAAAATCAACAAGCAATTTATTACTAGATAATTAAAATGAAAAATCCAAAAAAAATCACTTACAGTAATGTGTTTTGAAATCCTAATAATCCAATAAGAATGATTGTTCTAATCACAAGTCCTAAATATAGAATGTTCCGAATTCACTGCTGTGTCCTTGAATGTTATGATGTGCTAATGGTCTCCAAAGTCCTGATGTACTAGTAATCTTGATGTGCTGATGTCAAAATGAAGTATTCCAAAATATCTGAATAAGTTCAGTTAAATTCCAAAATCATCAATTAAAAATCCAAAATCCAAAAGTTTATGAGCACTGTTATAATCCAATGAATATTTAAAATAATTCCTCTCTTAGAATTTGGAATGAATTTTCACAACTGTAATAGCTCTTTACAAGACTGATGGTAATGTCAAAACTGAATAAATGTCCACCAAACATGGCATATATAAAGATTGGTCACATGACAGAATGTTCTATAATATGAGTCATCTTAACGGAATTCAACCTGTAAACAAAATTCAACCTTGACCTTCAAATTAGAAAACATATTGATCAAAACAACCTAATTCAAGGACACTAGTTAAACATGTTTTTCCTGATAAACATTAAGATTTAAGCAAATATTAAAGTGAAGAAACATTTATAATTTCCCAAAATATTTATAATATTATATAAACATCATACATAACACATATTACGACCCAGAATGCAATACTGAATGTGTCTTTCGAATGGAAAATCTCCATCGCATAGTCAACAACTTTGACCTTGAACTCAAATGTAGGTAAATACCGTAAGTGCGACTTACTATTTGACCCTATTTTATAGTACAGTCATAGACCAACATTTTAGGCAATTATCACAGATTCCATATACATAACAGTATATACAATTACATCCAAAGCTGATGTATATTGAATATATTTTGTATAAAATATGGCGAACTAAGTTCAAGTAGATACATCTAACCAGCTGATAAATATGAATCTTGCATGTATACATCGACTTACTTCATTATGAAGAAATATTCACCCTGCCAGTTATTATTATTCTTATTATTATATATATATATATATATATATATATATATATATATATATATATATATATATATATATATATATATATATATATATATATATATAATTTTTGGCAGCAGTGCACCAATTCGAAGTAAGCGTAAGGCGATTTGCACTCCCTCCTTACGTTGGACCAACGGGGAAATTCCATATCGTTTCTTCTCAGGACATTTCAGTAAGTTCACTTCGACGGAAACGAAACTAAAGGTTGATAATCAAGTCATGAAAATGATGCATTCATCAAAAGGTGTTTTAATTATCTTTGATATGCTTAAAGTGCTCTCTTCAAGAAAATATTTTTGTGTGGAATAGCAAGAATCTATAACATTTCGTGCACATTGTCTTAACATATATCAACGCCTGTGTTCTCTCCACGAGGAAAGAACGTTGTAGGGAGTAGTTAGGCTGATACTGAAGAAATTCTTAGTGAAACACGTATAAAAAAAATTCGCCCATCGACTGAATTTCTGACTCTTATTTGCCCAGCAACTGTAAGATGACTTAAATTCGAATTCCAAATAAGTTAATAAAATAAAGTTAACATTTATCAGCGTCATATCTTTACGTCGTAAATACTGTATGACACGGAAAGAGACTATCGAAACGTGTTCGCACCAGTTGTTTTAATTCTGTTCATGTTGGTGCAACTCTTTACCGGTTTAAAGAAAATCAAAAGAACGTAATATAACCTGTTTAAAAAGGTTGAATAAAAACACTGAACGGAAATAAGACTACTGAGAGCCACATAGTAACGGAAATAAGAAAAGTCAGGCCCACAGAGTAGAGTAACAGAAATAAGACATCTCAGACCAACAGAGTAACTAACCGGACAACTCAGGTCCACATAGTAACGGAAATAAGAAAAGTCAGGCCCACAGAGCTGAGTAACAGAAATAAGACATCTCAGACCAACAGTGTAACGGATATAAGACAACTCAGACCGACAGAGTAACGAATCAGACAACTCAGGTCCACAGAGTAACGAATCAGACAACTCAGGTCCACAGAGTAACGAATCAGACAACTCAGGTCCACATTGTAACGGAAATAATTCAATTCAGGTCCCTAGAGTAATCGATAAAAGACAAAATCGCACAGGTTCCGATTCTGTTTAGACATCACACATTAAAACGTTAAGTAAGAAAATCATATAGTAATTCAAAACCTCCGATGTTATATGATAAATTGAATTCCAAACCCATGTTCATTGAACATAAAATTTATCACACTTATAGAGTAATAAAATTTGCCACATACTTAACGTCATTCAACTCGCGTCATACAATTTCATATTTATTTAACATCCATACAAGATCCTCTACGTACCATTTCAACAGTAAAGGGAAGATTACACATTTGTATACTGTATACCTTTGATGTTGTATAGGTCAGAGAGACCAGTACATGATCCGGCAGGCTATGACGGAATGGGAGCGTTACACCTGTCTCAGATTTAGAGAGGCCAGATCTTCGGACACCAATGTTATCGTTTTCCGTGACGCCGGCGGGTAAGAATGTGAAGATAAAATGCGGTGAAATCTCTCCAGTCTGAACCTGGCAATTTTGAATTACTGTCTAATCTGAATAAACATTTTAGCACCTGCTATTAAACTATTCCAATTGGCTGTGGATTACAAACATATTTTCCTGTTCGCAGAATTTTGAGATTACACTTATTTCTTACTTTATTTTTTTCTTTAAAATGTATGGTCTGGACCGGAGCGAAAGACCCTTGATATTTTAAAAGCTCCAATTAAATCCCTCGATTGTGTATTTTGTGATCAATATACATCAGCTACCGGACAGTGAAGACCTATTTTTTGCTTTGGTTTTTTACATTTTTTAATGCTTTTCTTTTAACGTGAATTAGAAACATACAAATCTCTATCCCTCTTCATTGTACCATGATGCATATCGACATTAAATATTGCCACATGGATGTTAAAGCAGGAAAAAAGAGGGGATTCCAAATACGTCCAGAAGTAATCAACACTCGTCATTTTCTTCGTATTCATGACGATTAATATAAATCAAATTTGGGAGACTTTATTATTTATTTTCTACAAAACGAGCAACAGTACAGTTACTGGTGGATCAAATTGACGCATGTAAATCTAATTCTTACGACTCCGTCATTTTTCGAAGAAAGGAAAATGGTGGCTCATTTATTCTTACAATGTCCGAATATCAATATCAGTTTCGGATGGGTATCTGAAGGCACATTAATATATATATATATATATATATATATATATATATATATATATATATATATATATATATATATATATATATATAATGTGTGTGTGATGACGCTATAAAAGGAAATATAGACAAGCTTCTGTCGAAAGTGAACTCCTGAAAGGTGTCGAAAAGACACGGATGCTCACACCAATATAATGCAATTGCAGGGAAACGTTTTAAGTCAATTAGGGGCCACACCAGGGTAAATTTGTGCTGGAAAATGATAAACTCAAGCCTGACGTAGGTAGGTCTTTTTAAAATAAAGCCTCATGCAAAATTTGATTCCAATCCATGAAATTCTTCAAAGGTTTATTAAGCCAAAACGTAAGGGTTAGGTATTATGTTAAACAAGGGCCATAACTCCATAAGACATTGCCATAAAACAGTGAAAGTCGAACTTGACTTGGATCTTTTTAATCTAAAGCCTCATGCAAAATGAAATGTAAACTCATAAAGTCCTCGAAACTTTAATGTAAACCCATGAAGTCCTTCAAACTTTAATGTCAACTCATGAAGTCCTTCAAACTTTATTGAGCAGAATCAAGATTGAAGGGCAATGTTCGAAGTAAAAAATAAACCCTATAATTTGATTTTTGCCGAAAACAGTGAAATTGAACTTGTCCGATGTCTTTTTAATGTAACAGTGAATTGAAATTGTCCGATGTTTTTTAATGTAACAGTGAAATTGAACTTGTCCGATATCTATTTAATGTAAGAGTGAAATTGAATTGTCCGATGTCTTTTTAATGTAACAGTGAAATTGAACTTGTCCGATGTCATGTTAATGTAACAGTGAAATTGAACTTGTCCGATGTCTTTTTAATGTAAAATACTAAATTTGATTTCAATTCATGGAGTGTTTTAAAGGTTATTGACTGGAAACGACATTGCAAGGCAAAGTTCTAAGTCAAACAGGGACCACAATTCTGTATAGTTTTCCGAGAAGACGATGAAAATCGAACATCATCAAATTCTTTTTAATATAAAACCTCATACCAAGGTTTCTTTCAGTCCATAAATCCTTCAAAAGTTATTGAGCAGAAACAAAATGTGTGACGGACGTGACGTTGCATGACGCGATGGGATGGTTGGACAGGTCGAGTACTATATACTCACACCATTGATATGGCGGGGATATATAAATTACATATCGATAAAGATGATTCGTACAATAGAAGCTATTTGTGAAAATTAAATAGTCGCAGTTTGAAAATATTATTATTTAAATATAAACATTATTTTCGTCACCAGGTTTTGACCCAAAAAGAATAGGACATTTCTGGGTGTAGTAGTAATACACAGAAACAACTACACCAACAGTCTTTTGAACTTCTGATATCAATCAAGAATTTGCAGTGTCCAGTACATTTCTGCTTTCTAGGAATTATACCGTTACACAATACTCTTTTCACTTTCTTTCCAGCTGCTACTCACAGCTGGGAATGGTGGGTGGACAGCAGGTGGTTGCATTATCCTCAAACGGGTGTAGATATGTAGGTACCTGGTGTTAGGTTTTAATACACACACACACACACGCACACTGGACAACAATATCAGACTTGTCGGAATATAGCGTACAGGATTGTTGGGCTATGGACTCTTGAAGTAGACGCAGGTAACAATTCGTCATGAAAGCGAAAATTTCATTGTGCTCTAAAGTTCAAAAATAACAGTTATGGCTATACTATCTCCGGTACAACAGTCTGGATTTTCAATGGCATCAGAGGAATGCAGGAGTTCATAATTATATAAAACCGTTTGATATGAATTCTAAAGTATCGTCTAAGCGCATCGGAGAGTAATTATTATATTACTCAGAACAGCCTCATTAAAATGTTCTGTAGAAACACGGAAAGCTGAGAGAGAGAGAGAGAGAGAGAGAGAAAGACTATATATGTATATATATATATATATATATATATATATATATATATATATATATATATATGTATATATATATATATATATATAATATTCAGACAGGACTTTACCTACACGAGATCGGGCATGCGATTGGTCTTGTGCACGAACACCAGCAGCCAAACAGGGACGATTATATTGAGATCCTTACAGAGAACGTACAGCCTGGTCTGTTAGACCAGTTCACCAAGTACACATCACAGGCCATTGACCAGATGAATGTCCCCTATGAATACTCTTCTGTAATGCATTACGGTGTCACCGTAAGTGATTTTGTTCACAATGTTTTCGAGCAACGTACTGCTTTATTTTCTATAATTTAGATACGCATATATATATATATATATATATATATATATATATATATATATATATTAGATAATATGGCAGTTAATGAGTCAGTTTAATAGATAGGCCGATAGGTAGATAAATAGAAAGATAAAGACAGACCAACCGACGTACATAATAAAGGAAGGGTACGTGGTAATACAGGGAGACATTGACGTGGTAATACAGGGGGACATTGACATTCGAAGACTATTTACTGAAAGGGAACCAAATTTGTATGACACTTTGTTTGCTGTAATCTAATGTTTCTTGAATTAAAGCATGACCTCTACCCTATTTCTTGCAGTGCTAATACAATGTTAACATTCCATACACATAAACGTGTTACATGTGTGTCTTTGAGATATCTGAATATCCCATTTTATGTGAAATAACGGCCTATATACAGTGCTAGTTCTTAATAATTTAACCCTCTGCCTGTCCGTCTTTTAACGATGATCTGTCTAGGAACATATTTCTTCTCAATCATTTGTCGATCTTGATTCGTGTTACGCTCTTGTTCTGACCAAAGTTAAATTACGGATGACCGTCGGCTCTACATAAATAAGACAGTGAACAGATGGGGCCACCATATTTTGTAGTAGTATAAAGAATAGAAGGAAAATGGATACTATTTATCTAAGACTGTAAATGGTCTGATATGATACTATTTATCTAAGACAGTAAACTGTCTGATATGATGCTATTTATCTAAGACAGTAAACGGTCTGATATGATACTATTTATCTAAGACAGTAAAAGGTATGATATGATACTATTTATCTAAGACAGTAAACGGTCTGATATGATACTATTTATCTAAGACAGTAAAAGGCGTGATATGATACTATTTATCTAAGACAGTAAAAGACCTGATATGATACTATTTCCTGGAAGTAATCTTGCTTAGTGTGAATGATTTAGCTAATACAATAAGTATATGTGTATCATCTTTATGTTGAATTTTACTGATATTGTATATGACATATTGAAAAACACCGTTGTATCACATTAAAGAGAAAAGAGATGAATATTGATACAGATCTGAAAAAGATATTTAAGTTTTAAAATTGTCCAGGAACTATGGAATGAAACATTTTGATAACCTTTGCGTTTACTTATGTGAACCTCTTTCATCATATTATGTAACATAATGAATCAGCAATTTACTGACAAAAGTAAAAAGATTTCTATTTACAAAGGCAAAGCATTGACATTGACACTATATCACCATTTTCCTGGATAGATATTTCGAACTTTTCTTTTGATTGACGCCATATAGTTATTATTGTGCTGAGGTGCCGTTGAACACTAATATATATATATATATATACATTTTTCCTAGAACACTGATTTCATCAGATAAAATTAAAACAGGAGTGAGAAAACAATCATGCCATATAAGAAATAGAGTAGTTAGGAATAAATGATGCTATCAATAAATAGAATGAATATAAATAGATTTTCATATGGAGATTTTCAAATAGCTTCCATTACATGAAGAACATATTGCTCTTCTTGGTCTCTTCTTAACCATAGTTGTGGTTTAAAAAAAGAAAAACGTTTTTTTTTTTTATTGGAGTAATGCATAGTTTTTATTATTTGCACAAAACTTAAAAACACGAACAGACACACATGAATTTCGTCTTAGTCAATGTTCTAATTGTTGCACTATATATTACACAGCATTTTTTTAAAAGCAAAATTTCGATTTTTCAAGAAATTGTACAGACAAGCACGACACCGTCCAATGTCAGAGCTGGGCCCAGGCAGGAGAATGTGACAACAACCCAGCGTGGATGATACCCAATTGCAAAAAAGCTTGTAAAAAATGTTCATCATCCGGTAAGTATATACTGGAATGCATAACTGGGCTTAATGCCGTTGGGCCTGTACTACCCCCCTCCCCTTTCTTATCCAGTAAAAATAATATACGTATAATTATAAAAACCGAAAAATGTGAACAACCACCTTTTTAAAACACGAAGCCCCTTTGAAACAACATCCTGGATGCGTCCGTTACTGATTAGATTTTAACTTTATTCGGTTAAGATCTGTATATCCTTCTTTGAACATACGACTATATTCATGTGCCTCTTAAAGAATTTTTTCAGATGCTTTCAAGGGTGCGAATATTACCTGACATAAAAACATAACGGTCTCTCATTTTCGACAACTTTTTCCAAGTGGGTACCTTTGATAGAAAAGTGTACTCAAGAGATTTCAAAGACAAAGTTTCAATTGGTTTTGTTTGTCTTGTGCATACTTGCTAAATTGTTAAAATCAAAACAATGAACCCACGTGTCTTATGTGAAAATATATGCGCTGAATTGGGTTATGTATTGTTACCGACATGTCTACATAAGAATAGGATGGTCTTAGTTTATCTAGACATATGTTTTTACATTTTGAGATCTTGTTGTGTAAGAAGAAAACAAATGGGAGAATCATTTATTGCACTGTTACCTTGATAGGAGATTGTCAAATTGTTCTGGATTTATGCTGCTTCAGTTGAATTACCTAAAGGCCAAGACCGACGCAGAGATTGACAGATGAAACTTGACACCTGATTGATTACCTGTCAGTTCTAGCTGACTGTAAAGGGATGATTTGAATACAACTCACGAACCAATACATTTATTGTTGCATTTTGCTAACTAAGAAATTTCTATCTATTTTAACAAAACCACGGTTTATGTGTAACATACGGTCCCCTTGGTTAGTCTGTTTAGTAGTGTTGATTAGGTTACTGGCGTCTTCCTGTCTGAGCATTTTGCATATTAAATATTGAGCAACATTCCCCAACACTGCACACACGTTTGTCAAACATCTTGATTTTCTTATGAAAATATTAAATTCTTAAATAGGCTGCATCAACTCATACAATGACCTTGACTGTGATATATGGGCTGAGGGTCTGGAATGTGATACAAACCCCGATTGGATGCTGGTGAACTGCAGGAAGAGCTGTGGGCAATGTAACAACAATACCGCTAGCACCTCAACAACGGTGAAAACTGTATCTACAACAGCATTGCCATCAACGACCAAAAACAGTACACAGAGTAAGTTTAATGAGAAATTTGTTTTTATAAGTGAATATCCTGGCTGGAATATTGTGATCCTCGCCATCTCGTCATCAGTTATTGTATCCGAGTGAATTTAGAGGAAAAAAATAAATCTCATAAGCAAGTACAGTTTCATACAGTCAGTCATTTCTTTTCGCAAATTTAAAGATTTCTCATATGTGTTCACTTTTTTCAGCTAGACGGAAATACATTTTTACTATACAACTTATCGGCTCGATACCAGACTCAAATACGTCCAAACGTAACTTGTTGGTTCGATACTAGGATAAGATACGTCTAAACATTAAAAAGTTCGCCTATTCAAAACTGTTCAATGTTTACCTCCGGGTTTTCCTATCTCCTCCACCTCAAAGGCAATCTCATACAAAAATGTGACTAGTCCAGAGGATGTTGTACAAGTAGTTATAGGTTGTCGAACTAAACAAATAAACTATGAATACATGAAACTTCTCCTATTTCATTGTGCTTCATTTAGTTGATTTCATGATACTTTAAAGTGAAACTTGTTGCATCGACTACATGGAAGATAATTCTCCCTTGCTCTTTAATTATCCGACTTGAAACATCAAGACGTGAAGTTAATATAGACTGTCTATATCATATCTCACACTTATTTAAGCATGGCGGCATTAAACAAACAAATTAAAAATCCCAGAGGAAGAATGCCGCAGCAGTCTGAGAGATATTGTAAAAGAAACAAAAACAAAGTCCTTATGCACAAAATATCGTGAACAATAATGGTCGCTTTTATTTATTGATTTACAGATGTTTGTACAAACAAGTATCGTGACGATAAACTATGTGACACCTGGGCGCAGGGTGGACAAGGTAATGTGAATACCTGGATGATCCTGAACTGTGCGAGGTCGTGTGGCAGATGTTCCAGGACAGAAACGACAACAACACCCCGACCGACTACCAGACTCACAACAGAAAAATCAATTGGTGAATATTATGTTTATATATTTTCGCCATCCAAATTAGATAGAAATAGATAGAGAGATAGATACATTGATATACAGATATATAAAAATGTAGTTGGGTAGGTAGGTATGTATATATAAAAAACTTTTATTCAATATATCATGACATTAATTGTTCAAACACACGCATATAAGAGTTGATTTGTAGCATTCACGTACATGTATATCCAGGATAAATCATCTGCTTGTCATGGACTGAATACAACCCAATTATCCATAAATTACTTTATGTATGGTACATTCATAAAGGAATCACTATTTGTGATTGCTTTAATGCTCACGTTTTACATTTTTGTGCTGCGTAGCGACATCAAACAAAAACACGTGTTTCATAGGTTTGAATGTCTTACATATATTGTTTATGTGTTTACATTCGTTTTGCTGTTCACTTAATTAATTGCATTTTACTAAGCCCGAAGAACAATATAACTATGATAGATGGATTTCAATTTTTAGTCATCCGTATTATTTTCTATGTGTATTTGTCGCTTAAAATGTTATACAATTTATTCCAAAACAGGTGAATGTAAAAATCAGCATAGCGATAACAGGTTGTGTGACGTATGGGCAAAGGCCGGGTACTGTAAGACGAGTCAGCGGGTGACTGTAAATTGTGCCAAATCATGTGGCAATTGTTCTGATCAAGGTACATCGACATCAAATAGTATACGAGTCGCTAATGCAATAGCAAAGACAACAACTGAAAAACCTCTACTAAATAAAGTGAATGAGCAACCGTCTTTTGACGAACCAAATGGTAAGTAAAGGTAGAGTGACTGTCACAAGAGTGTATATGTATATGTGTGCGTTTGGGTATGGGTTTATATGCGCATCTGTGTGTTTTGGCATGGGTGTACATGCGCATCTGTGTGTGTGTTTGGGCATGGGTGGCGACGGCTAAAATTTTGTATTATATAATGCATTATGTCAGTAAGAAATATAAATTATAACATGCACAGACGTTATTAATACTGAGCAAATTAGCCATCGCTCCATATCCTTGCACGACTAAGGCAAGTTAGTTCATAGTAACGTTGCGAGTACTGGTACAGATTCAAACGACGGACAATTCATATGAAATAAATATTGGCATCAAATAGAACGCCATCGTCCTAGGTTGGTTCCGAAATAATTTTCCTCGCTGATTAGATTTTGACATTGAGTCGACGAGAGCATGAGAAAAATTTTGTGATTGAAATCAATAATGTAGGATAGTTTTATTGAAAAAGAATAAATATCACAGAATAAGTGCTGGTTTCGTCATGTTCATAAGCGACATCTTGGAAGCTTTGTCAGTTGATATGGATCAGATGATATTTACGCGTTGTTATGTATGATGTTTATATAATATTATAAATATTTTAGGAAATTATAAATGTTTCTTCACTTTAATATTTGCTTAAATCTTAATGTTATCAGGAAAAACATGTTTAACTAGTGTCCTTGAATTAGGTTGTTTTGATCAATATGTTTTCTCAATTTGAAGGTCAAGGTTGAATTTTGTTTACAAGTAAAATTCCATTAAGATGACACATGTTCTAGAACATTCTGTCATGTGACCAATCTTTATATATGCCATGTTTGGTGGACATTTATTCAGTTTTGACATTACCATCAGTCTTGTAAAGAGCTATTACAGTTGTGAAAATTCATTCCAAATTCTAAGAGAGGAATTATTTTAAATATTCATTGGATTATAACAGTGCTCATAAACTTTTGGGTTTTGGATTTTTAATTGATGATTTTGGAATTTATGTGAACTTATTCAGAGATTTTGGAATACTTCATTTTGACATCAGCACATCAAGATTACTAGTACATCAGGACTTTGGAGACCATTAGCACATCATAACATTCAAGGACACAGCCGTGAATTCGGAACATTCTATATTTAGGACTTGTGATTAGAACAATCATTCTTATTGGATTATTAGGATTTCAAAACACATTACTGTAAGTGACTTTTTGATTTTTCATTTTAATTATCTAGTAATAAATTGCTTGTTGATTTTTACTTGATTTGTTGGTTTCACTTTCTTTCTGTTACATTTTTCTTAGACCATAGAGTCGTAACAGAAATTGGGGGCTCGTCGTTCCGGGATTGAATTTCTTTAAAGCATATTAGAGATATTAAATTTATCTTTGAAATTCATATTGATTTTGTCTCTGAATTTTTTTTTGTCTTTGGCAAAGATTTTTTAAATAGAGAAATTTTTTTGTGTGAAACCAACAAGCATTTACAATGGCATCTAATGTTCAGAATTTCATTTCAAAACCTACCCAGGAGGGGTTAGAGTGCATGAGAAAGGATGAGTTGCTCGAGCTTGCCAGAAAATACAGTCTATCTGAGGCAAAAGTATCATTGACAAAACAGGAGATAAAGATTATTTTGATTCAGTATTTAGTAGGAAAGGGAATTTTTGAAAATAGTGCTTTAAGTTTGAAGAGAAAGCCGGTATCTGGTTCTGACAGGAAATTAAGGGAATTAGAGTTAAAGAACCAGATGGATTTAGAATTGGCAAAGCTTCAGATTCAGAGAGAGAGAGAAAAAGAAGAGAGGCAGATGGAGAGAGAAAAAGAAGAGAGGCAGATGGAGAGAGAGAAAGAAGAGAGGCAAATGCAGATGGAGAGAGAGAGAGAAAGAAGAGAGACAAATACAAATGCAGATGCAGATGCAAAGAGAAGAAAGGGAAATGCAATTTAAGTTAAGAGAATTAGAACTGGCAAACAGAGCACACTACACTCCTTTAAACACAAGTCCAAGTTTTGATGTTACTAGATATATTAGGTTAGTACCCCCTTTTCAGGAAAAAGAAGTAGATAAATACTTTCTTCATTTCGAGAAAATAGCTGAAAACTTGAAATGGCCCAGAGAGCATTGGACTTTGTTATTACAAAGTGTACTTATTGGCAAAGCTCGTGAAGTCTACACTTCACTGTCAGTACAACAAAGCACTGATTATGATGTGGTTAAGGAGTACATCTTGAAAACTTATGAGTTGGTACCAGAGGCATATCGACAAAGGTTTAGGAATTGTAGAAAAGAAACTGGACAAACTCATGTCGAATTTGCAAGGGATAAAGAACAACTATTTGATAGGTGGTGCTCAGCCAAGAAAGTTGATCAAGATTATGATAACCTCCGACAGCTCGTATTAATTGAAGAGTTCAAGAGGTACATCCATAGTGATGTTAAAACCTATCTTGACGAGCAGAATGTGGAAACTTTGGAAAATGCTGCTCGTATGGCTGATGATTATTCCTTGACTCACAAAATTTCATTTGGTAATAAATCGTCCCCTCAGCAGTTTTCTGGTAAAAAAACCATTTCAATCTCATTCGAGTACTTCCAAATTTCACAACAGCACAACTGTTAGGAATCAAACATCTGATAAGACTGATCAGAAATCCTTATCTCTTCCTACGTGCATTTATTGTAAAACGAAAGGGCACGTTATTTCTGATTGCTTCAAGTTGAAAAATAAGCAACAGAGTAAAGACAGAGCTTTTCCAAATGCTCTTATTTCTACGAGGTCAAGGTCACGGTCTTGTATTGAAAGCAATACATTTGTTGGGTCAAACAAACCCCAGTCTGATTCTATTTTGGAGGCTTATGAACCATTCATGTCAGAAGGTTCTATATCACTTATTGGTGATTCTGCCAAGCCTATCCCAATTAAAATATTAAGGGACACTGGAGCTTCTCAGAGTCTTTTATTATCAGGTACTTTGCCTTTGTCTGAGGAGTCTTCTTCAAGTGAAAGTGTTCTTGTTCAGGGAGTAGAGTGCGGCTTTGTAAATGTTCCTCTCCATTGTGTAAATTTGGCATCAGACTTAGTTTTTGGACCTGTGACTGTTGGGGCAGTGACTTCTTTACCCATAGAGGGTGTTCATTTATTACTAGGCAATGACCTAGCTGGAGATAAGGTTGTGGTTAATCCACTTGTAACTGACAAGCCTTGTTTGGATCAGAAAGTTGATCCTGTCGAAACTGAAATCCCTGATTTGTACCCTGCTTGTGCAGTTACTAGAGCTATGGCAAAAAGAGCTCTTGAGAGTGATGTTGATCAGGATATTATTCCTTTAGCTGACACATGTATTGGTCAGTCTTTTGATGAGGTCACTTTTTCCTCAGGTATTGATCAATCAAATGGTATTGATCACAGTGATCCTCTTTTGGCAACTCATTCTCTTTGTCCTACTCAGGGTGACAAACGACAATCCCTTGTCGTTGAACAGGAGCAAGATCCCGAGATATCTTGTTTGTTTCAGAGGGCTATTAGTGAAACTGAAGCCACACAAGTTCCAGTGTGTTACTTTGTGAAAAATGGGGTCCTTATGAGGAAATGGAGACCACCTGATGTACCCGCTGGTGACGAGTGGTCAGTGAGCTATCAAATTGTTGTTCCTAAGTCATATCGACAGGAAATTCTTAATTTAGCCCATGAAACTCCTTTGGCTGGTCATTTAGGAGTCCGTAAGACTTATCACAAGATCTTGAATCATTTTTATTGGCCGAAACTCAAAAGTGATGTTTCTAAATACTGCAGATCTTGTCACACTTGTCAAATAGTAGGAAAACCCAATCAGAAGATACCTAAGGCTCATCTGCAACCTATTCCTGCATTTGATGAACCATTTAGTAGAATAATACTAGACTGTGTTGGTCCTTTACCTAAAACCAAGTCAGGCAACCAATACTTGTTGACCATCATGTGTGCATCTACAAGATTTCCAGAGGCAATTCCTCTGAGAAATATAAAAACTAAAACTATTGTGAAAGCTTTGGTGAAGTTTTTTACACTTGTTGACCTTCCCAAATCTGTCCAGTCAGATCAAGGGTCAAATTTTATGTCTGGAATTTTCCAACAAGTTATGCATGAATTAGACATCCAACAGTTTAAATCTTCTGCCTATCACCCTGAAAGTCAAGGTGCTTTGGAAAGATTTCATCAAACTTTGAAGAATATGATTCGATCATATTGCTTTGATACAGAAAAGGATTGGGATGAGGGTGTTCATTTGTTGTTGTTTGCTGTTAGGGAATCAGTTCAAGAGTCGTTGGGTTTTAGTCCCTTTGAACTAGTTTTTGGTCATACTGTCCGTGGACCATTGAAATTATTGAAAGAGAAACTTCTTTCAAATGAAGATTCAAAGATTAATCTTCTTGATTATGTTTCTGATTTCAAATACAAGTTGTCAAAGGCCTGTGAAGTAGCAAGAACTAATCTTCACAATACCCAGTCAAAAATGAAATTAAGGTATGACAGAAATACACAGGAAAGGAGTTTTAAACCTGGTGACAAAGTTCTGGCTCTCTTTCCCATACCTCAGAATCCTCTTAAAGCTAAATGTTATGGTCCTTATACCGTTGCAAAGAAAGTAAATGACTTAAATTATATCATTAACACTCCTGGGAGACGGAAACAGAAACAACTTTGTCATATAAATATGTTAAAGGAATATTTTGACAGAGATAGCCCAGCTAATTATTCTGTTGGTTTAGTTGTACCTGTCCCACACAGTGAAGATATCAACGATGGAATACAATCAGACTATAGTGACTCTGGTATAACCAATCTTCGGAATTCAGAAATATTGAACAACCTAGACCAGAAACTTTCACATCTACAACAACAGGAAAGAAATGAACTAAAACAGCTATTACATGACTATGAGCACTTGTTTCCTGATGTTCCAACACGAACAAGTAAAATTTATCATGACGTTGACATTTTAGATTCTGCGCCTGTGAAACAGCATCCTTATAGGATGAATCCTCTCAAACAGAACTATCTGAAGAAAGAAATTCAGTATTTACTGGAGAATGATTTCATAGAACCAAGTAAAAGTAACTGGAGTTCACCATGTATTCTTGTTCCCAAGCCAGATAATACATTCCGTATGTGTACTGACTGTAGAAAAGTCAACAGTGTCACCAAAACTGATTCATTTCCAATCCCAAGAATGGACGATTGCATTGATAAAATTGGAAATGCGGAATATGTCACCAAGTTTGACCTTTTAAAAGGATTCTGGCAAATTCCACTGACGGAAAGGGCAAAAGAAATTTCAGCATTCGTAACTCCAGATGGACTTTATCAATATAAAGTCATGCCGTTTGGAATGAAAAATTCGCCTGCAACGTTTCAACGTCTGATGAACATGATAACATTTGGTCTTGATAATTGTGACGCTTATATCGATGACGTCATTATCTACAACAACACCTGGGAAGATCATTTGGAAACCATTCGAAAATTCTTCGATCGACTCAGTGATGCGAATCTGACAATCAATTTGAGCAAAAGTGAGTTTTGTCATGCTTGTGTCACATTTTTAGGACATATTGTGGGACAAGGTCAAGTTAAACCTATAGAAGCTAAGGTCAAAGCTATCTCTGAATTTCAAGTTCCAATTTGTAAAAAGCAACTGATGCGATTTCTAGGTATGGCTGGATATTATCGGAAATTTTGTTCCAATTTTTCCAAAATTGCTGAACCTTTGACAAGTTTATTGAGTAAGAAAGCCAAATTTTATTGGTCTGACAAGTGTCAGGAATCTTTTGACAAGTTAAAGGCCATGCTTAAGAATGCACCAGTTCTTTCTGCACCAAATTTCAGCCAATCATTTAAATTATCTGTTGATGCAAGTGATGTAGGGGTTGGTGGAGTATTGATTCAGGATGGCAAAAGTGGTGTGGATCACCCTGTGTGTTATTTTTCTAAAAAACTAAACAAGCACCAGAAAAATTATTCCACAATTGAGAAGGAATGTTTGGCTTTGATATTGGCTTTACAGCATTTTGAAGTGTATGTTACCTCAGCTCTTTCTCCAATTATTGTGTACAGTGATCACAATCCCCTTACTTTCATCAACAAAATGAAAGATAAAAATCGGAGATTGTTGAGATGGAGTTTGATATTGCAGGAATATAACATTGACATCAAACACATCAGAGGAAAAGACAATGTGATTGCAGATGCACTCTCACGTGCCTAGAAATGTAATATTGCTTGATGTAATTAAGTCCAGTATCATAAAACGTGTTCTTATGCAATTTTGGTTATTATAGTATTACATATATATTCAAAAGAAAGCTTTATTATATAAATCTTTCTTTTTCTTTATGAGGGGAGGTGTTATGTATGATGTTTATATAATATTATAAATATTTTAGGAAATTATAAATGTTTCTTCACTTTAATATTTGCTTAAATCTTAATGTTATCAGGAAAAACATGTTTAACTAGTGTCCTTGAATTAGGTTGTTTTGATCAATATGTTTTCTCAATTTGAAGGTCAAGGTTGAATTTTGTTTACAAGTAAAATTCCATTAAGATGACACATGTTCTAGAACATTCTGTCATGTGACAAATCTTTATATATGCCATGTTTGGTGGACATTTATTCAGTTTTGACATTACCATCAGTCTTGTAAAGGGCTATTACAGTTGTGAAAATTCATTCCAAATTCTAAGAGAGGAATTATTTTAAATATTCATTGGATTATAACAGTGCTCATAAACTTTTGGATTTTGGATTTTTAATTGATGATTTTGGAATTTATGTGAACTTATTCAGAGATTTTGGAATACTTCATTTTGACATCAGCACATCAAGATTACTAGTACATCGGGACTTTGGAGACCATTAGCACATCATAACATTCAAGGACACAGCAGTGAATTCGGAACATTCTATATTTAGGACTTGTGATTAGAACAATCATTCTTATTGGATTATTAGGATTTCAAAACACATTACTGTAAGTGACTTTTTGATTTTTCATTTTAATTATCTAGTAATAAATTGCTTGTTGATTTTTACTTGATTTGTTGGTTTCACTTTCTTTCTGTTACATTTTTCTTAGACCATAGAGTCGTAACAGCGTCAATGTATCAACTTAAATCTGTGACCATTTTAAGTCTTAAATATAAGTCTTCTTCTCAAACTTTCTCTTCCATGAAGGCAGCCTCAGGGCTCAATGGTTAGCGTGCTAGACGCGCAGTCATGCGCAAACCAGTCTGGTTCGGCTGCCATGGTGTATCTCTTTTTAAGGGACTTTACCCTTAACCCTTGGCACTAAATAGGCTTTTGTGTGCTGATGCGCCCTTAAATACCAACCAATACATCAATCGCTGTTTGTATGTTTGTTTGTTGTTGTTTTTTTTTTCTTCTGTTTTCTTTTCCTAATTTTGGCTGGTCTTTTGTTTTTTATTTTCTTTATTTTATTTTTTTTTTGAATTTTTGTTGTTGGTCTTCTTTTATTTTTTAAAGCAACAAATCATGTATCAATTATCTCTTCTCTTTAGATGGTTGTAGAGATGAAAATGATACCTGTGTAACCTGGGCTAGATATGGTTTCTGTAGCAACAATAGAGATCAAGCTATACGATTGTATCCAAAAACATGCAGTCTCTGTGATCAGCCACATGGGTAAGTCTTTCTTCTCTATTTCTTTTAGCCTTTTCTTTAGAATTCCGGTAAACATTTTTTATTAAGTTTCAAGATAGGAGTTGCTGCGTCAAATGCAATACAATGCCCTAAGCATTGAATGCTTAGAAATGGTATTTAGAAACATTCTTCTTGATGAGGTATGGCCGACAGGGCTTTAAGTAAGGGTATGCACATATGTTCGGCACGAAAATATAATTGCAGTTTTATCGAGTCATAATAATATCCATCGTGCTTTTTTTTTTTTTTTTTTCTTTTTTTTTTTTTTTAATAGTATCATGGTGCTGTTAGAAACGTAGGAAAATGTATGAGAATGATTTAGTCTATTTGTGCTGACAGATCTGACAGATTCTGGATATGATTGTTTACCAACTGGTAAAAAACATGCAAACAATTTATAAATGAGAGGCATTGCCTTTATTAATAATGTTGGGTATAAAGGTACTGCAGTTAAGAGCTCGTATGTCGATAATGCCACATATGTTTAATGCTCTAATTTAATATCATATCTGGATCTAGAAGAGGTTTCACAGTAACCTTACAGTTTTTAGTATATATTTGATAATAGTGTGGTCAAATTTATTCTATATTTCATAGTGAGATATTGAAATGGCGATATCACGTTTTGAACTATTTTTTTCCCATTTAGGAAATATATCTGCCCTTATGTGTGTTATTTAAACCCGTATTTCCGAATTTAGACCTATTTCAGTTTTAGTGTTGATTGCAATTCGAAATTAAGTGACAATCGAAAAATGGATATAGCGTCTGCTACTAAACTAGACTGCAAGCTTGCCAGGGCCACACAAAATTCACGTTAGAATGTAAAATAAAGAAAACAAAGAACGAAAATCCTTACAAGTAAACTCACAATCATTAAAATCTATTGTTTAAAGATGTTACACTCTGAAGTCTCTCACACGCATCCGCTCTATGATGTTTCTATATTACCCAACCCCAAGAGTGTCAATCCACGCATGAAATGTGTTAACAAAAATAAAAATCTCTTAATTTTCATATGAATCCGGTTATTATTTTCACAAAATACACAATCTAAAGCAAAATATGTACAAGCTAAATTTGTAAAATGTCGCTGTCCCAAAAATTATTGTAAAATTAGGAACTTCTTTTTATCGATGTAGCAATGCAGCCGTTAATCGCTTTGGCACAGAATGGAGCAAATCCATGCAAATCGACGATTTGTGCTTTTGAAAAATATGTAATAAAAAGAAAATCTACGTTTTTTGAGTACATACACGGAAATATTTCACTTGTGAAGTTGAAACATTTTGTATTGTCGCCACTCATAACAATATAACGTTTGCACCTCACTCGTGAAATATTTTCGTATATCTACTCAAACAACGTATATATCTTCTATATATCAGTGTATGAACAATTTGAAAGCGACATCGCCACTGTGGCGATATCACATCTAGAAATACGTTCTTTTCCATTTTGATTATATCTGTGACAGCCGAGTAACTTTAAAGCCGCCTTAATCTTTCGTCACAAGCTTGGAACTACAAACGAGCTATATCTTCTACAAGAGGAATACTTGTATCAATATTCTGGAGTAGGGTATTTGGAAAATACTTGCATCAATAAAACGAGGTAGATATTTAAATTTGAAATGATTTTATCAAGAATTGAACTAATGGATGTAATCTTGTGTGTAATTTTTACAATTGGCTGTTTTGTATGTTGAGCATCTGTATGCCTAGTTTTAGGACATACAAACCTTCTCTCCGTTTGTTTCGCGTTGTCTCGCTAGAGCGAAAACCGTCTCAAACCAATACGACGACTTAGACTATTGAACTATAGACCCCAAACCAGGCAATAAAGATAGCGCCAACACTCTTATAGTCTAACAAAGTTAGACAAATGAAGTGCTATGAAGATAGAGAGGAAAATAAGCAGGAAAAAATAAATGGGTATAGTTCCCTGCTGTGAGAAAACGTACAAGGATCACTCAACTGAATCGCGAAAGAGCGCGCTTTTAAGCACTGGTAGAGGTAGTAACAAAGAATTTACGAGATTTGGCGCCAGTTTCCATATTCAACGGGAGACCACTCTCATCTGACTTTCACCTGGCTTAAGAAGTTACTTTCTGTTACTTCTTATTGCTAAAGAAGTCAACTTTATAGCTTGCTAGGGCTGGTTTTACGAGGCAGTAGATGTACTACTAAGGTATTATGATTGGGTGACGTATTTGAAAACGAAACAAGGACGTTCCCGAATTCGAGGACGTCCCAAAGAAACGAGACTTTACCCCAAACTGCACGTGTATTGAGGTGCCAGTGAAACAATGCAAAAAATAAGCTCCAAACCACAACAAGTAGAATTTAAATATTAGCTTATTTAAAATAGTGTTCCACATGAATCATACGATTATGCAAATTATTATCGATTGAATTTAGCATGACCTGTTTCGGTTTAGAAATTTAGTGTCACCCATTGTCATAATACCTTTACAAATTCTACGACAAACAATATAATTTTAAAAACAAAACTCTCACTTGAATATAATGCTAAAAAGTAACTAGCAATTTTAACTCTCATCACACATTTTATTTAGAAAGGGTAGAAAAATCCTTTGCCGGTAGCCCGGGGTAATTTCAAATTAAAACTTGGAAACCAAATGACTCAAAGTCAAAGACCAGTTCTTGAGGGCAATGATATAAAAGAAGTATGTCTGCCATGATGCAGAATCATTCAGATGAGCTCTCTGCATGAAATGACAGATGCAAAACATACCTATTTTTATATAATTTGCAAGAACTTCTGCTAAAAGGTTTGACATTTTAAGTAAATAGTTTTTCTTAAATGGGAATTACCTTGAAGATTTACTTTATTTTTGTGCTTGTTGAAAGTGATTCTAACCCTGCTTATGCTTGTAAATATCGGAAAAACTAGGCATAATGTTGATTGCAAACCGAAATCAAGTCATTATCACAGTTTAGGTTAAACATCTGTCACCAAATTAGTCCACCAGCTTCTCAAGGCTACATAATTTACATTGGATTGTAGAAATAACAAACTAAAAACACAACAAATAACAGGTAAATTCGTAATCATTATACTCGTTAGTTTAAAGATGTTACTCTCTGAAGGCCGTCAGATACTACCGCAATTTGATGCTGAACCCACCACAACAATGTTTACAGGAGGAATCCGCACAATAATTGTGTTAACGTAACATATTAGCTTCCTTTTTTGTGTAAAGAAGTTAATAATTGAAACATGGGACACTGTTTAAAGGATCAGATGCGGGAGAAAACGTTTTAAAAGTTATTGTTCGAAACAGTTATAAAATTTGGAAACGTATCGATGCAGTAATACGGCATGCTTGTCTACAGTGTTAACTGCATTGTCACTAACAGAATGTGAAAGCGTCATGCAAATCGACGTTTACAATTCAGATATATAATAAAAAATATTGATATAATAAAAAATATTTACGTTTTTCTTTCTTTTTTTAAAGTACATACAAGGAAATATTCATTCATAAAATTGAAGTATTGCTTTTTGTTACTCGTGTCTTTCTCACTCGATACAATACAATACAATGTTTCTATTTAATTCCTCAAATAGTTCTCTATGTCTACTCAAGAAACCGTAGATATCCTCTATATAATAATCTCTATTCTGCGTCGATTTTGCTTAACAATTGGTAGTGCTAAATTGTCATCATGGTGAGCTTATACAATGTCCACATGGATCAAAATATCACTAAGTAACTATTGAAAGTCAATGGCTCAAATTGGCTATTATTTGGTATTTTATCACACTTATAGCGTTTGTTTTTCTAATCCTAATGCAGTGTGGAACTTCATCTAGACAGCAGTCACCTCTAAAGTAGCTTAGAATCAAATTATTAAACTATTAAATGAAAGTTTGTTTCATCTAGACTTTATAAAGCATTACTTGTCTTGTTTTCCTCGCATTTCAGATTGCTACTACGGTAACAAAACGTGTGATGCGTGGGCAAAGTGTGGCCAATGTAATCAGAATCCGCGCTACACGACTGCGACAACAAAAGATCATATGACGTGTGCTGAGTATCTTGAAAAACATCCATGTTGTAAATCAGGGAAACCTTGGGAAAGTTGAGAGCAAGGCCTGTTGCTTTTTTCATTCGCAGATGAATCGTGGACACAGTTTCAGTGTTGTGTTTCTAATCGTCATCTCATAGACCAGAATTTATTCCAATACGCTGCGAATGATGTTTTTCTTGTTTCTCTTTTGTTTCTTCTCTTTTTCTAACGTATTCTGTTGTCAGTTTTAGCATCTTTTTTTCTTACACATTGATTATTTAGTTTAACTGAGAATATGTCTACATTATATACATCTATATAGAATTTTGTAATTCAAATGCTCAGAGGTTGTAGAAATGTAATACATACATATATATATATATATATATATATATATATATATATATATATATATATATATATATATATTTGTGCGTGTGTGTGTGCGTGCGCTGGTATTAGTGTGTATATACGTTTATGTGTGATGGTGGTTTAACAATTGGTTGCAATTTAAAAACAAAAATTAAAAACGAGCCCCTGTAGAGTATTATAAACTGACCCCTCAAAACGCGACCTTAGGATTAAAGCATGATTTTGCAGGTTCTCATGTAATACAAAGAATTAAGGAGGCACAATGTTTTATTTCAGTAGCAGATACAGAACTATTGGAAAGAAACGGTAAAGGCTGAAGGGGTCATAATGTGTACATGGAGATTTTGTTTCTTCTTTGATTAAAGAGTAGAATGACAACCGACTAGTACATTCACAATTACTAAAGGGATAAAATGTCGACCATTCATTGGCTGGTACTGGTATGACTGCATACACAAATGAATAAATAACAGACCCCTGTTGTATTGCTTTAGATACCCTTGTTCCAAACATTTCCTTGTCAATACATTTTAGCCGTGAAGATATAGTGTAAATTGTTTCGTTGATAAATAACTTATTAGTTACAGAATCATATTTATCAGCATTTTAGTTATTGCAATCACTCTCTGACCCTTTAAAATGATTAGAGACAAGGAATATTGAATATGCAGGGCTTTATTCTGTCCCGAAGAATGGAAGAGATATGATTTTGTTTTGTTGTAATTTTTAAGTCGTACCTGTTTTCTGCATATTTTGTCCCTGCGCTTTGTGCTTCTGCTCGTTCATTTGTAAGTATGTGAGTGCCTGCATAATGTCTCAAGCATATTCACAACTGAAGATAGAAAGTTAAAATCCTAGTCTGATGGAGAGTGATTTAAAGATGTGTATTAAGGTTCAATATTTGCAATCCATCTCTCTGGGTCTGGGACATGGGGATTGGATGTGGTTATCGGAGTGGAATGATTGGTTTGGTTTGGTGTTTTATCCCACAGCAACACAAATAAGCATTTAGTGCGAAACAATTGGAGTAAGGTAACTTGTCAAAGGACACACCACGGTAGGCAACTTGGGCTGATCTGATGGTAGGATTCAAGCCATTGCCCTTTCCGTCGCTAGTCCGGCCCGCTAACCACTGAGCCACCGCAGATTCTCTTCCATTAGGACTCTCTTACGATATGCAGGAGAGCACATCGGGTCTATTCTATATCCTCGAGCCAGCAAGGCGGAGGGGGGGGGGGGGGGGAGGGGAGAATAAACCCAGTGGATGAATAACCGAAAATGGGCAGGGACATACTCACCAGAATGTGAGTTTGACAACATATTATTTTCGTATAAGAACTTCTTTTTTGTATTTGGTGTGTTTATTTATCTATTTCTTTTTTAAAATTATTTATTTATTCGTAAATAAAAAAACATATACTCCGTCTTGGAATTTTTTCGTTATTGTTTTCCATTTCCAAAGTAACATTGCACCAAAGTCAATGCTTACAGCGAATGTTCCAGCGATAGAACCTAGAACTAAAACCTTGTGATTACACACAGGACCAGAGATTGCTGAAAGCAATTTTAAGACAAGAAATAAAATTGCAACAGCTACAGATTATTATTTTATATTGAACTGAAACAAATGAACCAAACATTTATTTATGCACATCAATCGAAGTTGCAGTATACTTTTGGACAAGATATTAAAAATTACGTTCCCGACAACATAGGTTGCACTGTTTTTTTTTTACCTCTTACAATGTATCGTTAGAAATGGAATTATTAATGTTATTTCAGCTGTGGAAAAAATTAAGTAATTTTTAAAGGACTATTTTTGTGTGCAGGCTACCAGTTCATGTCTTTAAGTTGTTTTTACTGTACAGGTTTGTGCCAAATTGTATCGTTGCCGATCCTTTGATATTTTCACGATGTTTAATCTTCCTCTGCTATATGTGAAACATTATTCCACAAGTTTAACTTTATAATATTTAACCTTTTTGTGAAAATTTCACGGATGCTGGCAGATGGCAAATATGGCAAAAATGAACAAAACAAAACGCTCAACAGTAATTCATGCAAATTAGATATAAAATTAAAATGGGTTGTTTATAAGAATTCGAATACAATAATGAAACTTTCTCTTTCATATGCAGAATATGATGTCGTGTTCTTCTTTGCGTCAGAATATGAGAAAGAATTTCGACTTGTTGCTTTTGTCGCAAAATATGTACCTATAACTTCCACAGATCTTCACCGACATTACATTGCTTCCTTACATGAATATATCACTTAAATGTCTTTTAAAAATGATTAAAATGTAATTATTTTCAATTGCACTACAGACATTGACTTTCAGAATCTGCAAATTTCTTGAAGAAAAAAAATCAAATTTTCCCGTAAAATAATGTCTCAGATTTGTTTGTTTTATTTAAAACAATTATTTTATGTAGATGATGCTCATTATTTGCTAAGGAATTTAATTGTATACATGCCTGTATAAGCTTGATTGTTCTTCAAACATCTGTGCGTGGTTATAATTATTATTTAATTATCTAGAAGAGGGTACAAATCTAAGTTAGAGATAAAAATGATTAAAGGATTGAAACATGGAAAATATAATTTAGCACAGCTGGTCTGGGAGTATGAATCTCTTTTATAAGTCATAACAATATATAGTCTTTAATAGGCACCAGATTCCGAAGAAGTTCAAAAGAAACGAAATCGAAAGGCAAGCAAATAGCACAAATGTTATATAATTACACAAAAGATTTATAACGGAACGGAAAGAAAAAACGTTTACAAACGTTTTATCCTAAAAAAATGTCTTTCTCGGGGGACAATAAAGAACAGACAAACACACACACACACACGCAAGCACTCACACAGTCACACGCATAAAAGAATGTTGTTTATATTTTGGCATGGAGAAGGAAGAGTATCCAAAATAACGACGAAGTCAAAACTGAGAATAACAAACAAGAACAAGAACAAGAACAAGAAAAATAACAACAGCATAACCTAGAAGAATTAACTACATGTCGAAAAGAAGACACATCACCTATGGTGGAAGGTGAACAGAGAGAACTTGTTCGGATATAAACTGCAGGGATGATTGCACTGCACTGCTAAGCTTGACTTATTTGGCCTCAGATCACAATTTGTTTTCCTATATAGTTTCTACATTTGTTTGTCAGTACGAACCTTTCCAGTGTGTCCAAATCCTAGTAAATCATATGTTAATCTAAAATATCTTTAAAGATGAAGTTCTATTCATAGGTTAACCGGCATCTTTTTGAAAGGCTGGACTGAAAATAAAATAACGTGCAGTGGGTCACAGATATCACTTCCGGATCAGCAACAATGCCTCATTGCTCACTGTGCATTGTCGCCAAAAAACACACAGACAACCACGCCATAATGCTCATATTCTAAACAATAAAAAATTTCCTTTAAATCAATACCATGGATACCTAAATCTAACTCATGTATCATCACCAAAATCAGTGAGGAAGAAATGCTCTGAAAATGGACTGGGACTACATTCGTGGGTATTGAACCGGAAGTAATAATTATGACCTGAGTCCATTTACCTATGTTACATATAGACGCCATCTATAGTGGTGCATTAGTTTTGTTACCAGTCTTTACATCTCAGATATAATTTGAACTACGACAAAGTATGAATGTATTTACTGCAACTACTACGACTACTAATTATTGTTGTCATTATTATTATTATTATTATTTTATGCCACTACAGGAGAGTGAACAAGATACAAAGAGAGAAACCGACGCATAGTAGATAAAACAATACCATCATGAACTAGAGCATTCTATTTCAGCCAAATTCATCATGTGTTGTTATTGGCAGTAGAAAATATCTCCCTTTTTGGCCCCGTTCATTGTTTATCCATCTGTGATTTTACTCAATGGGCAGAATCTCTAAGGACAGGATCAAGTGTCCGGCTGAGTTAAATGGTTTGAGAGTTTTGTACACTCCCAAATCATTTCAACTCAGCAGGACACTCTGTCTGGTCCTTCGAAATACTTCCCATTGAATCAATTGCCAACAATGTGTTCCTTTTGTGTCCATTTTCTGTATCAGTTGTGATAATAATAATAATAATAATAATAATAATATTAATAATAATAATAATAACAATAATAATAATTGTTGTTGTTGTTATTATAATCATTATTATTATTATTATTATTATTATTATTATTATTATTATTATTATTATTATATCTTTCCAGCACTTGCTCTTGTAATAAAAATATATTCATATCTTTGTTTCTCGTAGACAGTATTATATCCAATATGTAAAGACTGGAATGAAAACAAATGCACTTCTTTAGATGGCGCCCAAAATATGATGTAAGTAAATAGGTAACGCTAAGCACTACAGCAGAATCTTGCCTCCAGCTTATATCGAAACTAGTTTTCTTTGTTCACCTTCCTCATATATACTAGGTCCTCTTATAGGCTTGTACTTCATTTTTCTCTTATTTACTTCTTTGTTTCTACTTTTGACCTTTTCATTAATGTGTATACTTTTTTTCCCTCTGTGCCAGAATGTAAATATTATTTGTTTCACGCGTGTCACTCTGTGTGTGTGAGAGAGAGATTGCGTGTGTGTGTCTTTGTGTATGTTCCTCGTTGTCCCTTGAGAAATACTTTCTTTAGGTCCAAACATTGAGAAACTTTGTTTGTCTGTTTGTTTTTCCTCTGTGCAGTTTTCTATCCTTGGTTCTGACATCAAAGTGAAAATGACAACATAAAGGACATAGAGAGGTTTATTATAAAAACACATGCATATCAGAGATATAAAATACACTTGTCACTGAGATGATCAAATATTAAGCGGTAAAGCATACCAGTATCTCATTAAAGACCAAATTTAAAGTTAAAATGCATCACTTGAAGGAAACACCTTTTGAAAATTTCAAATTTCTAATGGAAAATGTGCGACCAAATATTAGATTTGATTGCAAAAATCGATTAGCAAATATCCGTAAAATGAAAATCTCTTCATTAAAATTTGGAAAGAGAATAGTATTATCCGATTGTTACGTCTTGGGGTTAGAATATGTAACAAAAGAAAGAAAGACTCAAACATGCCTTCAATTTCCAAAATACAATTTTGTTTCCTAAAATATAAAATATTTTAAACAAACATGGTGAAAGAATTAAAAATAACTTACAGTTTAGAAATTCCTTAAGTAATCCTAAATTGTTCTATTGAATTCACTAATAAGGAAATTGTCCAAAAGTATTCCGAATGAGGACACTAATGTGCTTATGTGTCAACAAGAATCACAGTTCTAAATCCAAATGTTATTAATTCCAGGTAAATTCCTGTGAACGTACAATATCACAAAAGTTCTTAAAATGTTTCTGATAATTCCGAAGGGAGTTGAATAATGTTCAGACTTTTTAATAATAGTACAAAATCCTAAATGTACTGTTTAGAGTAAAATTTCATTAAGCTGATTATCACGAACAATAAACAAATTTCCTCTACGGTTTTTATGAACTGACGTAACTATAAAGAATGAACCACTGAGCGATTAAATCTGCGTAAAACAAATATAAACCAAATCTACTCCGTTTCAAATAAACAAACCCGAATTGCGATTCTAAAACTTACTGAATCATGGGAACCAGGTCACGAGTAATACATTAAATTATAATACAAAGGTCATACACCAAATGAAAACTATATTATAATTTAAAAGATGTTACATAATTCCGTAACACGATAATGAGATAAAATGCGAGAGTAAATGTAACTAAAACAACCGGATGAGATTTGTTTCATAAATTGTTTTCCACACAGACATTAACAAGTGAGAACTACACAAGCACAAGCTTTTAACTGTTTTCCACACAGACATTAACAAGTGAGAACTACACAAGCACAAGCTTTTAACTGTTTTCCGCACAGACATTAACAAGTGAGAACTACACATGCACAAGTTTTTAACTGCTTTACACTAAATTATATCCTACAAATAAAAATAAAAGTGCACAGAAGAAAGGTCTTTAGCTATTTTAAAATGTAACAAAATATACTCAGTCACACACACAAACACATGCACATACACTGAAACAAAGTATTGATTCCTTGTCACCAAAGCAAGTTCTAGAAAAAGTATGGTGCTTTTTGAAAAGAATAAAATGTGCCCTGTCAATACATTCATTAAAGATTGTATTCACTGAGTAATGAGAGTACCTTCAGACAAAACGTTTCGATGGCTTGATTATTCAGGGTACAAGCTGCTTGAATATATTTGCAATGTTCCATAAGACGGGAGATAACTCTTCAGAGATGAACACAAATTTCAATCTCATAAATTACGCACGTCCATTACATTTATCAAGGTTGCAAATGGAACTAGACATATAATTTAACACAATATATATATATATATATATATATATATATATATATATATATATATATATATATATAGATAGATAGATAGATAGATAGATAGATAGATAGATAGATAGATAGATATGGCTAGAAATTAGGATTTTATTTTCTACTAACCAGAATCACCAAAATAAAATTTGTACAGATGCTGCCGAAATTTCACTGATCCTGCTAAATCCCAACAGAAGCCAGTTCAGTTTCTAATTCAAAATTTATTATTCAATAACAATAACTAAAAAGCAATAAGAATTGTATTTCTCCAACAAGACTCACGAATGAAGTACCTCGAACACTTTCGTATTTTTCAAAACACTCAGTCCAGAATTATAGTGATTATTTGTTTGATTATTTTGAATCGGTCTTGGAAATATATTTCTTAAACTGAGTAATTACACTTAATGGTAGGTTCGTAAAATGGACCCTCCCTAATGTCTTAACATAATGGACCCTCTCTAATGTCTTAACATAATGGACCCTCCCTAATGTCTTAACATAATGGACCCTCCCTAATGTCTCTACATAATGTCTTAACATAAGGCATTCTCGGGATATTCTCACGTGTTTGGTAATTTGAGATAGGAATAACTCTGTGTATTAGGTTTTTGGGGAGTGTTTCGTAGTATTTGGTATAAAAACTTATCTACGGCTTAGAAAATTATACAGATGTGAAGCAAGATAAACGACGCAAATGTAAAATTAGAGTCTGGTGAATCAGTTGTCGCTATTTTGATTAGAGGAAAATTAATTGTGGTATTAATGTGTTTAAGACCCTTCAGTTCACAACGAATGGTGTCTTGAGGTCATTGGAAATAAGCAAAACATCAACCTCTAACCAGTATCAAGTATGTGTTCGACATACTTGTTTAAAACATCAACCTAAAACCATACTGAGTTGCGCATAAGACAGTCCGAAGCTACAATTCATGAAGCTTAAAATGTTGCTAAAAATGGACGTTTGTTTTATAAGAATATTGAAATAAACATACATTATAATCCAATAAAGCTTTCGTTTTTCCACATTTGTGTGCGAACAGGAGTTTTGTGATTACAGGGATCGTTCAACGTGTAACCCTACAGAAAGAAACGAATCTTAAATGTTGCATGTTTTTGCTTGGATAAAATATATCTGATACAGTAAAATAATGTTACATATATTTTTTCTATTCCGAACAATCAGAAACAAAATCATTTTAATGTATACGTCACACTGAAATCATTTTGAATTTAACGAATTTCAAACATTGTATTTTTATGCATTGTACCGTAAATATCGTAACAATGAGTTGTATGGGTGTGTTTTGTGTGCTCTATTCAAGTATTGATATGTATGTACAAAACAAAGAAACCATGGTGTAATATCTTGTCTACTTAATTGATTCTCAAAGATAAAAATCGCATATATATATATATATATATATATATATATATATATATATATGTATATATATATATATATATATATATATATATATATATATATATATATATATATATATATATAACAAAAGGAGTTGACGCGACAGGAAATCCACGCGACAAGATAACATTCAAAAGCGTGTATAGACTCCGAGTTTAACGATAATAGTGAATTTACATTGATCTTGTGTAATAATTTTTGTAGACTTTGTGGGTGCGACACACCTGGAAAAAAAAAACATCCAAACACGCACAAAATATCGACCTTTGAAGAAAATGTAACCCCTCCTTCAAGTGCCGACGGAAATAGTTTTTACTGTTAAACTATGAAAAATTATATTTGCAAAAGGAAATGAATTCGAAGTTTATGCTAACCATGAAACTTAAAAAGTGTACTATTTTATATGATCTCAACTTTTGTTATACGGAATTTTAAAAATGTCTAAATTCCAGCGATCTAATTGGCTGAAATTTAAGTCTTACATAAAACTGAACGATCAAATGTCTCAAGTCAAGACTTTGATATAAGCCATACTGTGGTGAAATTCGGCTATGTACAAGTCTGATCCACACATATGACACCAAAATCCTTCTAAATACATTTCGTTACCGAATTGCATACCTTAGTTTTAGTAATCAATCTTTGAAATGTTACTGCCCTCATTATGAATCAAAAGTGGAATCCTGTATGGGCAGAATAAAAAGAAAATAAATAGATAAATAAATAAATAAGAAAAAATATAAAATTGAAAAAAAGTTGGACCATCCCTTTTATTGCATAATGAAAGGTAAACTGTCGTAGAGAGTTTCTTCATGGATCCGATTAACTTTACTTCACATTTAACAAGATACTTCTGACCTTATTATGCTTAGATCAAACTTTCCTTCAGAATGTCAGCAATTGCAGTAATATAATTCAGAGTCATTGATATAAAGTGTGTGTGGAAAATCGAAATACCCTCCCCTCAAAGGTAGTTCACCAAATAAGGTATTATTTAGAAACGAACGTAAATGGCACATATTGTATACTGCCCCTGCTGGCCGGATTAGACATGTGAAGAAAAGCACGGACAGACGGACGAGCAAAGGCCATTTCTTAACACAAATCTAAAAACATTTTAGTCAGCCCAGCTTAAATTCGAACCAACAACCATAACGAATTTGAGGCCTACGCTATTACCTCTAAGCCACAGGTGTTACAAGTATTAAGGTGTACTCAGGACATTAAATAAAGTAAGAAATTTTCAAACCTAGAGTCACCATGAGTGTCACGGAATTGTGTAAATTTTATATCAATGTATATATGTGAACGAAAACGTACTCGAGTCAACAAGAGAAGAAGAACAAGAAGAAGAAGAAAAAGAAGAAGAAGGAAACAAACTCCGCATTATCGAAGACCAGAGTGGTCTATAAATAAAGCCGCTGTGTCTCAAGTAGTTAAAACTTTGGAGTCGTAACCAGAAGGTTGTTGGTTCGATTACCACCATCCGATCAGCCCGGATCGGCTACAGTGTTGTGCATTGGGCAACACAGTTTACTCTACTTCCCTCGGTGCGATATAACCTTGAAAGTGTTGATGTACATTAAACACCTAAAAGATACAAGCAAACACCATTCCCTCCATGCCCACTACCACCCCCACCCGTAAAATTAGCTACGCCCCTCCCCCCCCCCCCCACACACACAAAATTAATTAAACTCGCTAAAGTATAACAATGTTCATCACTATTAGAGCGAGGATATCCTGTTCAGTATATGACAACTTACTTTACATTATTTTCTAATTAGCTTATTAAGGTTACGCTAGTCCCAATGTAGGAACAATCGTCTGTAGGCTGATTCATTCAGAATGAACATCTAATATATTTTCTTTTCTTCTTTCTTTTCTCTTTCTTTCTTTTTACAATACCTTGGCTGTCGTTATGTAATGGTAGCTATATGTAAATTACGTTAAACAGTCTATACAAAGTTAGCTTGCAATTAATTTTAATTGAATCAATTTATTTTCATATATCAAGATCACTGTTCTGGTGTTATATGACGAGAAAATCTAACATATATAAATTGCATACATAAGGAAAAAATTAACACTAATCTGGCACAAACATATTTGTTTTCAATTCTACATTATATATATGGAGCTATTGTATATTTTAGAATATAATATAGTTATATTATAATATAATATTGAATATTATTACATTAGTATAGAATAGTATTGTATTATACAGCATTAGTATATTATTATTATATTATTTATAGTAGCCCTACCCCCATCCCGGCAGTTTGTACCCCCTTCCGATTTTAAAACTGATAAAAATGCAAAAGACTTGGTCATTTCATCTAATAATTTTTAACTTTTAACCCGATTCTTGCCAGGCGGTCTCTGACACTGTCATCTTCTTCGCGTTTGAAATCCAAACGGAAGACGTCAGTGTAAACGACGAGCCTGCTCGCGATCATTTTCTGGTCCTGGAAAAGTCTATTTTTAGTGAATAATGGACCGTACATGGAAAGAAGGTAAACACTGCGTCGTCTGCATCTAGTATTTTTAATTTCTAGTTCTAATATTTCTTACAAATTAAAAACAAAAAAATATAAAGGAAATACATGCCCTTAAATTTGAAAAACATGCACAATACACAGTTTCAAGAATTGTATTTGTAAGGTACAAATTCATCAACATAGACTCGCCCATGCAAATATGGACGCCATGCGTGTTGGTATGGACACTTCCCTTTGGTTTGAAACGCGAGGACGACAGTGTTTGGGAATCCCTAGAGACAATCGGGTTAGAAATTATAAATCAATGAATAAAATGATTAAGTTTTCTGCATTTTCAACAACAAAAATAACCTTCAGGCCTTTTGTTTATAAAATCGGAAAGGGGCTACAAACTACCACGGGGGTTGGTGAATACTATTGTGTAAGTTCAATGATACGAAGCTATGATGATATTGAATCTTGCTATGCAGCATGGGATACAATATTCAATAATATTTTAGATGAACATTCTTTTGCTAAAATATAAAATAGATATCTGGTGACAACTAAGAACAATCCTGGTACAACGACGAAATTGACCAAGCAGGACATGGTACAGATCATGTTATCGAACGGGACTGGAGTTCAATACACCTGAACACTGATCTAAAATGGTTAGATTCATTTAACTGATATGATGCGCATTCAGTTGTAACAAGAATGGTAAATTGTAACATTGAATTGTGGCATATAACTTCGTGACGTAATTCTTAAATCCCACAATTCCATTTAACCAATATAATGACATCTGACATGCTCACTTGCACCATTCGAATTAAATTTTATTCCAAATGCAAAAACGTTTTTGCAGCTGAATGATTTGTCATGCAAATAAATAATGATATTGCGCATACATGAAGCACTCTATTAGAAATTATACATGCCAATAAAAGAAACTTATTTTATATAAACAACAAGTGTTAAGTTAAATGACAGATGATGTAAATGAATAAAACCTATAACATATAAATAAACAACATAGCACAAGAATCGACAGTTTTACAAACTATATAGCATGTGAAACGATACTTTTACAAATTATAACGCAATAAAACGATACTTTTTTATAAATTATCAAGCAATAAAACAATACTTTTTACAAATTATAAAGCAATAAAACGATACTTTTTATAAATTATAAAGCAATAAAACAATACGTTTCACAAATTATAAGGCAATAAAACGATACTTTTTTCAAATTATAAAGCAATACAAAAATACTTTTTTTAAATTATAAAGCAATAAAACGTTATTTTTCATAAATTATAAAGCAATAAAACGATACTTTTCACAAAAAAAGAAATAAAACGATACTCTTTATAAATCATAAAGCAATAAAAAGATACTTTTTACAAATTATAAAGAAATAAAACGATACTTTTTATAAATTATAAAGCAATAAATCGATACTTTTTATAAATTATAAAGTAATAAAACGATACTTTTTACAAACTGTATAGCATGTGAAACGATATTTGTTACAAATTATAAAGAAATAAAACGATATTTTTAACAAATTATAGAGCAATATAACGATCCTTTTTAGAAATTATAAAGCAATACAACGATACTTTATATAAATTATAAAGCAATAAAACGAAACTTTTTTCAAATTATAAAGCAATAAAACGATACCTTTTATAAATTATAAAGCAATAAAACAGTACTTGTTACAAATTATAAAGCAATAAAACGATGCTTTTTACAGATTATAAAGCAATAAAACGATACTTTTTACAAACTATATTGCTTGTCAAACGACACTTTCTACAAATTATAAAGCAATAAAACAATACTTTTATAAATTATAAAGCAATAAAACAATACTTTTATAAATTATTAAGCAATAAAACGATACTTTTACAAATTATAAAGCAACTAAAAGATACCTCTTGCAATTTTTAAAGCAATAAAACCCAAATTTTATAAATTATAAAACAATAAAACGATACTTTTTATAAATTATAAAGCAATAAAACGATACTTTTTACAAATTATAAAGCAAATAAACAATACTTTTTAAATATTATAAAGCAAAAAACCGTACTTTGTATAAATTATAATGCAATAACACGATACTTTTTATAAAGCAATAAAACGATACTTTTTACAAATTATAGAGCAATAAAACGATACGTTGAACAAATTATAAGCAATAAAACGATACTTTTTATAAATTATAGAGCAAATAAACAATACTTTTAAAAAATTATTAAGCAATAAAACGATACTTTGTATCAATAATAAAGCAATAAAACATTACTTTTTACAAGTTATAAAGTAATAAAACGAGACTTTTTACAGATTATAAAGCAATAAAACAATACTTTTTACAAACTATATTGCATGTGAAACGACACTTTCTACAAATTATAAAGCTATAAAACAATACTTTTATAAATTATTAAGCAATAAAACAATACTTTTTACAAATTATAAAGCAAAAAAACGATACTTCTTGCAAGTTATAAAGCAATAAAACCCAAACTTTTATAAATTATAAAGCAATAAAACGATAGTATTTACAAATTATAAAGCAAATAAACAATACTTTTTAAATATTATAAAGCAAAAAACCGTACTTTGTATAAATTATAATGCAATAAAACGATACTTTTTACAAATTATAGAGCAATAAATCGATACTTTGAACAAATTATAAAGCAATAAAACGATAGTTTTTATAAATTATAGAGCAAATAAGCAATACTTTTTAAAAATTATTAAGCAATAAAACGATACTTTGTATAAATAATAAAGCAATAAAACATTACTTTTTACAAATTATAAAGCAATAAAACGAGACTTTTTACAGATTATAAAGCAATAAAACGATACTTTTTACAAACTATATTGCATGTGAAACGACACTTTCTACAAATTATAAAGCAATAAAACAATACTTTTATAAATTATTAAGCAATAAAACATTACTTTTTACAAATTATAAAGCAATAAAACGATACTTCTTGCAAATTATAAAGCAATAAAACCCTACCTTTTATAAATTATAAAGCAAAAAAACGATACTTTTTATAAATTATAGAGCAATAAAACGATACTTTTTACAAATTATAAAGGAAATAAACATAACTCTTTAAATATTATAAAGCAAAAAACCGTACTTTGTATTAATTATAATGCAATAACACGATACTTTTTATAAATTATAAAGCAATAAAACGATACTTTTTACAAATTATAGAGCAATAAAACGATACTTTGAACAAATCATAAAGCAATAAAACGATACTTTTTACAAATTATAAAGCAATAAAACGATATTTATATAAATGATAAAACAATGGAACGATACTTTTTACGAATTTTAAAGTAATAAAACAATACTTTTATAAATTATAAAGCAATAAAACAATACCTTTTACAAATTATAAAGCAATAAAACGATACTTCTTACAAATTATAAAGCAATAAAACGCTACCTTTCATAAATTATAAAGCAATAAAACGATACTTTTTACAAATTATAAACCAAAAAAACAATACTTTTTACAAATTATAAAGCAATAAAACGATACTTCTTACAAATTATAAAGCAATAAAACGCTACCTTTTATAAATTATAAAGCAATAAAACGATACTTTTTACAAATTATAAACCAAAAAAACAATACTTTTTAAAAATTATAAAGCAAAAAAAACGATTCTTTGTATAAATTATAAAGCAATAAAACGAAACTTTTTATAAATTATAAAGCAACAAAACGATACTTTTTACAAATTATAAAGCAATAAAACGATACTTTTTACAAATTATAAAGCAATAAAACGATACTTTTTATAAATTATAAAACAATGAAACGATAATTGTTATAAATTATAAAGCAATAAAACGAAACTTTTTACAAGTTAAAAAGCAATAAAACAATCCTTTTCATAAATAATAAAGCAATAAAACAATACTTTTTATAACTTATAAAGCAAAAGAACGAAATTTTGACAAATTATAATGCAACAAAACGATCAATTTCACAAAATATATAGCAATAAAACGAAACATTTTATACATTATCAAGCAATAAAACGATACTTTTTACTAACTATATATCATATGAAACTATAATTTTTACAAATTACAAACCAAAAAAACAATACGTTTACAAATTATAAAGCAATAAAACGATACTTTTTACATATCATAAAGCAATAAAACAATACTTTTATAAATTATAAAGCAATAAAACGATACTTTTTACAAATTATAGAGCAATAAAACGATACTTTGTACAAATTATAAAGGAATAAAACGATACATTTTACAGATTATAAAGCAATAAAACGATACTTTTTATAAATTATAAAACAATGAAACGACACTTTTTACGAATTATAAAGAAATAAAATGATACTTTTTCCAAATTATAAAGCAATAAAGTGATACTTTTTAAAAACTATAGAACATGTGAAACGATTATTTTTACAAATTATAAAGCACTAAAACATACTTTTTATAGATTGTAAAGCAATAAAACAATACTTTTTTTAAATTATATAGCAATACAACGATACTTTTTACAAATTATAAAGCAATAAAACTATACTTTTTACAAATTATAAAGCAATAAAACGATACTTTTTACAAATCATAAAGAAAATAAACAATACTTTTTAAAAATTATAAAGCAATAAAACGATACTTTGCATAAATTATAAAGCAATAAAAGGACACTTTTTTTAAATTATAAAGCAATAAAACAATACTTTTTACAAATAATAAAGCAATAAAACGATACTTCTTACAAATTATAAAGCAATAAAACGCTACCTTTCATAAATTATAAAGCAATAAAACGATAATTGTTACAAATTATAAACAAAATAAACAATACTTTTTAAAAAATTTTAAGCAAAAAAAACGATACTTTGTATAAATTATAAATCAATAAAAAGAAACCTTTTATAAATTATAAAGCAATAAAACGATACTTTTTACAAATTATAGAGCAATAAAACGATACTTTTTACAAATTATAAAGCAATAAGACGATACTTTTTACAAATTATAAAGCAATAAAACGATACTTTTTATAAATTATAAAAGAATGAAACGATAATTTTTAGAAATTATAAAGCAATAAAACGAGACACTTTATAAATTATAAAGCAATAAACAATTCTTTTTAAAAGTTATTAAGCAATAAAAAGATACTTTGTATAAATTTTAAAGCAATAAAACAGTACTTTTTACAAATTATAAAGCAATAAAACGATACTTTTTACAGATTATAAAGCAATAAAACGATACTTTATACAAACTATATAGCATATGTAACGATACTTTTTGCAAATTATAAAGAAATAAAACAATACTTTTATAAATTATCATGCAATAAAAAAATACTTTTTACAAATTATAAAGCAATAAAACGATTCTTCTTACAAATTATAAAGCGATAAAACGCTACCTTTTATCAATTATAAAGCAATAAATCGATACTTTTTATAAATTAAAAAGCAATAAAACGATACTTTTTACAAATTATAAAGCAAATAAACAATACTTTTTAAACATTATAAAGCAATAAAAAGATACTTTGTATAAATTATAAAGCAATAAAACGATACTTTTTATAAATTATAAAGCGATAAAAATATACTTTTTACAAATTCAAAAGGAATGAAACGATACTTGTTACAAATTATAAAGTAATAAAACAATACTTTTTATAAATTATAAAGCAATAAAAGGATACTTTTTACAAACTATATAGCATGTGAAATGATACTGATTACAAATTATAAAGCAATAAAACGATACTTTTTATAAATAATAAAGCAATTAAAGGATACTTTTTACAAATTATAAAGCAATAAAACAATACTTTTTATAAATTATAAAGCAATCAAACAATACTTTTTACAAATTATGAAGCAATAAAACGATACTTTATAAAATTATAAAGATGTAAAACGATACTTTTTATAAATTATAAAGCAATAAAGCGAAATATTTTACAAATTATAAAGCAATAAAACGATACTTTGTACAAATTATAAAGCAATAAAACGATACTTTCTACAAATTATATAGCCTGTGAAACGATACTTTTTACAAATTATAAAGCAATAAAACGATAATGTTTATGAATTATAAATGAATGGTACGATTCTTTGTACAAATTATAAAGCAATAAAACAATACTTTTTATAAAATATAAAGCAATAAAACGATAATTTTTACATATTATTAAACAATAAAACGATATTTTTAACAAACTATTTTTTCATGTGAAACGATACTTCTTACAAATTATAAAGCAATTAAACAATACTTTTTACAAATTATAAAGCAATAAAACAATACTTTTAATAAAATTATAAAGCAATAAAACGATACTTTTTATAAATTATATAGCAATAAAACAATTTTTTTATAAATTATAAAGCGATAAAACGATTCTTTTTACAAATTATATAGCATGTGAAACGATACTTTTTACAAATTAAAAAGCAATAAAACGATACTTTTTACAAATTATAAAGCAATACAACGATACTTTTACAAACAATATACCATTTGAAAGAATACTGTTTACAAATTATAAAGCAGTAAAATGATATTTTTACAAATTATAAAGCAATACAACAATACTTTTTACAAATTATAAAGCAATAAAACGATACTTTCTGCAAATTATAAAGCAATAAAACGATATATTTTACAAATTATAAAGCAATAAAACTATTTTATTTACAAATTATAAAGCAATAAAACGATGCTTTTTACAAACTATATAGCATGTGTAACGATACTTTTTACAAATTATAAAGCAGGAAAACGATACTTTTTACAAACTATATAGCATGTGAAACGATACTTTTTATAAATTATAAAGCAATATAACGATACTTTTTATAAATTATAAAGCAATAAAACGATACTTTTTATAAATTATAAAGCAATAAAACGATACTTTTTATAAATTATGAAGCAAATAAACGATACTTTTTATAAATTATGAAGCAAATAAACGATACTTTTTATAAATTATAAAGCAATTAAACGATACTTTTTACAAACTATATAGCATGTGAAATGATACTGTTTACAAATTATTAAGCAATAAAACGATACTTTTTATAAATAATAAAGAAATTAAACGATACTTTTAACAAATTATAAAGCAATAAAACGATACTTTTTATACATTATAAAGCACTAAAACAATACTTTTTACACATTATGAAGCAATAAAACGATACTTTTTACAAATTATAAAGCAATAAAACGATACTGTCAACAAATTATAACGGAATAAAACAATACTTTTTACAAATGAATACGTATTATAGCAGTTAAACATAACATTTGTTGCATATGAAAATATATATTCTGCATATGAATGATCATAATATCAATTGCATATTAGAATAATTTTTATACGAGTTAGCAAATATTAAACTTAATGATTAATTATACAATATGAAACACTAATATTAAATTATGCAACATTTAACACGTCAGAGGCATTTAAACAAAATCATTATATTAGGTTTATATTAACCATATCAAAAGACACCAGTTTTCACAGCTTGTTCTGTTTTTGTTTTCGCTGTTATATGTACATGTGGAAATATTATGTACAATTCCTATAATGGTCTCTGTACGAGTAATTGACACACGCACACACACACACACACACACACACACAGCACATTCGATTGCATGGTTGACGTAATGAATCAGAAATTATTTGTTACTGAAAGCTGAAAGGGAGTAGTAATTTTTTTATGTGAAAAAAGCAAAACAAGGAATAACTAAATTGTACCGTAAAACCCTAAATAAAACTAACGTCTAATAAACATCAGTTCGCATATATGGGCAAAGTGTTGCAACATTCAAATCATGACCTTTCAGTTTGCATGTACTGGCACACAGGGAGAGAGAGAGACAGGCAGACAGACAGACAGAAGGTGAGATAGACGGATATATAGATAGATAAAATACTTCATGTGCATCGGTGTGGGATATAAAAATTCTACCCTGTGGTCAGAATTTTGCGTCAGATATGAGGCTTTGCAGACTGTCCGACATACAATTATGATCCCGGTGGTGGACTTTTCGTATCCGACACCAATGTATAATGAAGGATTATTTTTCTCACATTCCTGGCTTCAAAAGCGAAGGCTATAAACAAAATGGTGCCAAGTCGGTACATATCAAACAGAAATAGGACAAAATAGACATTAAAAATGTTTTCATATTTAGACAGAGTGTATACCGTTTTGTTTGCAGCTAACAATTTTGTATAAACTTGGAAATGAAGTTAAGACGCAGACAAATTAGATAACTTCTGAAATTACAGTGATAGAATAATAGCAGACAATTGTGACGTGCTGTGTGTGATTATTTCATAGAAACAAATCCACGTCGAGATACGTCAATCAAAACGCTGTTTTCACGTCATGTGATGTAAGATAACAGCCATGTGATGATATTCTCCACCGGTGTTCTACATTAAAACAAAATGTGAGAAAGATAGAATTTTTCCTATATGTTTGGACTAGATAGGGGAAATCCAACCCGAGGGGATAAGACTTGTGTTTGGGACGAGGTTTGCCGAGTTCCTGGTACAAATCTTACTCCAATAATTAGACCTTTTTATCCTGTCCAAACATGTGGGGAAGATTTTGTTTTCTTGCACACGAATAACATGTTGTTTTTGGTATGACAACATTCCAGAATATGAAGAGTCTGTGTAGACTGCGCACGCAACGATATTGTTTGGTACTTGGTCTAAATTGGCAAGCCAATATCATAAATCGGTAACTAGCAAAAGCTGTGTCTCCCGATTGGTTAGTCTGTGACGTAATTCTCACCACAGTGACTCCGAACCCAATTACGGTTAGTTTGTAATCTTCCCCCTGAAATACAGAAATTGGTTGATGTCTCATGCTTTTACTAAGATAGAGGATATTTATCTGAGGTCTCGCGATCACTGGAAGCGTTATCGTTTCCTAGTCTAACACTACACACACACACACACACACACACACACACACACACACGCACATCCTGAACATCCTACATATTTTGTAAAAAGAATAGCTTCAAGATTTAGCCCTTTAATTTTATTTTAAATCTTCTTGCGCATAATCATTAAGAACCTTGTGGTGCCTTAAAACTTATTAATGAAGTAATTTTTTTCATAACCTATGTTCTTTCTCAGTATGTTGACGTTACATCACTTACTCTTGATGGTTCAGAGGAATCTCTAATGTCTGCTTTACATCTTGTATATCAATATTCCAAATTTTCTGGTCTTTGTATAAATATTGAAAAAAAGGTAGTTGGCATCCGAAGTAGAAGAGGTAGCAACAACAAATACTGTAAGAATATAAACTTAATTGGGTTGTACTGAGTTTGTTGTCTTAGGAATACAGCTTTCAAATAACTTGGAAATTATTACAACTCATAATTATCCATCTAAAATTCTTGAATTTAAGAATATTTTAATTCAGGACTCATGGTACTAATTATCTGGAACAGCTGTGAAGCAGTCTAGAAATGGGTGAAGATACAATAGAGTATATACGGGTTTGGTGGTCCATAATTGTTTAATAATGAAAAGTAAAATTTTAGTAAAAATTATTTTGAGAGCTAATCCTCTATGTACCTAAAAAAATAGAGACAAGATTCTATTGATGCAATTTTAGTATTTTTATAGACTTGACTTAGGAACAATCAATAACGACAGTAGCACCTGATTCATTAGGTGCAGAATGGATAACACATGTTTCATGTACATGTAGATCCAAAATATGCAGCGGCTCATATGGTTTTCTTAACACAGAAGCTCGTATCAAGGATGGGTCTATACTGATAAATATAGGTTTTATCATGAACATTTAGAAATTTAAAGTTATTGAATTTTTAATATCATGGTGTTTCCATAGGTTTACTATGGGAGCTGAATTAGTACCGTGAGTCCTTCACTGGAATTAGGGGTCTTTAACTCCATTTGGAAGGATCATTCAGATAAAAAGTTTAGCTATCTCTAAAATTAATCATCTTCTATTACCATTACTGAATCCATGCAAACAGGTTCTTAGTGAACTAAATACACTCTTTTACAAGTTTGTATGGCGTGGGTCAAAGGACAAAATCAAAAGAATTATTTCCGTGAAAGATTATCATGAGGGGTGATTAAATATGATTGATATGTTTAAATTTGTGAATGCATTGAAAATTACATGGCTTAAAAGAATATTATCTGATTAATCAATTTTTAGTATCACATATTGGTAATTTCTTTTTATTTGGAATAGATTTTCATAGTTCAGTGAAAAAGGATCTTAAATCTTCTTCACTAGACGTCCTTGAAGCATATTTAGAGCTAACTAAATCATTCAAAATAGTCACAGCTGAACATGTTTTAGAAACACAAATATGGTTTAATCCTTGTATTAAAATAGATGGAAAAAGCGTGTATTACAAAACTTGGTTTCATAAAGGCGTTAGTTTTGTGTATGATTTTATTAATGAGGAGGGTTCCTGGATAAGTTTTTATAGTTTTAAAAATAGATTTTCTACTAGTATTAATTTCATACATTTTCAAGGCATACTTACAGCAATAATAGTCCATATGAACATAAATTTAGTATCAATTACGATTCAATTCTGCCACAGCCTTTAATAAATATTGCTGTGTATACGATCATAAGAAAGAAAAAAGGATGTTGAAGTATATATGAAAAACTGACTGGAAACAACGAAGTACCAACTTCTAGAATAAAATGGAAGTTTGAATTTGGCAATTTAGAAGATGACGACCGGCAGAAATGTTTCTTATTACCATATACAACTTCAAAATGTACAAATCTTCGATGGTTGCAATTGAAAATATTACATACAAGTTTACCAAACAAATGCATTTCTCAAAATATTTGCAATAATCCCAACCGAGTTCTGCACGTTTTGTATGTTACATGCAGAGACAATATTTAATATCTTTTGGGATTGTCACATACTAAGATTTTATAAATTATATTGTACAATATATAAAAGTTAAACGTAGTCATACAAACAATTTGGATAATTTGGATTATCATAAAAAAAATTGGATTTCACAAACATAAATATTATCTTTGAAATGAAAGACAAAACTCAGGCTGATGATATAATTAATCTGATAATTCTATATGCAAAACAATATATTTATAAATGCAGATTTAATAGAGACAGACCCAGTTTGTCTCGGTTCAAAAAGATTGTTGCTTTTAACTTTAATGTAGAAAAATTTAGCTCTTATAGAAACTGTAAATCAGAAAAAGTTTGACAATAGATTGTTATTGCACAAACAGTTAATAGAGTCATAAACTATATTATTGGAAACATATGTGTGTGTATTGGCGTGTATATATTTGTGTGTATATGGGTGATGTGTATATATAAATATGAATACATGTATGTGTGTGTATCTGTATCTTTTTGTGAATGAGTATGCCGATAACTGCATACTCCCATATTTGTTTTGTAGAAATGCTTATATTTTCCATATATATTGATATGTTATGTTTAAAATATAAATGCAAGCAATATTTCTTTTACTATTCTCTATTTTCTCTCTTTTTTCTTACCTTCTTTCCTTTCATCTTAAAGTGAGGAAAAATATCTGTCTAAAACTGTATACATTTTTGTCTTATAGTTGAAATGTTGTAGCAATATATGTATTACATATATGTATCATCTATCTTTACATTAATAAAACCTCTAAAAAAGAATAAAAAAGTAGTTTATTTCACGACAAAAAAAGAAAGGTGAACAATAAACACAAAATATAGATACTGTTGCCAAAAAGAGAACGAAATTCCTATCGGATATAACAAAGGCTTTCAAGACAAATCTCAAAAAATACATTTGAATTTTAAAAGGTGACGCGGACAGAGAGCAAAGTTTAGGAGAAGAGTTTATTTAGGACCAAGCTATATAGTTTTTCCCATTTACAATGCATGGACATGGTCATATATTTAAGACCAAGCTATATAGTTTGTCCCATTTAAAATGCATGGATATGGTCATATATTTAAGACCAAGCTATATAGTGTGTCACATTTAAAATGCATGGAGAATGTAATTTATTTAACACCAAGCTATATAGTGTGTCCCATTTACAATACATAGACATGGTCATATATTTAAGACCAAGCTATATAGTGTGTCCCATTTACAATGCATGGACATGGTCATATATTTAAGACCAAGCTATATAGTGTTTCCCATTTACAATGCATGGACATGGTCATATATTTATGACAAAGCTATATAGTGTGTCCCATTTACAATCATTGGACAAGGTCATATATTTAAGACCAAGCTATATAGTGTGTCCCATTTAAAGTGCATGGAGAAGGTAATATATTTACGACCAAGCTATATAGTGTGTCCCATTTAGAATGCATGGACATGGTCACATATTTATGACCAAGCTATATAGTGTGTCCCATTTACATTGTATGGACATGGTCATATATTTAAGATCAAGCTATATCGTGTTTCCCATTTACAATGCATCGACATGGTCATATATTTATGAACAAGCTATATAGTGTGTCCCATTTACAATGCATGGACAAGGTCATATATTTAAGACCAAGCTATATAGTGTGTCCCATTTACAATGCATTGACAAGGTCATATATTTATGACCAAGCTTTATCGTGTGTCCCATTTACAATGCATGGACATGGTCATATATTTAAGACCAAGCTATATCGTGTGTTCCATTTACAATACATGGACATGGTCATATATTTAAGATAAAACTATATAGTGTGTCCCATTTACAATGCATGGACATGGTCATATGTTTTAGCCCAAGCTATATCGTGTGTCCCATTTACAATGCATGGACATGGTCATGTATTTAACACCAAGCTATATAGTGTGTCCCATTTACAATGCATGGATATGGTCATATATTTAAGACCAAGCTACATCGTGTGTCCCATTTACAATGCATGAACATGGTCATATATTTAAGACCAAGCTATATAGTGTGTCCTCTTTGCAATGCATGGACATGGTCATATATTTAAGACCAAGCTATATCGTGTGTCCCATTTACAATGCATGGACAAGGTCATATATGTAAGACCAAGCTATATCGTATGTCCCATTTACAATGCATGGATATGGTCATATATTTAAGACCAAGCTATATAGTGTGTCCCATTTACAATGCATGGACATGGTCATATATTTATGACCAAGCTATATCGTGTGTCCCATTTACAATGCATGGACAGGGTCATATATTTAAGACCAAGCTATATAGTGTGTCCCATTTACAATCAATGGACATGGTCATATATTTAAGACCAATCTATATCGTGTGTTCCATTTACAATGCATGGACATGGTCATATATTTAAGACCAAGCTATATCGTGTGTCCCATTTACAATGTATGGACATGGTCATATATTTAAGACCAAGCTATATCGTGTGTCCCATTTACCATGCTTGGATATGGTCGTATATTTAACACCAAGTTATATCGTGTGTCCCATTTACAATGCATGGATATGGTCATATATTTAAGACCAAGCTATATCATGTGTCCCATTTACAATGCATGGACATGGTCTTATATTTAAGTGCAAGCTATATAGTGTGTCCCATTTACAATGCATGGAGAATGTAATATATTTAAGAACAAACTATATAATGTGTCCCATTTTAAATGCATGGAGATGGTAATAAATTTATGACCAAGGTATATAGTGTGTCCTATTTAAATGCATGGACAAGGTCATATATTTAAGACCAAGCTATATTGTGTGTCCCATTTAGAATCCATGGACATGGTCATATAATTATGACCAAGCTATATCGTGTGTCCCATTTACAATGCATGGGCAGGGTCATATATTTAAGACCAAGCTATATAGTGTGTCCCATTTACAATGCATGGACATGGTCATATATTTATGACCAAGCTATATAGTTTGTCCCATTTAAAATGGATGAAGCTGGTAATATATTTAAGACCAAGCTATATAGTTTGTCCCATTTGAAATGCACGGAGATGGTCATATTGAATAAAGAGATAAACATCTCATTCAATATCAATTTGCAGTATATGATCTATTCATATTTCTTGTAACGGCATGTAACGGATGTCAGCAAATAATGATTGGGGAAAGAGGTCAAGTGATTACAACAACATGAATGGTTTTGCTTGAAATTCTAATACAATATTTTGTAAACCGATATCTAGTGGTATAAATAATTTCATTCATTTTTGGTACACATAAAAGTTTCAATACCAACCAAACACATATATTTAACTTATGAAAATATATATCATTATTAAGTAAATAGGTTTCTCTTTTTTTTTGTGTATTGTAGCTCTCTTTTTTTTTGTGTATTGTAGCGTAGACCGGATGCGACCTTTTTGCACCCTCTAACCTTCAAGTGCATGTCACGTTTCTGTATGACTTAATAGTACTTAATAATAGTCATATATTCTAAGAAAACAAACTAAATCAGTAGTTTAGTAATGAGCTTAATCATAATATATCACGACTTCTATTTCACTTGACTTATTATGTTTCATTTTTTTTTTCTGAACTAAAAACAAAATTAAAAACTTATTGCAATGTATGGTATATAGCGAAATATACTTTCAAAATAATCAGTTTTATGAAATGTTGGTAGGTTAGAGGACAACATCATAGGGTCTACACATGTATGTAATATATACAAAAATGTCGGCTTAGGTACAAAACCAATATTGTTTGTGAGGAATTTCCGCGCGGTTAAAATTTTGCAATGTTCGAGACCTAGTATCGGACTGCACAGATTTAACCCCCGTAACAATATGGGATAAAATACAGGAAAAATTACATAATCGAATAATTAAGCACGCAAATTTATTTTTGAAGTCTGAGATTCGTGAACTTTAGCTCAACGGAAATTTCAACATCTACATTGATTTTTCGGTGCAAATTTGGCATCAAGCATTACATAATGTTGCAACCGTAGATCAGTGTGATTATTCAAATCAGCGCAAATTATACCTCTTTCAAATGTGCATGAAAAGAAAATACTGTGAGATATTGCATGCAAACTGTTCAAAACGATACACACAGTTTATAACCAATTATTTTAACTAATAATATTATATTTTTACAGTAAAACAAATGCATCCATCTCTATAATTACCTCCCCTTACAAGAAATGTACGGTGTCAGGTAATGATGTAAATTTCTCTGGTTTATCTTTTTTTCCTTTTTTTGTGAAATAATTCTCTTGTTTTAAGAGTACATTTTATGATTCATCATATGTATCTGCAAGACAATAATTTAGTACGTGAACCTGCTAGATATTCTATATTTTGTAACGCACTTAATCCAAGAACAGGACGTGGATTGAATTTCAAGGATTAAATCATATGCCAAACATTGTGTTAAAAAAAAACGCGAAGAAAGAGAGTACTCGGGTAACCGGCATGACCATTTACCTATTAGTGGGTGAAAAAAACTACTTCTGCACCTTAAGAATGCATCCGCACTAAATGCTCTCTTTCTATGTCTGTATGCATGCGTGTATGCATGCGTGTATGTATGTATGTATGTATGTATGTATGTATGTATGTATGTATGTATGTATGTATGTATGTATGTATGTATGTATGTATGTATGTAATACGGGAATTATGTATGTAGGTATATAATACAATGTGAGGTATGTATGTATTTATGTATGTACTCATGCATGCACGCATGTATATGTATGTATGTATGCATGTACGTACGTATGTATGTGTTTATGTACGATGCACAATGATGAATATTTGTATTCATGCAGCGTCGACTACACATACACTTTGTCGTGGTAAGCAGAATACAAGTTTTTGTCAGCATATTTCCAAAGATAAGAAACAAAAGAAAAGAAGAATAAGAAAAATTAGGAAAAAGAAATAAAGGAAGGAAAGAAAGGAGAAGAATAGGGTGACTTACATCCATAGCAGTTTCTAAATATCTAAGTATTTATCAACATTCTGTTCGTAAGCAATATAAAATAGCACATGACCTAATCACACGACTTTTGCATAGAAATTACCTAAATATTCGTCAATGTTGATATCTTAAAATCTCAATTATTTTCTGAGGAGACTACAGTATGGTAAAAATAGTGAAGTGGAAACATTTCTGAAAAGAATGAGTTTGTTAACTTTAAATTTCTTTTTTGTTCAAAGGATCTCTTCCTAAAGTGATTTCTTTAAATGCTGCATTATATCTCTCTATCTATCTCTCTATCTATCTATCTATTATACATACATATCAGATACATGGATTCTGGGATGTTGTCCGTTATACACCATTATATGATGGCCCCAACAAAGTGACTAACTGGAGAAAACGGAACCAGTTTCTTAACTGTAATAAAATGTCATTTTTTTAAATATATTGCATGACATGATGTAAGATTTTTAAATAAATTGCAATTATATTCTGCATGATAACAAGAGCAGAATCACCCGAATCAAAACAATGTTTTCGTCAAACGGACCATCACAAATCGGAAATGCAACAACTCATCATCCAGTGACGTAATATGACCGGGATTGTTTCTTTAATTATCTATTCTGTTTGTTTTTTGTTTGTTTTTTTTCTTTTTTGTTTATAAAGCCAGATCAATAGCGTAAGTAACAGGAGAACTAATCTGAAATCAAGGAAAATAGCAAAGAAGAAGTTACGTTATAGAAAAGAAGAGAGACCATACGAGGACAGTCTAAGCCTTACAAGAGGACTAACAACCAGCCATGCACTTGCTTATTGTTGGACTTTCCTCTTTTTATGTATGTTTTATTTTAGGCTTTAATATGTCATGACTATATAGCAAATTGAATTTTTGCAATCCAGTTGAAGAAATTATCAGATAGTTATTATATCATTCCAGTGTATTTAATTCGTTCGTTGACAGATAGTTATTACATCATTCCGGTGTATTTAACTTGTACTTTGTCGGATAACTATTAGATAATGCCATGGTATTTAACTTGTATTTTGTCAAATAGTTATTAAATCATTCCAGTGTATTTAACTTGTACTTTGTCAGATAGTTGTTAGATTATTCCAGTGCATTTAATTTGTTCGTTGACAGATAGTAATTACATCATTCCAGTGTATTTAACTTGTAATTTGTCATATGGTTATTAGATTATTCCATGGTATTTAACTTGTACTTTGTCAGATGATTATTAGGTAATTCCATGGTATTTAACTTGTACTTTGTCAGATAATTATTATATAATTTCATGATATTTGACTTGTACTTTGTCAGATTATTAGATAATTCCAGTGTATTTAACTTGTACTTTGTCAGATAATTATTAGATAATTCCAGTGTATTTAACTTGTACTTTCTCAATCCATTGTAGGCGAAGTATTTTATCAAATGCTGCATCATTTACTTGACAAAATAGATGACATAGCTTGATCTGAAAATACAAAACTTTAGGTTACATGTAATTTCTTTTTAACTTAAAAAGCATAGACCGTTAAGCCGATTCATTTTATTGTTAAGTATGTACATATTGAAATGAAAAACAAACTTCGATTATTTGTTCTTGTGCTGTGAATGCAGGAAAAAAGTAGAGATCATAATTCTTTAAATATCAGATGTATTCAGTATTCTCCTCCTTGATGCTTTGTTAGCGTAGATATCTTATTAGGTTGTTCTATGGCATTAGTGTAATGGGCAGATTATTTCCGAGGATTTACAGAAGTACAACATCAACCCTCCAAACATGGTTGGATGTGAACCTCCAACAAACAAAAGAATTGATCAGCTCATTGTGGAAGCTATGGGAGGCCTCAATGGTGGGTCACAAAAATATAAATTCTTATTTGATATTTATTTAATTAACTGTATCATAATCGATCGTACAGTGAACCAAATGCGGTAGAAATCAGTGGAACGCACTATGACAATCTGGCCATATTGTGTCTATTTCTTTTATATATATTACAACACTAGGGGTCTCCGGAATATCACAACCAGATAACTTTCTTCTAGTCAGTTGGCAGAAGAACAACATCAACAGCAACAAAAACAACAGTAATAATAATAATAATAATAATAATAACAATGCCCTTTATTTATATTGAAAGGAACCATTCCATTTGTGCGAAATAGTGTACTAGAAACCTCACAAACAGTTGAAATGGCGTATTAGGAACCTCACAAACTATAGAATTGGAGTATTAAGAACCTTAAAAACTGTAGAAATTACGTATTACGAACCTCACACACTGTAGAAACGGTGTACTCAAAACGTCGAAAACTGTAGAAATGCCATATTAAGAACCCCATATACTGTACAAATGGCGAATAAGAAACTAACAAACTGAAGGAATGGCGTATTTAGAATTTCACAAACTATAGAATTGGCGTATTAAAAACCTCACAAACTGTAGAAATGGCTTATTAAGAACGTTACAAACTGAAGAAATGACGTATTAAGAACCTCACAAACTGTAAAAATGACGTATAAGAACCTCAAAAACAAAATGAAATGGCGCATTAAGAACCTCACAAACTGTAGAAATGACGTACTGTTAACTGTAGAAATGGCATATTAAGAACTTCACCGACATTAGAAATGGCGTTTTAAGAACCTTACAAACTGTAGAAACGGCTTACAAAGAACCGCACAAACTGTAGACATTTTATCAAATTAAATAAATGTTTTATAACAGTTTTCACCACCTTAAATTATGACATCAAAACCAAATTATCCATATGTTTTATTACGCATAATATCCTTCCATGTGTTATAACAGTTTTCACCACCTTAAATTATGCCATCTCCTATTTCCCTGACGACCGCTGATAAGAACTGATTTACAGATTAATGACTAAAACTTTGACAAAGTAAAACATATGTCTTCGTTAACACCCAAAAAGACATGGCCTTGCAGACATGAAACTCCTTTGAAGATAAGGGTATTCTGTTATGGTCTTACCGCGTACTCGTAACGTGACGAATCGACCTCTAGCTGTCAATCAAGCGTTGATTTTTCAACTCACAAGCAAGAACTCCAATACACTGGGTGATGCTTCACACCTTTTCCAGCGATAGTTTTGGCCGGCTGTCCATAGGTATCGGCACTTTAAGGTTTGCCTAGCACACGGGGATAAGTTAATTCGCGTCTTACAATTTGAAGCATCCTGTCAAACGCAGTGGAAAATAAAGGCAGTCCGTTTGTAATTTATTTAGCCAAATTTGCGCTGCGTCACAATTTTAATGGTCATTCGTTATGTTATCCGAAGCCAAAATAGTTCAAATATTCAATAAAACACAGGCTAACGGCCAATCTAGTTGAAAACCAACCCGTTAAATTTAAAAAAAAAGAACAAAAAAAAATGAAACCATCTGAATCTCTCCTTCGTTATTAAATGGACCTTGTTTCACTTTTCTCAAGACTGGTGAGTGGTCTTATTAGCAAGGTTTTACTCTTTACTGTATTAAGAAAACAAATTGATATTAGCATTTATATTCAGGAAAAAACAAAAAAAGTAAATGTCATAAGAGATTCGTACTTTCTCATTTTGCCTCAGAGAGAGGGGTGAGGAAGGGAGGGAGATACATAAACAGAGAGAGGGAGAAAAATAAAAGAGACTGGTCAATATACGAATACAACGAAATCGAATTTAATATTTTAAATTGTATATTTTAAATTTCTTTCCGTAGCTACCCTCAGTTTAAAAACTATAGATGGTGGCATTCTTATGGAGCTGGACATGTTATTGTCTAAAACATAATATCACGGTCTTTATGTGCAACAAAACAGGTATGATACATATCTGCGGAAGCCCAAATTTTCCAATGTCATGTTAAAGAAAGGCACTTGTTCTGACTTTCACAAACATACTGAATTGAAGATGTTTTGCTCCTTATCCTCGTCGTCCATTTCCTCTTATTCTCCGCATTCCCATCGTTATCCACCTCATTCTCATCTTTTTCATCTTCTTGTTCTTGTGTGTTCAATACTTTATGAAACAGCTTAACTTATATAAATAAGTTAACTAAGGAAGTATAATCAATTATATTCAAAGCTGATGCATATTGAATACAATTGGTCTGCAACGCGCTGATAAATGTGGACCTTTCATCAGAGTTATCCCCTTGAAGACTAAGCTATAAAATGTTTTGAAAACGGTACAACAATCTTGTAGTGGATTATATGTTTCTATTTAAATCTGAAAATCCACGTACATTTTCTCCATACATTTATCATATATAATTTATTGCAGAAGTACACCGATTCGAAGTGAGCGTGAGGCGATTCGCACTCCTTCGCACCAACGGAGAAATTCTATTGTTACGACTCTAGGTCTTAAAATAATGTAACAGAAAGAAAGTGAAACCAACAGTGTAAGTAAAATCAACAAGCAATTTATTTCTAGACAATTAAAGTGAAAATTCAAAAGACACTTAATTAACGTGAATTTAAATCCAAATGATCCAATAATCCTAAGTGTCCTAATCGCAAGTCCTAAATATAGAATGTTCTGAATGAACTCCAGTAGCCTTGAATGTCCTGATGTGTCGGTAATCTTGAATGTTCAGATATGCCTGATTGGTGTAATCTAGAATATCTATGAATAAATTCACATAAATCCCAAAGTCAAGTATTAATCCAAAATGAGAATGAGCACTTTGGTAATTCCAATGAATATTTCAAATAAATAATTCCTCTCTCTGAATTTGCTCTCAATTTTCACAACACAACTATAAAGATCTGATTATTAAAATGATTCTTCATAGACTGACCATTTCAACAAGAATGAAATATTGTCCACTAAAATCTCTATAAATAAACATAAGTCACGTGACAGAATGTTATAGAATATGAGTAACTCTAATGGAAATGTCCTCTGCGTACGTGACCTTTCTCACAAAAGCCATGAAAATTCCAATCTAAGTACTAAATGCTATGCAAACACGTCTGACCTTTAACTCAAATGCAGTAAATGTGTTGTTTACAAAATGCCTAAAGTACAACTTACCTCATGGACACATATTATAAATTCTATATACATAACACCTCCCCTCATAAAGAAAAAGAAAGATTTATGCATAAAGCTTTCTCTAAATATGCATAATCAAAATTCATAGGAAAATGTCACTCAACTCAATTACACAAATTAAAGCAATATAGTCTATGCACGTGAAAGAGCATCTGCGATCACATTGTCTTTTCCCCTGATGTGTCAATGTTATATTCCTGCAGTATTAAACTCCATCTCAACAATCTCTGATTTTTATCTTTCAATATGATGTTGATGTTATTACAAGGAAAAGTTCTAAGTCAATCATGGGCCACAACACGGTAATTTTTTGCAGAAACACGATAAACTCGTAACTGACCTAGGTCATTTTAATGAAAATTCTTATAGCAAATTTGATCTCATACCATAAAGTCCTTCAAAACTGTATAAAGCCAAAATTTAAGGGTTTGGTAGTAAGTTAAGCATGGTCCATAACTCCATAAAAGATTTGCAGAAAACCGTGAAAGTCGAAGTTGACTTGGATCTTTTTAATGTAAAGCCTCATGCAAAATGTAATGTCAAAACATGAAGTCCTTCAAACTTTATTGTCAACACATGCAGTCCTTCAAACTTTATTGTCAACACATGAAGTCCTTCAAACTTTATTGTCAACGCATGAAGTCCTTCAAACTTTATTGTCAACACATGAAGTCCTTCAAACTTTATTGTCAACACATGAAGTCCTTCAAACTTTATTGTCAACACATGAAGTCCTTCAAACTTTATTGTCAACACATGAAGTCCTTCAAACTTTATTGGCAACACATGAAGTCCTTCAAACCTTATTGTCAACACATGAAGTCCTTCAAACTTTATTAAGCTGAATGAAAACTGAAGGGCAATATTCTAAGTAAAAAAATAACCATAACGCCATTATTTTTTTTTTTATTGCTGACTACAGTGAAATTGAACTTTCGCGAGGCCTTTTTAATATAAAATACCAAATCTGATTTCAATTCATAGAGCGTTTTAAACGTTATAGAGCGGAAAAGACATTGAAGGCCAATGTTCTAAGTCAAAGAGGGGCATTCTTTTGTAAAGTTTTGCCAGAAAACGATGAAAATCGAACATCACCTAAGTCTGTTTAATATAAAGCCCAATATCAAGCTTTCTTTCAGTCCATTAAGCCCTTCAAAGTTATTGAGCAGAAACGAAATTTGTGACGGATGTGACGTTACATGATGGAATGGAACGTTGGACATGTCGAACACTATATACTCTCCCTATTTACACGCGGTAAAAAAATGATTTGTAGAATAGATACTATTCGTGAAAATCAAATAGTCATAGTTTGAAAATATCATTATCTAAATATATGCACTACTTTTGACAGCAGGTTTCGACCCAATGAGAATATGACATTTCTATGTGTAGCAGTGACAGACGGAAACAACTACACCAGCAATCTTTTGAACTGCTGATATAAAACAGTTTGCAGTGTCCAATACATTTCTGCCTTCCAGGAAATAATAGCTTCCCAATACTCTTTTTCCTTTCTTTCCAGTTGCTACTCTGAGCTGGGAATAGTTGGTGCGAAGCAGGTGGTTGCTTTATCCTCAGCTCTGTGTATATGTTAGTACGTGGTGTTAGATTTTTAACACACACACACACACACACACACACACACACACACACACACACACACACACACACCGGACAACGATATATTCTGCGTGTTAATCTGTTGCTGCATGATGGTGCTAGTGCGCCAAGTCGACCGTCCAAACATATAGGGTACAAGACTGTAAGGTACAAGACTGTTGGGCGAAGGACCCTTGAAGTGGATGCAGGAAAAAATAAATCATAACAGTGGAATTTTCATTGCGCTATAAAGTTCCAAAATAACAGTTGTGACTATACTGTCTCTGTTACCACAGTCTGAATTTTCAATGTCACCAGTTATGCATAAAAAAGGAAATGCATAAGTTCACAATTGTATAAAACCGCTTCAGATGAATTTTACGGTAGCGTGTAGGAGCATTGGAGTGCGATTATTCGATTACACAAAGACAGCCTCAGTATAATTTTCGGTAGAAGCACATACAATATTTTTGGAGAGAGAGTCAGGGTGAACACACACATATACACACACACGCACACACACGTGTTTTAGCGCCAAAGTGGGATCTCTTACAAAAATCACTGAAACTGGGGTCCCATGGTTCTGATTGTTTTATCAACAAAATACCGTCAAATATAACAAAAACTGGTCTTCTGAAATTAAACGCACAGTTTACTTTAAGGATATTATTTGTTCTTTATAAGATATTCACTCCTGACAATTTTGACAGTAACCCTGGGAACTGGGGACCCGGAAGTCATTGATCATGTGATAACTGCTCGCACCTGAAATTGGGGTCCGGAAACACACACTTGAAACTGGGGTCATGAAAGCAAATCATCGTAGAACACAACAGAATAAGTATCATTGTATGGTGTAGAATGAAATGAAAGATGACTTAATTGGTTCGTTCGTACACGTGTACCACTTTGACAAGGGTCGCACTAAAACGCTAATCAGTTTTCTGACAGCTGTAAATGTCCGTTATTTTTCTGACAGCTGTAAATGTCCGTTATTTTTCTGACAGCTGTAAATGTTCGTTATTTTTCGGACATCTGTAAATGTCCGTTATTTTTCTGACAGCTTTAAATGTTCGTTATTTTTCTGACAGCTGTAAATGTCCGTTATTTTGCTGACAGCTGTAAATGTCCGTTATTTTTCTGACAGCTGTAAATGTCCGTTATTTTCATCGATTTGTATATGTTCGGGATAAAAAAAAGACGGGTTGGACAATTTTCTCGTCGTTTGTCAAGGGAGGTCGTAACTTATTGACAAAATAGCTAAATTGCAAGCCCCGTTTCGAAAAAATCCATTCCGGAACACACTGATCAGTCCGCGATAGCGGGTGCCATTATGACAGACTGTTTAACGGCAATATAAAGCTTCATAACCGCCTAGAAAGTATTTTTTAAAATTGTAATTATTATACATACATGGCGTTATAGAATAATACTAAGACATATCTTCTTAAATATCTACATTAACACTGAATAAGTAGAAAAATGCACTTTATTTTCGTGTGAAGTTCCAATTTCTTTATTATGTGTACCGCAAATGATAATGTGATTTTATCATTCCAATAAGTGTATAATAATAAGAACAAATCTTTTATTTTATAAAGTCTTATTGGTATTAATGCTATAATAATAATAATAATAATAATAATAATAATAATAATAATAAAAATAATAATAATATAAATAATCATGACAACAAAAATAATAGACAATGATATTATTCATTTTATAATTATACTTTTAATGAAGATGAAGTAAAGTATATAAAGATTATTATTATTATTATTATTATACATATAGTAAAAGTAATTGGAATTCTCCACGTAAATATCATACATATTTCTATATATTTCTACTTGTTCAGCGTTAGCTTGGATATGACGAAGTATTATTCTGTAATGTCATGTAGGTATAATAATTAGGCGGTTATGATGCTTTGTATTGACGTTAAACAGTCTGTCGGATAGCACCCGTTGTATCGGGGATTGGTACTCATGTTCCGGAACGGGTCTTAAAATTCGATTATTTTGTGAATACTTTAATATCTCCCTTGACAGAGGACGAGAAATGGGTCAAACTGTCGTTTTTTATCATGAAAATCTTCAAAAATGAATAGAAATAATGGGCATTTACAACGGTCAGCAGGTCAGAACTTTTGCACTTGCTCAGTAGGTTTAATTGGTCAGCAAAACACGCTGACATCAACAGACTGATCGCTTCTTCGATATGACTGGGACCAGATGTGAAACAGCGATACGGTTTTACAATAAAAAATATTAACCAAAACTTTAACAAATTGTTGACGCAGCCGAGACAAATAAAGCTTCTCCAGCAGAAAAGCGCTTTTACATCATTTTGTTTTTTAAATGCAGCATGGATATGGTAGATATGCATACATTACGACAACTAGGCCACAGCCGCCTCGAAGTTTTTGCATTTAATAGAGTGAACAGAAAAATACGTGTACCCTAATCTCATTTACCATAGTATCAGTAACATAATGAATTTGTTTAATGATAAGCTCTTTTTGTTCTGTGTTATATAAGTATGTCACTAAACGCACTTACGCCGGAGTGGTAATATTTGTGACAATGTGTTAGATCTATGTCAGGTGAAAATGTCGTCTTCACATTAAGCCGAAAATGATGACATACAAAAACTATGTAAAAAATTTCACTTGTAATTCTTGTTACATTAGGGGATTATTTGGCTTATAGCTACAGTCACAATCCATAATACAAGCCAGTACACTACAATTGTTTCATAACTTGCAGTCTGATATTTTGTTTTGTATCCGCTCAAGTTTTGAACCGATCAAGACAGTTTTTGAATGTTTACACAAAAATGTATCATCACTAGACTATATGTCACATACCAAACCCATACTTCTAGATTAAAGGTCATAGTCACAAATCGGGGTTAAATATCAAACTAAGTAGTTTTCGCGTCCATCATAATTACATACATTACTGAAGAACCCCTTAAAGGTGTATAATGTGCCTGGTGCAGTGCTAGTGTCTATGTTCCATAACACATAACACATTTTTAACCAATGTATGTGTGTGTGTGTGTGTGTGTTTATATATATATATATATATATATATATATATATATATATATATATATATATATATATAAACCCAAATAAAATTTAATGAGCAGTATCAATTAAAGAACTTTTAGAAACTTTTGGTTTCGGATACATATGGTTGCCACAAGTTGTAGGTAATGTTATTGTGTTCCTACAAGTCGGTAAGCAATACGGGAGCCTCGGCAGCTCAGCTGGTAGAGGGTCATATTCGTAGCACCGTTTTTGATTGTAACAACAAAATACTATGAATATTCATTTATAGGATGTCCAATCAAAGCGATTATCCGCCAATTTTTTTAAAATATATTTTAGACAAAGATATTGCCGTTCATCGACCTAAAATACATCAATGAATTGTGATTTTTTTTTTAAGGAACTGCATTTTTAATAATTCCAATCAAATTTCAGTGAATTTACAATTGAATGATTGAACAAGATCTTGGATAAATTGCTAGATTAAGTACGATTTTGACATACCTTGCGTAGTTACTGTCCGTTATTGACTTAGCACACCAACGTGATGCAAGCAGTCAACATATTGACCTAGGGAGGCAAGCACCATCTAAATACATTGATGAAATAGAGATTTACTCCCAAGTCAACTTGTAGATTGAGATACAGATAAAGTTATGCTGCTGGCAATTTAATATCATCGATAGTAAAATAGTCAAGCAATCTCGCAAATACTGAGTGAAACGTAAAATACCAACGATCCTGTTAGTTTGTATTTCGAGTGTATGATTTATTTATGTATGCATTTATTTTGTTTATTTTGTTTGGCTGTGACATTGTATCATAGTGTAACCGAACTTTGTTGTAGTGTGTTATCTCTTCATCTTAATCATATTTGAGCGCATCGAACGTGCTGCTTTTGAATACTTCAAATTCATTCAACTGAGTTCCCCCTTGTTTTAAGTTATAAGGTTTTGTTTCGTCCTTGATTTATGCTTTCAGAAAGACATGTTTTGTGGAGACACTTATCTCCTATTAACACATGACCTGTATGGATCTACAACTTATTACATCGAGCCAAATATTGAGGGTTTCAGTTTCGTTTCCTGTTTCCAGCTATTAAGTCGGTTTTGTGAATATGACAAAGTACGGAAAATCGAGGGTAGGACGACATGTAAAACGGATGCTGGCAATTGAGATAATGAAGTCGGATGTTGCCTCATGGAGCATGAAACTTCTATACACAATCTATATAGTTTCTCCCATTTAAAATGCATGGAGATGGTAATATATTTCAGACCAAGCTATATAGTTTGTCCCATTTAAAATGCATGGAGATGGTAATATATTTCAGACCAAGCTATATAGTTTGTCCCATTTAAAATGCATGGAGGTGGTAATATATTTCAGACCATGCTATATAGTTTCTCCTATTTTAAATGTACGGAGATGGTAATATCGAATATGGATATAAAGATTTCATTCTGTGTCAATTTACAGTATATGCTCTATTCATATTTCTTGTAAAGGCATGTAACTGATGAATGGTTTACAAACTAGTAAATTTGTTTAAATATTGAAAAGCGATTATCGAATATTTAATTATGTCCCCGTTTGTTCTTGTACGTGGTTTAGGCAGATAGGTTTCTATCTATCTATCTATCTATCTATCTATCTATCTATCTATCTATCTATCTATCCAACCATCATCTATCATCTATCTATCTGTCTATCTGTCTATCTATCTATCTATCTATCCAACCATCATCTATCTATCTATCTATCTATCTATCTATCTATCTATCTATCTATCTATCTATCTATCTATCTATCTATTCATCTATATATCCAACCATCATCTATCCTCTCTCTCTATCTATCTATCTATCCAACCATCATCTATCATCTATCTATCTATCTATCTATCTATCTATCTATCTATCTATCTATCTATCTATCCAACAATCATCTAGCATCTATCTATCTATCTATCAAACCATCAAATATCATCTATCTATCTATCTATCTATCTATCTATCTATCTATCTATCCAACCATGATCTATCATCTATCTATCTATCTATCTATCCAACCATCATCTATAATCAATCTATCTATCTATCTATCTATCTATCTATCTATCTATCTATCTATCTATCCAACCATCATCTATCATCTATCTATCTGTCTATCTATCTATCCAACCATCATCTATCTATCTATCTATCTATCTATCTATCTATCGTTGTATATGCGAATATCATCTAGAGAATTTAGTGCTACCGTCTATATTTACAAACGAACAGAAAAGCGAATGACCAACCAATAATGGTTTTACTTGAAATTCTAATATAATATTTTGTAAACCGATTTATTGTGGGATAAATGATTTGATTGATTATCAACAACATTACAGTAATGTCATGACAATATCGGGGATATAGCGAAATCTACTTTAAATATAATCCGTTTTTAGAAATGTTGATAAATAACAGGACAGCATCATAGGGTCTGCAAATGTGCGCAATATATACAATAATGTGGACGTAGGTACAAAAACGAATATATTGTTTATGGGGAGTTTCGGCGCTTTTAAACGTTTGCGATGTTCGCGACCTAGTCTCGAATCGCTAAGATTTAACCCCGCGTAACAATATGGGATAAAATACAGGAAAAAATGCATAATCGAAAAAATTCGACACGCTATTTTTGTTGTGAAATCTTTAATTCGCGAAAATGTAGCTTAACAGAAATTTCAACATGTACAATAGTTTGCAAGTTGCTTTTTTGGTGCAAATTTGGCATAAAGCGTTAAATACGATTGCAAGCGAACATCAGTGTGGTCTCAAATTATACCATTATACCTATTTCAAATGAGCATGAAAAGAAAATACTGTAAGATGTGGAAGGTAAACGGTTAGAAACGGTACGCACACTTTATAAGCAGTTATTTCGGCCAATAATAGTAATAATAGTATAAACAAATGCCTACACCCCTAAAATTACCTTCCCTTAAAAGAAATCTACAGTCTCAGGTAATGATGTAGACTTCTCTGCTTCGTTGAATTTTTCTCTGAAATAATTCGCTCGTTTTAAGAGCACATTTTTATGATTTATTGCTTCACAATAACTTAGTACGTGCACCTGCTATATTTTTTATTCGTTTGTCACGCACTTAATGCAAGAACAGGAAGTGGATTGAAATGCAAGGATTGAATCATCTGCCAGTAAATGTTAAATGGTGAAAAAAAACGCAAAGAAAGAGAGTTCCCAGAAAACCTGGCTTGGAAATGTATCTATAAGTGGGAAAAACTACTCCTACTATGTAATGTGGATAGTATGTACGTAGGTATGTAATACGATGTAATGTAATGTATGTATGCATTTATATACGTGCGTAAGTATGTATCTACCCGCCCATTCCCGCACGCACGCATGCACGTGCCTTTGTGTATGTATGTATGTATCAGTTCATGCATGCACGGATATACATGTATGTATGTTTGCATGTATGTATATATGCATGTAAATATGTATGAATGTATGTGTCTATGTTTGGTGCAAAATAATGAATATTTTTTCTCAAGGATCGTCGACCACACCAACACTTTGTCGTGGTAACCAGAATGTAAGTTTTGACACCATATTTTAAAAGATAAGAAATCTAAAACAGAAGAATAACAAAAATGAAATAAAGGAAGGAAATAAGAGAGAAGAATACGGCGATTTATATCCCCAGCAGCTTTCAAATGCTTGGTTTTGAAAAAAAAGTATTTATCAATATTTGGTTCGTAACCAAGAAGAAATAACACATATGCCATAATTTCCCTACGTGATGACAAGATTTTTGTATAAAACATTACCTAATTATTCGCCCATGTTGATATCTTGAAATCTCAGTTATTTACTGAGGAGACTACAGCATGGTGAAAATATTGAAGTGGAAACGTTTCGGAAAAGAACGTTTGTTAACTTTTAATTTCTCTCATTGTTTCATAGGATCTTTTCATAAAGTAATTTCTTGAAATGCTGCATCCTATCTATCTATCTATCTATCATACATGCATACATACATACCAGATACATGTATTCAGGGATTGTGTCTGTTATACACCCTTATAATGGCACAAAAAGGGACCAATTGGAGAAATCGGAACTAGTTTCCGAACTGTAATATGATATGTCGTTATTTAAAAATGTATTGTATGACATGATGTAATAGTTTTAAATAAATTGCAATTATATTCTGCATGATTACAAATAGCATAGTTATTGGAATCAAAACACGTGCTTCACGAACGGAAGTTCATGAATCGGGAATGACAACAGCTCAGCATCCAGTGACCTCATATGACAGGGATTGTTTCTGTGGTTAACTATCCTGTTACTCTCTGTATATAAAGCTAGAGCACTAGCGCAACTAGAATACGCAACTCAGAATCGATATCGCTGCAAAACTCAAAGGAGACAAGGAAAAGAGCTAATCGAGGAAACGAAGAAAAGAAAATCTGTAATCAAGCAGACTCAAAATAACAGAAGAGAAAAGATTTTACAGAAAAGAAGAAGAGAGATAAAAGGAATACAATATATACCTTAGAAGAGGACTAACAGCTATGTATTTACTTCTTGCTGGACTTTTATCTTTCAATGTAAGTTTTATTTTATGCTTTAAAATGTCATTATTATACGGCAAAATAGAATTTGTACAATATAATAAATTATCCAATAATGATTAGATTGTACGTGAAGTATTTTATTAAATATTGCATCATATACTTGATAAAATAGATGACATAGCTTGATCTGAAAATACAAAACTTTAGCTTATATGTAATTTGTTCGTAACTTAAAAATATAAACTTTTAAGTCGATTCATTGTATTGTTAATTATGGACACATTGAAATGAAATACAAATCTTCGATTATTCAGTCTTGTAATGTAAATGGAAGAAAGATGTAAAGAGGAGAATTAATTATATATCAGATTTATTCCATCTTTCACTTCCTGATACTCTATTTTTATTTATAACTAAATTAGTTTTCATTTCTTATTAGGTTGTCCTATGGCACTGGTGTAATGGGCAGATTATTCCCGAGGATTTACAAAAGTTCAGCATTATCCCTCCAAACATGGATGGACGTGAACTTCCGACAAATAAAACAATTGATCAGCTCATTCTGGAAGCTATGGGAGGCCTCATTGGTGGGTAACAAATATATAAATTCATATGTTATATTTATTTAATTAACTTTATCATAATCAGTTGTACAATAGATAAAACACGGTTGATATCAGTGGAACGTACCACGACTATCCGACAAAACTATGTCCATTTGCTTCATGCATAATACAGTACATTAGGGGATTTCGAAATACAAGAACCTTATAACTTTCAGTTTGGCACACCAATAACAACAACTATAATAATAATAATAATAATAATAATAATAATAATAATAATAATAATAGCATTATTATATTATTATTATTATTATTATTATTATTATTATTATTATTATTATTTATGCAAGGTTTCTTACAATAACGTCAAAACCAATTTTCACTTTATGACAATCAGTTTGAAAACTCTGACAAAGGTTCAATTGAAAATATATAAAAAGGCTCTGTTGTATTTACATGAATTGAATATAGATTTGACTAGTTTAACTCATGAACATCTGTCCAAATTTTAGATTATCTTCAACTTTGATATTCATACTGAACAAATAAACATTATAATTTGTACGAAATGGTGTATCGAGAACCTTAAAAACTGTAGAAATTTTATTAAGCTGTAGAAATCTTAAAAAACTAGAAATCTTTTCAAACTGTAGACATAAACGGCTGTGTATCAAAATCAAATTATCCAATTACCTTTTTTGAAAAAGTAATCCTTTTTCTTGTTTTGTAAACATTTTCATCACATAAAATTATGCCTTCTCCTGTTTCCCTGACAATCGTTTTTGCCTGATAAGAAATGATTTACAGATTAATGACCAAAATTGTGAGAATATGACACATTTTCAACAAAAAGGCACCTCCTTCTAGACATGAAACTTCTTTGAAGACAAGAGTACTCTAGTATGGTCTTACCTTGTACTAGTAAAGTGAAGAGTACTCTAGTTTGGTCTTACCTTGTACTAGTAACGTGACGAATCCCCAAGCTCCACCTACTTATCTGTCATTCAAAACTTTAGTTTTCAACATGGACATCTGTCCAATCGGAAGCGGAGCACTCTTTGACATATTACGTAAAGACGTTTTGAGTGTAAAGCTTCTCTAAGTATCAAGCCGCATGGTATTTTAATTTATAACTTGTAAAAAACTCAAACTGTTTTTACTTTCAACTAATTTGCGTGTAATTTTCATTAGAATCCACAACTTACTCTTCAATAAAGTCGTAAAATGTTTTTAAAAGTCTTTGAATTTTGGAAGAAAATGCTATGTCAATTAGTTTGTGTGGTCATCGCTGTTTCGTTAATTGACCTATCGCTAGAGCAGAGATAACCACGACGACTCATTAGCATAACATCTCATATAAAATCAAACTGTTTTATAGAGACACTTACCCTATGAGAATTAGTGTTAATTTCTCAATGTTTACTGAAAAGTTCATAAAAAATGGTTGAAACATGCTAAAGTTATGATGATTTGAACTTGTATATGATATATAGTGATAGTCTGTTTGGTGACGGACACTAGGCCTGAATGTCCGACAAGCTTCATGTACTCCTATAAATTGCGTGATGCTACATACCTTTGCCAGCGATAGTATTGGTCGGCGGTCCATGGGTATCGGGTGATAGGGTTTGACAGGCACATTGAGATAAGTTAATTAGCGGATAACAGATGCGAAGCATGCTGTCTAACCCAGCGGTTAATTAAGGCAACCCGTTTGTAATTCATTTAGCCAAATCTTCGCTTCATCGCATTTTTGATAGTCATTTGTTAAGTGATCTGAAGAGAAATTGTTCAAATATTCAGTGAAACACCATCTAAAGGACACCCTAGTTTTAAGACCAACCCGCTAAAACAATAAACAATTAAACAACCCAAATCTCTCCTTCGTTATGAAATGGACCAGGTTTTTAAGACAATCTGGTAATAAGGCGACTTTTCTCAAGATTTGTGAGTGATCTTATTAGCGAGGTTTTACACTTTATTGTATGAATAAAATACGCCATTATGATTCATATTAAATGCAAATTGTGTGTGGTGCATATATTTGCATTCAAACCACGCTGAGTATTACAAGTCTTCAGCAAGAAAAATTGTTGAAGTAATTTTTTTAAAGAAATTCGTATTTTCTCATTTTTCTTCAGAGAGAGAGAGAGAGAGAGAGAGAGAGAGAGAGAGAGAGAGAGAGAGAGAGAGATAAGAATCCAACGATATGGAATTTAATATTTTAAAAATTATATATTTTCAATTTCTTTCTGTAGCTGCCCTCAGTTTAAAAACTATTAATGGAGGCATTCTTATGGAGCTGGACATGATATTGTCCCCAAAACAATACTACAGTCTTCATCAGCAACCGAACAGGTATGATACATATCTGCTTAAGTCCACATTTTACAATGTCATGTTAAAGAAAGGCAACTATTCTGACTTTTATGATCACACAAACATACTAAATAAAAGCTGTCTTTCTCCTTATCCTCGTCGTCAGTCTCCTCTTCATTCCCATCGTTCTTCACTCCTACTTCTCATATTTTTCATACTTTTCTTCTTGTGTGTTGAATAATATATGAAAAATCTTTACTTATTTAAATCAGTTGGCGGAGAGAGTGTAAGCTGATGTATATTAGATACATTTTGTATAAAATATGGCGAATTAAGTTCAAGTAGATGCATCTAGCTGGCTGATAAATGTGACTCTATACAAGGACTTACTTCATTTTGAAGAAATATTTCCTCTGCCATATTTTATATCTATCTATATATATATATATATATATATATATATATATATATATATATATATATATATATATATATATATATATATATATTATTTGTTGCAGCAGTACACCAATTCGAAGTAAGCGTAAAGCGATTCGCAATCTTACCTTGCGTTGGACCAAGGGGGAAATTCCATATAGTTTCTACTCGGGAGATTTCAGTAAGTTCACTTGACGGATAGGAAAGCAAAGGTTGATAATCAAGTCATGAAAATGATATATATCTCAAAATGTTTTTTTAATTAGCTTTGATATGCTTAGAGCGTTCTCTTGAAGAAAATATTTTTTTGTGGAATAGCAAGAATCAACAACATTTAGTTCGCATTTTTTAAACATATATCAATGCCTGTGTTCTCTCCATGAGGAAAGGACGTTGTAGGTGGTAAAGGTTGAATACAAACACTGAATGGAAATAAGACTACTGAGACGAACATAGTAACGGAAATAAGACTACTGAAACCAACATAGTAACGGAAATAGGACTACTGAGACCAACATAGTAACGGAAATAAGACTACTGAGACCAACATAGTAACGGAAATAGGACTAATGAAACCAACATAGTAACGGAAATAAGACTACTGAGACCAACTTAGTAACGGAAATAAGACTACTGAGACCCACATATTAACGGAAATAAGACTACTGAGACCAACATAGTAACGGAAATAAGACTACTGAGACCAACATAGTAACGGAAATAAGACTACTGAGACCCGCATAGTAACGGAAATAAGACTACTGAGACCCACATAGTAACGGAAATAAGAAAGCTCGGGCCCACAGAGCTGAGTAACAGAAAGAAGACAACTCAGACCAACATAGTAACGGATATAAGACAACTCAGGCCCACAGAGTAACGAATCAGACAACTCAGGTTCACAGAGTAACGAATCACACAACTCAGGTCCACAGAGTAACGGATATAAGACAAAATTGCACAGATTCCGATTCTGTTTAGAAATCACACATTAAAACGTTCATAAGAAAATCATATAGTTATTCAAAACCTTCGATGTTATGTGATAAATTGAATTCCAAACCCATGTTCATTGGATATAAAATTTATCGCACTTGTGGAGTAATAATATTTGCCACTTACTGAAAGTCATTCAACTCGCGTCATACAATTTCATATTTATTTAGCATACATACAAGATCCTCAACATACCATTTCAACAGTAAAAGGAAGCTTACAGGTTTGTACACTGTATACCTTTGATGTTGTATAGATCAGACAGAGCAGTACATGATCCGACAGGCTATGACGGAATGGGAGCGTTACACCTGTCTCAGATTTAGAGAGGCCACATCTTCGGACACCAATGTCATCGTTTTCCGTGACGACGTCGGGTAAGACTGTGACGATACAATACAGTGAAATCTCTCCAGTGTGAACCTGACAACTCTGAATTTTTCCTGTCTAATCTGAATAAACATTATAGCACCTGCCATTAAACTATACCGATTGACTGTGGATTACAGACATATTTTCCTGTTAGCAGAATTTTTAAATTACATATATTTCTCACTTTATTGTTTTTTTTTCTTGAAAATGTATGATCTAAACAGAAATGCCTTTGCTATTTTAGAAGCTACAATTAAATCATTTGATTATGTATTTTGTGGTCAATATACATGAGCTACCGGACAGTGAAGACCTTTTTGTTTTGTTTTGTTTTATTTTTACATTTTCTTCAATGCTTTCCTTTTAGCATGAATTAAAAACAACAAATCACCATCCCCTTCATTACACCATGATACATATGGACATTTAATATTGCCACATGGATGTTAAAGCATGGAAAAATAGTGGATTCCAAATACGTCCATAAGTAATCAACAACCGTTATTTCTTCATATTCACGGCGATTAATGTAAATCGAATTTGGGAGACTTTATTATATATTTTCTACGAAACCAGGAACAGTACAGTTACTGGTGGATCAAATAGACGCATGTAAATCTAATTCTTATGACTCCTTCATTTCTCGAGGAAAGGAAAAATGGAGGCATATGTATGTATGTATGTATATATATATATATATATATATATATATATATATATATATATATATAAACTCTGTGTGTGATGCCGCTATGAAAGGAAATACAGACAAACTTCTGTCGAAAGTGAACACCTGAAACGTGTCGAAAGGACACGGATGCTCCCACGAATATGATGGAATTGAAGGTTGAAGGGAAAAGTTCTAAGTCAGTCAAGGGCCATAACATGGTAAATTTGTACTGGAAAATGATAAACTCAAGCCTGACGTAGATCTTTTTAACATAAAATGTCAAACCAAATTTGATTTCAATCCATGAAGTCCTTCAAAAGTTTATTAAGCCAAAATTTAAGGGTTAGGTACTAAGTTAGGCAGGGGCCATAACTCCAGAAAACATTGCCAGAAAACAGGGAAAGTCGAACTTCACTTGAATCATTTTAATCTAAAACCTCATGCAAAATGTAATGTCAACCCATGAAGTCCTTCAAACTTTACTGAGCTGAATCAAAATTGAAGGGCAATGTTCTAAGTCAAAAAGGGACCAAAACTCTATAATTTGTTTTTGCCGAGAACAGTGAAATTGAACTTGTCCTATGTCTTTTGAAAAAGAAATTCTAAATTTGATTTCAATTCATGGAGTGTTTTAAAGGTTATTGACCGGAAACGACATTGAAGGGCAAAGTTCTAAGTCAAACAGGGGCCAAAATTCTGTAAAGTTTTCCCAGAAGACGATGAAAGTCGAACATCATTAAATTCTTTTTAATATAAAACCTCATATCAAGCTTTCTTTCAGTCCATAAATTCTTCAAAAGTTATTGACCAGAAACAAAATGTGTGACGGACATGAGGTTACATGACGGGATGGGACGGTTGGACATGTCGAGTACTATATACTCACCCCATTGATATGGCTGGGATATATAAATTACATATTGAAAAAGATGATTCGTACAATAGATACTATTCGTGAAAATCAAATAGTCGTAGTTTGAAAATATTATTATTTAAATATAAACATTACAATTCGTCATCGGGTTTTGACCCAACAAGAATAGGATATTTCTGGGTGTAGTAGTAATGAACAGAGACAACTACACTAACAGTCTTTTGAACTTCTCATATCAATCAAGAGTTGGCAGTGTCCAGTACATTTCTGCCTTCCAGGAAAATACTGTTACACAATACTCTTTTCCCTTTCTTTCCAGCTGCAACTCACAAGTGGGAATGGTGGGTGGAAAGCAGACTGTTGGCTTATCCTCACCTGGCTGTAGATATGTAAGTAAATGGTGCTAGGTTTTTAACACACACACACACACATACTGGACAACAATATCAGACTAGTCGGAATATATGGTACAGGATTGTAAGGCTATGAATCCTTGAAGTAGACTCAGGTAACAATTCGTCATCAAAGCGAAATGATCATTGTGCCATAAAGTTCCAAAATAACAGTCATGACTATGCTATCTCTGATACAACAGTCTGGATTTTCAATGCCATCAGACATGCATGAAATGAGAGGAATGCAGGAGTTATGATTATTATATTACACAAAAAACAACCTCATTACAATTTCCTGTAGAAACACGGAAAACTCACAGAGAGACAGAGAGAGAGATTATATATATATATATATATATATATATATATATATATATATATATATATATATATATATATATATATATATATAATATACAGACAGGAACTTACCTGCACGAGATCGGGCATGCGATTGGTCTTGTGCACGAACACCAGCAGCCGAATAGGGACGATTATGTTGAGATCCTTACGGAGAACGTGCTGCCTAAATGGTTGGACCAGTTCACCAAGTACACATCAGAGGCAGTTGACATGATGAATGTCCCCTACGAATACTCTTCTGTAATGCATTACAGTGTTACCGTAAGTGATTATTTTCTCAATGTACTCAAGCAACTTACTCCTTTATTTTCTATTATTTTAATTTTGATGCGACTACATGTATATACGTGTGGAAATAGGTACACGAATATATATATATATATATATATATATATATATATATATATATATATATATACATGCATATATGTATATATTTTTTAGTATAGCAGTTAATGTGTCGGTTTAATAGATAGACAGATATGTAGAGAAATAGAAAGATAAAGACAGACCAACCGACGGACATAATAGAGGAAGGGTACATGGTAATACAGGGGGACATTGACATTCGAAGACTATTTAATGAAAGGTAACAAAATTTGTATGACACTTTGCCTGTTGTAATCTAAATTTTCTTGAATTAAAACATGACCCCATACTCTATTTCTTGCAGCGCTCGTAGAGATTTTAACATTCCATGTGTTTTTGAGATGTCAGAAAATTACATTTTATGTTAAATAATGGCCTATATACATCGCTAGTTCTCAAGAATGTAACCGTCTGCCTGTTTTCCAGGTCCTTTTCTTGATGGTGATCTGGCTAGGAACCCATTTCTTCTCGATCATTCGTCCACCTCGGTTTGTGTTACGCTTTTGTTCTGACTAAATTAAACTACGGATGACTGTCGGCACGACATTAATAAGATGGTGAACAGATGGGGTCACCATATTTTGTCATAGTATAAAGAATGGGAGGAAAATGACGGACAGGAGGTCACCTCCTTTATTTCTTCTCTACATTTTTCTCTAGTTAACAGTACCATATTGATTAGACCTATTCTATCAGACACCTTTTTGTCAGAGTGACAAAACACATTTCAGTAAAATGTATGGTCATCATATTATCTTTTCAGGCATTCTCCAAGGATGGAGTCTCAAAAACCATACGTGTCAAATACCCCGAGAAAGAAGCTAGCATACAAGAAGTAGCAGATCTGTCATTCACAGATGTAGAAATCGTAAACAAAATGTACAGATGCCCTGGTATGTACCTTAGTTTTGTTATTCTAGACTTGGGAATCTAATACATTTAACTGTCTGTAACCTTACTCAACTCATGACTCACTGTTGACTTACTTTTGCTAAATATAATGATCACAGTGTAAATTTCAGTTATAAACATATATGTATTTTCAAATTTAGCGAGTTTATTTCAAATATATGAAATGTGAGGGTATAACATTCAGGGTGTAGGACACATACTTGAAATGGAATGAAGACAAAATAGATTTGCAACCGGAACACCAAAATACATTTTAAAATGATATTTCTTTAATCGATAAACTGTCCCTATATTTTTTGTGATGTGGTGCAAGCCTACAAAGTGCAAAATACGTGAATATAAATAAGTGCAATAATTAATAATAATTTTAATTACTTTTTTGCTTCAGCAAAGTGTGATCCAAGGATTCAGTGTTCTGATGGCTATGTTGATGAAAACTGCCGATGTGTTTGCAAAAACGGCTCTCATGATTGTCAGATCGGGGAAGGAAAACAACCTTCAGCTAGTAAGCAATACAGATGTATGATAGAGAGTAACTCCGTGTTTTTTGTTTTTACATACAATGGAAGTAAATGTAGTTTACATGGAACTAGTATATATGAGAGTTTTCGCTTACAAAAAGAAACACATTGAAGTCTCAGTATCAGTAGACTATATGTTGTTTAACAAAATTTAGATTTTTAACAAACCAATGTATCCCCCTGCATGCTAGGAGGTGTAGAATAGGCCCGTTGCACTCATTTCATGTCGTAAGAGGTGACTAATGGAGGCAACATTTTTTTTACCTCGGATGTGTCTTGTAATTATGTTCACGTCAAAAAGGTCTTACACTTTTTTAAAAGAGTTAGGTATTAAATATTATAATTTGTGTTTTAAGAATTTATTATTTTTTTTTTTGCCTTTATCTTTCTTTTGTATTTCTTTTTGTATAATCGGCAGTATATAGCCAGGACTGTGATGATGTTCTATTAAATCCTATACATACATACATACATACATACATACATACATACATACATACATACATACATACATACATACATACATACATACATACATACATACATACATAGATACATACATACATACATACATATATATTTACAACGGACCCTTATATAAGGATTCCATTTTCTTGGAATTAGTCTGAGAGAGAGAGAGAAGTGAAGATGAAGAATCCCATGATACTGTAATAACAAAAGGTTTGAAGTCATCAGAAGAGTAATACACATATCCAATCCTATAAGGTTTTAAGACGGTAGAGATAAATATGAATGTAAATCATTGCATTAGAACGTCATTGATATGACTTCACATTGGTACATAAGTGTATCGTAGCGCTATGAACGTTCAAAAATTGGACGAACAACGACGTGATAGCTACTCTTACTAAGTAATAAAAAAGAAAAATATTGTGCTATTTAAAGAATCAAAATAACAGTCCAGTGAACAGAAATGATAAAGTCAACGAAAAGTGTAAGATACCTTTGGGAATTTTTGGGCGATTTACGACCAGCCGTAAATCGGCCGTGCAGGCTTTCTGTTGTGGAAAACAAATGGGATTTCATTAATGGTATCCTACTGACAAATTTCAATCACCAACATAACTTTTTCTTTGTGTATTTGATAAGAGGAGTCTAAGATCTTCAATCTGTGCAAATTGCTAAATGTTGAAATAGTCATTCAGCTATTATTCTATGGGCAATTAGAGAAGTGGTACTTTTTCTAATACCTTAGTATGTAATGATCCTTACTGGGAGATATATATTCAGGAAAGAGTAGCGCCATAAAAGACTATGTACAAATATCCATCTAAGAAAAAGCTAAATACTCCAACATTTCACTAGTGATCATCATTAATAACATTACTAATTACAATTCATTCTATACCTTGTTTAGAAATATACATTTGTTAGCAACTGTTTAATAAAGAGATAATAGTAGAATCATCATTTATTCGATAAAATTTTGAAACTACTGCATAGTTTTGCACGTGGGTTTCATTTACTGACAAATTGAAGGCAAAATACTTATGGATAAATCCGACATCAGAAGAGCAGAGCACATGAGATGTTTGTATTGACAAAAAGAAGGCAACATTTTCCAGGTGAAATCCGACGTCAGAAGCAAAAAGCCCGAAATTCATAGTTTCCGTTTTCCAGAAATGTGCATGCATTTTTGGTAAGATAAGATGAAGTTAAGAGTTAAGATATTTCCCTGTTTATCAGTAAAAATTAAACAAATACAGCTTAATCTTAGCAGGTACTACTTTGAACAATGGAATGTTGATATCTTTGTCAAAGTATTCACCAGTCATCTACATAAATAAAGTAGAGCACCTGGAAACAGATGTATGAGAAAATATGCCCCTTACTGCCCGATTTAACTTCTTTAGCATAATTTGTCTTCAATTTAATGATTGTTTACTTTTTATGTTAGTAACATTTTCTGTACCATAGGTACATGTGGTGTGAACACACATGACAATAACTGGCAATGCTTTGTGTGGGCGCAACGCGGCCAATGCGAAGCAAATTCCCCCTTCATGAGTAAAGTATGTGCCAGGGCATGTGGACCTTGTGTTCTCAAGAGAAAGCCAGGTAAAGATATCCGCAGGAATTTGTCTTTATAAAATTTCGTCATCCTTTTGCACAATATATTGAACGCATTTCATAGTGTTTAAATTACATATATGTTCAAGGTGATATCATATATTATACTTCTTACAATCATGTTGCTAGAAACTAGAGCAAAATATCAGATTTTTATATTCTGCTTTTTTGAACGAGAAAGAATAGTATGTAATTTTTCAAAATACGGTTTGTATTAAGTTTTGCTGTGTTTTATTTTGTTCTTTTTAAAATCACATTTTAGTAGGTAATTTGTAAAACAGATCATGGATCTTGTTTTCGAAAGGAAATTGTCACATAATAATGTATGTGCTTCGGGTACAATTTTGCATCCTTTTTTAGGGACATGTGTTAAAATGTATCCTAGTGACAAATGTCTGAAATGGTCAACACATGGTGACTGCAAGACCAATAAAGAATGGATGAATAACTACTGCTGTGGGACGTGTGGAAACGATAACAATGGAAGTAAGTGTCTCAGTGACAAATACTCTCACATATAACTGGGCCATCATAGTGGTAGTCATTGTATACATTAAAAAGGACATTTCTTTATTTTACATCATCGTGTGTTTTATTTTTGTTACTTCCTTTCATGTGGCGATATAACACCGGAACAACTATCAGACCCACAACAGAAAAATCAGTTGGTGAAAATTATGTTTACATATTTTCACTATCCAAAATTTTCTATATACGTACCTACCTATATTTATATCTATCTATCAATTTATCTATCGCTCTATCTATTTCTGTATAATTTGGATAGTGAAAATAATTGTGTTTGGGCATGGGTGTACATGCGCATCTTTGTGTGTTTGGGCATGGGTGTACATGCGCATCTGTTGTTTTTAGGCATGGGTGTACATGCTCATCTGTGTGTGTTTGGGCATGGGTGTACATGCGCATCTCTGTGTTTGGGCATGGGTGGCGACGGCTAAGAGTTTGTATTATATAATGAGTTACGTCAGTGAGAAATATAAATTACAACGTGTACAGATGTTATTAATACGGAGACATTTTTTCATCGCTCCATATCCTTGCACGACTAAGGCAAGTTAGTTCATACTGTAACGCGTAACGTTGCAAACACTGGTACAGATTTAAAATGACTGACAAGTAATATGAAATATATATTGGCATAAAATAGAACTGCATTGTCATAGATTGGTTCCGAAATAATTTTCCTCGCTGTCACATTTTGACACTGAGTCGACGAGAACATGAGAAAAATGTTATGATTCAAATCAATAATGTAGAAAAGTTTTACTGAAACGAAAGAAGAAATATCACAGTATATGTGCTGGTTATATCATGTTCATAAGCGACATCTTGGAAGTTGTCAGTTGATATGGATCAGATGATATTTACGTGTCAAGGTATCAACTTAAATATGTGACCATTTTAGGTCCTAACTACAAGTCTTCTTCTCAAACTTTCTCTTCCAGGAAGGCAGCCGGAGCCCCCAATGGTTTTTGTGAAACACTACAAGTCATGCGCAAACCAGCCTGGGTTGGCTGCCATGGTGTATCTCTTTTTTTATGGAACTTTACTCTCATTGCCTTGGCATTAAACGTGCTTTCGTGTGCTGATGGGCTGTTAATACCAACCAGTAAATAAATCGATGTTTGTTTGTTTGTTGGTATTTTTTTCTTTTATTTATTTTTTTTCTTTTTTTTTTCTTTCTTTTTTTTCCTTTTGTTTGTTTGTTGGCTTTTTTCATGAAAGCAACAAATCATGTATCAATTATCTCTTCTCTTTAGATGGTTGTAGAGATGAAAAGGATACCTGTATAACCTGGGCTAGATAGGTTTCTGTAACAACAACAGAGATCAAGCTATACGATTGTGTACAAAAACATGCAATCTCTCTAATCAGCCACAGAGTTAAGTCTTTCGTTTCTATTTCTTGCTTATCATTTGGGGTTTTTTTTTCAAGAAAGTTATCCTTTTCTATAGAATTCCGATAAACATTTGTATGAAGTTTCAAGTTAGAAGTAATTGTATTAAATGCAATACAATGCCCTAAGCGTTGAATCCTTAGAAATGGTATTTAGAAACATTCCTTTTGATAAGTTATGGCCAACAGGGCTTTAAGTGCGTTTTTGTTGTTACGGAATTATGTATCATTTCTTTAAATAATAGTATAGTTTTATTAGTTTATAACCTCTGCATTATAGTCTAATAGGTGTCGTTTTGCAGAGTACACATATACGGTAATTTCAATGTGACCCAGTACATTGGTCCTGGGAAAATCAATATTATCGTTTGAAGCATTAATCATGTCACGTGATTCAGCGCGTATGATTACACTTTTGACCTGACTTGGATTTCGCAATCCAAGAATGATTCATTTTGTTGACCAGAAGTTAAATAGTAAGATCGTAAAATTAAGGTGTTAGTTTAAGACGGAATAAGAAATGGGTTTTATTTGTTTCAATGACGCAGTACAGAAACTATAAAATAAGATGTAATCGCAGCGTTCGTCATTCTACATAGTTTCGTCAGCTTGAGAGGTCTTTAACGAAATTGGTTCTTTGTATGTGATATTCTGCTTCAGAGATATTATTATACAGTATATTTTGGAGTTAGTACTTCTACTTCAGAAATATTTTCCGGACAGTACATTTTTGGGATTAACTACCGATATTTTAGAATTATACAGCTCAGTTGGAATTATCGGAAACATCTCTAGAACTTGTGTGATATTCTATATTCACAAGGATTACTTGGAATTAATAGCACTTGAATATAACTGATTCTTGTAGGCACCCCAGCACTTTGGTGGTTTCATTCGGAATATTTGGATTAACTTCCGGATTTGTGAACATTAAAATAATTTAGGACTTTTAAGGATATTCTATACTGTAAGTTATTTTGAATTCTTTAACTTTGATTGTTTGTTGAAATATTATTGTATTTTAGGAAATTAAGTATTTGTGTTTTAAATCTTGAAAGCTTGTTTGAGTCTTTTCTTTGTTACATTACCCCTAGTCGTAACAATGTACAATTATCGAGTTATAACAATATCCTTCATTTTTATTTAGTCTAATAGTATCATGTAGCTGTTAGAAACGTATGAAAGTTGTATGAGAATGATTTAGTCTGATTGTGCTGAATGATAGTCTGACAGATTCTGGATATGATTGTTTACCTTTTGGTAAAAGCATACAACATTATATAAATGTATTGCCTTTATTATTAATGTTTAGTAAAAAGGTACTGAAGTTAAGCTCTCATATGTGGATAGTGCCACATAGGTGCAATGCTCTAATTTAATACCATATCCGGATCTAGAAAAGGTTCCACAGTAATCTTACACAGTTTTTAGTATATATTTGATAATAGTCAAATTTATTATGTATTTCATAGTGAGATATTGAAATATATAAGTGGGTGAAAAATGAAATAGCCACAGTGGCGATATCACTTTTGGAACTACTTTTTCCCCATTTAGGAAATATATCTGCCCTTATGTATGTTATTCAAACCTGTATTTCCATATTTAGGCCTATTTCAGTTTTCTTCTTCTTCTTTTCATTTTCTCCCTCCTTCCCACTCTCATCCTTCACATCAGAATTTACAGTTCTTAGAATGTGTCAACTGTAGACCCTCTAGTGTACATTTATGCAATCAATGACGTGCCATAAAGAAATGCCTAAAAATAAACTCCAAACAGCAAAACGTAGACTTCAAGTATTACCTTTATAAAATTAGTTTTCTACATGAATCATTCAAACTGTCACTGACTGAACTTACATGACATGTTGCTATGTGTCACCCATACAGTATTGTATACTTGTAATATTTTACGACAAATAATACACATTTTTAAGAAGAAAAAAAAATCGTGATTAAATAGAGTAATAAACTTTTTAAAGTAGCAATTTTAACTCGCATCACAAATGTGTTTGAAAACTATGGATACATCGGGCGTTGATTAGTGTTGATTGCAAACCGAAAAAAAGTGACAATCGAAAAATGGATATAGCGTCAGCTACCGAACTAGACTGAAATCTTGCCAAGGCCGCACAAAATTCACGTTAGAAAGTAAAAATAAACAAAATAAAGAACGAAACTCCTTACAAGTAAACTCGCAATTATTAAAATCTGTTGTTTAAAGATGTTACGCTCTGAAGTCTCTCAAATTCAACCGCTGTCTGATGTTTCTATATTACCCCACCCCTAGAGGATCAATGCGCGCATGGAATGTGTTAACAAAAATAAAAATTTCTTCATTTTCATATGAATACAGCCATTATTTTCACAAAATACACAATCTGAAGCATCATATGTACAAGCTAAATTTGTAAAATGTCCCTGTCCAAAAATTATTGTAAAATTTAGGAACTTCTTTTTATCGATGTAATAACGCAGCTGTTAATCGAACTGGCGGAAAATTACTTTTAAAAAATATATAACATAACAAAAAGAAATTTTTTTTTTTTTTTTTTGCTTTTTTTTTTTAAATAGATATACGGAATTATTTCACTCGTGAAGTGGAAACGAAACATTTTGTATTGCCACTCGTATATCTACTCAAAAAACGTATACATCCTATGTATATCAGTATGAGAACAATTTAAAAGCGACTTCGACACATCTTGAAATACGTTCTTTTTCCATTTTTATTGTTAGCAACTTTAAAGCCGCCTTAATCTTTTGTCACAAATTTGGAAATATAAACGAGCTATATCTTCTACAAGAGGAATACTTGCATCAATATTCTGGAGTAGGGCATTTGGAAATTCTTGCATCAATATTCTAGAGTAGGGCATTTGGAAATTCTTGCATCAATATTCTAGAGTAGGGCATTTGGAAATTCTTGCATCAATGTTCTAGAGTAGGGCATTTGGAAATTCTTGCATCAATATTCTAGAGTAGGGCATTTGGAAAATTCTTGCATCAATATTCTAGAGTAGGGCATTTGGAAATTCTTGCATCAATATTCTGGAGTAGGGCATTTGGAAAATACTTGCATCAATATTCTAGAGTAGGGCATTTGGAAAATTCTTGCATCAATATTCTGGAGTACGGCACTTGGAAATTCTTGCATCAATATTCTAGAGTAGGGCATTTGGAAAATTCTTGCATCAATATTCTGGAGTACGGCACTTGGAAGTTCTTGCAACGATATTCTGGTGTTGCATTTGGAAATACTTGCATCAATATTTTGGAGTAGGACATTTGGAAATACTTGCATCAATGTTTTGGAGTAGGACATTTGGAAATGCTTGCATCAATATTCTGGTGTAGGGCATTAGGAAAATACTTGCATCAATATTCTGGAGTAGTACATTTGGAAAATACTTGCGTCAGTATTCTGGAGTAGGGCATTTGGAAATACTTGCGTTAATATTTTGGAGTAGAGCATTTGCAAATACTTGCGTCAATATTTTGGAGCAGGGCATTTGGAAATAATTACATCAATATTCTGGAGAAGGGCATTTGGAAATACTTGCATCAGTAGTCTGGAGTAGGGCATTTGGAAATACTTGCATCAATATTCTGGAGTAGGGCATTTGGAAATACTTGCATCAATATTCTGGAGTAGGGCATTTAGAAATACTTGCATCAATATTCTGGAGTAGGGCATTTGGAAATAAAGTGTGACATCGGAAATATTTGACGATGAATTTCGCCTTCCAAAATTCAAGGTATACAAGACACTGGTAGCATACAATATATCTTTTTACGATGAATTATAATTTATATCATGGAATATTTTGAAATCTAAATATGTTTGATTTATATTTCCAAAGAAAAAAAGGAAAAACAAAATATTCTTTATCAAGGATTGAACTAATGGGTGTAATTTTGTGTTCAATTTTTACAATCGGCTGTTTTGAATGTTGAGCATCTGTATGCCTAGTTGTAGGAACGTATCTGACGGTGTTAACGTAAAATACGACCGCAATTTGATGCTTATCCCACTCCAACAATGTTTACAGTATCATTCCGCGCAATAAATGTGTTAACGTAAAATACTAGCTTCATTTTGCGCATAGCAATAGTTAATAATTGAAACATGGGACACTGTTTAAAGCATTAAATGTGGGAGAAATTTTTCAAAAGTTATTGTCTGAAAGAATTATAAAATTTGGGAACGTATCGATGTAGTAATAGGGCATGTTTGTCTACTGTGTTAACTGCATTGGCAGTGACAGAATGTGAAAGCGTCATGCAAATCGAAGTTTACCATCTTCAGATATATAATAAAAAAATATTTACGTTTTTCTTTCTTTTTTTTAAAAGTAGATACAAGGAAATATTTCATTCATAAAGTGGAAGCATTGCTTTTTGTTACTCGTGTCTTTATTTCTCGATACAATACAATACAATGTTTCTATTTAATTCATAAAATAGTTCTCTATATCTACTCAAGAAAACGTAGATATCATCTATATAATAAACTTATTTCTGCGTCGGTTTTGCTTAACAATTGGTAGTGCTAAATTTTCATCATGGTGAGCTTATAAAGATTTCGTAATTGAAGGTCAAAGTCCAGGTGAGATACATGAATCAAAATATCACTAAGTAACTATTGAAAGTCCATAGCTCAAATTTGCTATTATTTTATATTTTCAGCACATTTATGTCGTTTGGGTTTCAAATCCTAACGCAGTGTGGAACTTCATTATATACATCTAAATATAATTTTGAAATTCAAAGGTTTCAAAGGTTGTAGGAATTTAACACCTATATGTGTGTGTATGTGTGTGTGCGCGCGCGTGAGTGTGTAGTTATGTTTATATGTGATGGTGCCTTAACAATTGGTTGCAAATAGATGAGCCCCTGCTAAGTATTTTCAATTGACCCTCCAAACGTGACCTTAGGATTAAAGCATGAATTAGCAGGTTCTCAAGTAATACAGAGAATTAAGGAGGCACAATGTTTTATTGCAGTAGCAGATACAGAACGAAAAGATACAGGATGAAGGGGTCATAATGTGTGCAAGGAGGTTTTGTTTCTTTTATGATTAAAGAGAAGAATAACCACCAACCAGGGATAAAATGTCGACCCTTCATTAGCGGCCGCAGACACACCATGGTAGGCAATTTGGGCTGATCCGATGGTAGGATTCAAACCATCACCCTTTCCGTCGCTAGTCCAGCACGCTAACCACTGCGCCACCGCGGATCCTCTAACGTTAGTCTTCTCTTACGACAATCAGGAGAGCGCATCTGGCCTATTCTACACAGCTGAGCCAGCAGGGGGAGAATGAACCCAGTGGATAAATAACCCAAAATGTGCAGGAACATACTCAAAAGAATGTGAGTTTGACAACATATTATTTTCGTATAAGAACATTTTATTTTTTTTTTGGTGTGTTTATTTATCTATTTCATTTTTTTAAATTATTTATTTATTCGGGAATAAAGAACATATATTCCGTATTGGAACTCTTTTTTTTTTCCATTTCCAAAGTAACATTGCACCAAAGTCAATGCTTACAGAGAATGTTCTAGCGATATAACCCAGAACTAAAACCTTGTGATTACACACATGACCAAAGTGTGATGACAACAATTTACACCGCTGAGCCCGCAGGGAGGAGAATGAACCCAGTGGGTAAAGAACCGAAAATATGCAGGGACATACTGCTTCGCTGCAAACTAATGCCTTTTAGTTCAAAGTGTAAGGGAAAGTTTTCGAATATATAGAATTATGGAAATCTCCAGAATGTGAGTTTGACAACATATTATTTTCGTATAAGAACATTTTGTTTATCTTTGTGTATTTATTTTGTTACGACTCTAGGGGTAATGTAACAGAATAAAAGACACAAACAAGCTTTCAAGATTAAAATGCAAAACTTTAATTTCCTAAAATATTAAAAGAATTAAAATAGTTCAACAAATAATCAAAGTGAAAGAATTAAAATAACTTACAGTATAGAATATCCTAAAAAGTCCTAAATTGTTTTAAAGTTCACTTCCTGATGTTAATCCGAGTAATCCGGATGAAGTATTCCGAATGAAAATAACCTGCAATGTGTTGAAGCTGACAAGTTCTGATAAAATCCAAAATAATCCTTGCAAGTCTGGAATCTCACAAGTTTTTGAATAATGTCCGATAATTCCACGGAGCTGTATAGTAATTCAGATGAATTACTAATTAAATAAATTCCACACTGAACTGAATAATTTCAATAACCTCTCTTCATTCAAGCAATTGTAAAGAATGACTTATCACTGGACTATCTGCTATTTATACACCACTAGTGCGCAGAATCAAATAAATCCACAACGCAGTTCCTGTCAGCATTAGAAGCCTTTAGAATGTATTTACTTCAAGTAAACACAATTTAATTCTCAAGAATGCTATTTTATACTGGAATTAACAGTCAACAAGTTGTTATTCATAATGAAACAAAAGTACACTGAATCTAGGTTATCTGCGCGAGACAAAATCACGTGATATGTCCAGCGTGTGACCTTACAATGTTAATTTCCAAAGTACACAGCTAAAAGCTCCTTTCGCGCGCAATTGATCATGTGACCACTTATTGATCGAGCAGTAGTCGTATGTATACTGATATGCTAACCTTTGTTTAGACAAAAAACAGAGATCATAAATTAGTAAATTAAATTATTATAAAAAAGTAAAGGAGGCTTGATTCCGTAACACCCTCAACCATCAACGGAAAAAATAAGGATTTGTGCAATAAAAACCTATTTTTTAATATGTACTTCCAACATACAAGTAAGTAAATAAAAAAAAAAGTTAATACATGATACAGTCATGTATACAAAACAGTGTAACGGTGGTATTATACACATGAAAATACATCATCGATTAAATTTTACTAAGAAATAGCCGTAACCTTAGCTTCTATTGATTTTATTTGTCCATGTCTCACAATCATGCCCTGAAAAGGTAACACAGGCACGATAAAAGTCACTTTAATATTGATGATCAGGTTCGCTTCACTGAATCTCTTGAAGAATGGTTCTATTAGATCTTGCCACATGTCGTTGCAGATGATGACATCATCGATGTATGCATCGCAATTTCTATTTGGATGTTATTATATTCATCAGACGTTGGAAACTTGGGGAACCTTCATCCCAAATGGTACGACTTTGTATAGGTAAAGTTCTGGAGTCATGAATGCAAATTTTTCTTTCTCTCCGTAAGTGAGATTTTGTAGAATCTTCTCAATAGGTCAATATCTTGCGACATATTAGTCATTTCCAATCCTGTCTAGAAACTGGAAATGAATATGTCCCGGTGACTCTATTTACGTTCTATACTTTACACATATACGGAAAGTGTTAATTTGTTTCTGCAGTGAAACATGGTAAACTCCATTCACTTTTATTTGGTTCGTGTAGAATGTCTGTAAATAAATATTCATTTTCTTCTATCAACTATTTCAGTTCGTAAATCTCAGGCAGCAGTATGTGCGAACTGTAGTGACTTCAAATCATCTCTTCAGATTTCTCATCTTCATTCAAATCTTCAATGTGTGAGACAAGTACTACTAAAGTAATCGATAATTTATATGGCTATCTCTATCTACATATTGTTCTAACATTCTAACATTTTGACAAAGTTGTTTCTGCTTTCTCCTCCCAGAAGTATTAATAATAATTTAAATTCCCTAACCCTTTGTCAGTAGTATAGGGACCAAAATACTTAACCTAAAGAGGATTTTTGGGGTATAGGTAGCAAAACTAATACTCAATTATCTGACTAAAAAAACTCCTACACTGACCCCTCGCAGCAAACAACAATAATTGGAGACTTTCAACCTACTCCCTTCCTGTTCCACAACAATTCCCAATAATATACCATCTCATAACAATATGTTACAATAATTCGTTCTAAAGCCTGATATAGTATCAGCTTCAGAAGACTAAACAGTGTGAAGAACCCGACCAAAACTCTCACTATGGTCTCAGTTTTAATGTTCCACAAAGGAATAGCTTTTATAAAACTTGTAGACGCACACTTCGCCGACAAGTATTGGTTGCCTAACATCGTCTCATTTATTCCTAAACGAGCAGACAACGACGTTTCATGGACTACACTAAGTAATTCCTGACGATAGTATCTAGGAACTACTATTTTACCAACTGACTACTCATCACCAGCAATTACCCTAAGCAATCTCTGTTTCCGTTCAAGGACTTCACTCGTCAAGAAGTAACAAGTACCTTCTTGCGTGGCTTCAGTTTCAGTCATAGCCCCCTGAAACAATCAGGAGATATCCGAATATCCCTGTTGTAAGACATCTAGTGCTTGTCTTATTACACCCTGACTATTTTTATGAGACATAGTAGTTGAAAGAGTATCACTATCAATACTAGATTGAGGAGCAGAAGTGACCTCATGAAAAGCTTGACCCACAAAGGTATCCGCTAAAGGAAATACATCCTGTTCAACAACACTATTCTCAAGAGCATACTTTGCCATAGCTCTAGTAACTTCACAAGCTGGATTTAAACCAGGGATTTCTACTTCAATATTATCAACTCTTTGATCCATACTAAGCTTGTTAGTTACAAGTGGATTAACCACGACCTTATCTTTAGCTAGGTCATTACCTAGTAATAAATGGATGTCCTTAATGGGCAAAGAAGCCACTGCTCCTATGGTCACAGGTCCCGAAACTAAGTCTGATGACAAATTAACACAATGAAGAGGGACATTAACATATCCATAATCTACCCCCTGTATTAATACACTTTCACTAGTAGAAGACTTCTCAGAAAACGGCAAAGTACTATCTAACAATAGACTCTGAGAAGCTCCTGTATCTCTTAATGTCTTAATAGGAGTAGCCTTATCCAAGTCACCAACAAGTGACACAGAACCCTTCGACATGAATGGTTCTTAATTCTTCATTATAAAATCAGACTGAGGTAAGCTAGCCTCAAAACAAATATCATGATCATTGATAAATGACCCTGACCTTGACTTCTTAATAACTAGAGCATTTGGAACTGCTCTATTATAATTCTGAGGCCTAAATTGCAACTTTAAGCAATCAGAAATAACGTGTCCCTTCATCTTACAATATGAACACGTGGGCAGAGATAAGGTTTTCTGATATTCCCTATCAGAATTTTGATTCTTTACAATCACATCACCCTGAGGTCTGAAATTACCCGAACGAGTTTGAAATAATTTCTTAACATAAGATTGTTGAGGAAAAGTTTTAGTTATCAATGGAACCTTGTGTATTGAAGAATATTCATCAGCTGTGATGGCTGCCTTTTCTAAAGTCTCAACTCCTTTCTCATTAAGATACACCTTAATATTATCACTGACACAATTCTTGAAATCTTCAATCAATACCAGTTGTTCAAGATTATCATAATTGCCTTCAACCTCTTAGATGTACACCATCTTGTAAACAAACGTTTCTTTTCCCAAGCAAATTCTACATGAGTTTGATTTGTTTCCTTTTTACATTCTCTAAAGTTTTGACGATGAGTTTCAGGTACCAACTCATAAGGTCGTAAAATGTATTCTTTGACCACTTCATAATCAACAGATTGTTCAGATGAGAGTGCAGTATAAACATCACTAGCTTTGCCAGTTAACACACTCTGCAATAATGAGGTCCACTTCTCTTTTGGCCATTCCAGATTCTCGGCAATTTTCTCAAAACTGAGAAAATATTTGTCTATCTCCTTTTCTCTAAAAGGGGGAACCTGTCTCAAATGTTTGGCCAAATCAAAGTATGAACCCTGACTGCCATGAGAGTGCCCTTTGTTGGTCAATTCTAATTCCCTTAATCTGAATTCTCTATCTGAATTTTGATTCTGAAATTCTCTAACTTTGTCTCTCTCTCTTTCCTCATTATCTCTTAATTTTTCCCTCTCTTGTACTTCTCTTAATTTATCCCTCTCTTGTATTTGTATCTCATTATCTCTTACTTTATCCTCCCTATCTCTTAATTCTTTCTGAATTTCTCCCTCTCTTAATTTATCTTCCCTTTCTCTTAATTCCTTCTGAATTTCTCTTTCATTATCTCTTAATTTATCTTCCCTTCTTTCTTGTCTTTCCCTTTCCTCCCTTTCCCTAATCTTTTCCTTTTCCTCCCTTTCCCTAATCTTTTCCTTTTCCTCCCTTTCCCTAATCTTTTCCTTTTCCTCCCTTTCCCTTTCCTTATCTTCCCTTCTTTCCTGCATCTGCATCTGTTCCCATTGAAGTTTGATCTTTTCAATCTCTATGTCCTTAGCTATCTGTAATTTCTTTCCCAAACCAGACGGAGATTTTTTTCTTAACACTTGAAACCCCCTCTTCAAAAATACCTGATTGTACCAAATATTGAATCAAGATACTTCTAATATCCTGCTTCAACATGGAAGCCTTCGCTTCAGTAAGACTATAATGTTGTGCAATTTCAAGTAATTCGTCCTTCTTTAAGGACTCAAATTTCTCCTGGGTAGGAGCAGCTAAGAAACTCTCTACTCTGGATGTCATTGTGAAAGCCTGTTAGTTTCTCTTTATTTCTTAATCTGGAAATCAAAAAACCACTAAAATTTCAAACAATGAAATTCAAATCCCAAAAAGAAAACTTTCCGAAGTATCAAAATGTCTGAAATATTAAAACTTCGAAAATATTTAATTAAATCTAAATTTCAAAATATCTAAATTCGGATCCCGAAATTATTCCAATTTCTAATCCCGTAATACGAGCCCCCAATTTATTTTGTTACGACTCTAGGCGTAATGTAACAGAATAAAAGACACAAACAAGCTTTCAAGATTAAAATGCAAAACTTTAATTTCCTAAAATATTAAAAGAATTAAAATAGTTCAACAAATAATCAAAGTGAAAAGAATTAAAATAACTTACAGTATAGAATATCCTAAAAAGTCCTAAATTGTTTTAAAGTTCACTTCCTGATGTTAATCCGAGTAATCCGGATGAAGTATTCCGAATGAAAATAACCTGCAATGTGTTGAAGCTGACAAGTTCTGATAAAATCCAAAATAATCCTTGCAAGTCTGGAATCTCACAAGTTTTTGAATAATGTCCGATAATTCCACGGAGCTGTATAGTAATTCAGATGAATTACTAATTAAATAAATTCCACACTGAACTGAATAATTTCAATAACCTCTCTTCATTCAAGCAATTGTAAAGAATGACTTATCACTGGACTATCTGCTATTTATACACCACTAGTGCGCAGAATCAAATAAATCCACAACGCAGTTCCTGTCAGCATTAGAAGCCTTTAGAATGTATTTACTTCAAGTAAACACAATTTAATTCTCAAGAATGCTATTTTATACTGGAATTAACAGTCAACAAGTTGTTATTCATAATGAAACAAAAGTACACTGAATCTAGGTTATCTGCGCGAGACAAAATCACGTGATATGTCCAGCGTGTGACCTTACAATGTTAATTTCCAAAGTACACAGCTAAAAGCTCCTTTCGCGCGCAATTGATCATGTGACCACTTATTGATCGAGCAGTAGTCGTATGTATACTGATATGCTAACCTTTGTTTAGACAAAAAACAGAGATCATAAATTAGTAAATTAAATTATTATAAAAAAGTAAAGGAGGCTTGATTCCGTAACAATTTATATATTTCTTTTTTTTTTAATTATTTATTTATTCGTGAATAAAAAAAACATATATTCCGTCTTGGAACCCTTTCGTTATTGTTTTCCATTTCCAAAGTAACGTTGCACCAAAGTCAATGCTTATAGAGAATGTTCTAGCGACAGAACCCAGAACTAAAACCTTGTGATTACGCAGGTGACCAGAGAGTGATGAAAACAATTTAGAGACAAGAAAATGGCAACAGCTACAGATTATTATTTTTATATTGAACTAAAACAAATGAACCAACCATTTATTTAAGTACATCAATCGAAGTTGCAGTATACTTTTGTTCTAGATATTAAAAATTACGTTCCCGACAACATAGGTTGCACTGTTTTTTGACGTCTTACTGTGTATCGTTAACAATGAAATTAATAATGTTACTTCAGCTGTGGAAAAAATTAAATAATTTTTAAAGGACTATTTTGTTTGAGCAAGCTACCAGTTCATGTATTTATGTTGTTTTTACTGTACAGGTTTGTGCCAAATTGCAACGTTGCCGATCCTTTGACATTTTCACGATGTTTTAATCTTCCTCTGCTATCTGTGAAACATTATTCCACAAGTTTAATTTTATAATACTTAACCTTTTTGTGAACATTTCACGGATGCTGGCAGATGGCAAATATGGCAAAAATGAATACACCGCTCAACAGTACTTCATGCAAATTAGATATAAAATTAAAATGGGTTGTTTATAAGAATTCAAATACAATAATGAAACTTTCTCTTTCGTATACAAAATATGACGTCGTGTTCTTCTTTGCGTGAAAATATGGTGGGCAAGAATTTCGACTTGTTGCTTTTATCGCAAAATATTTACCTATAACTTCTACAGATCTTCACCGACTATACGTGGTTTACTTAGATGAATATACCACTCAAATGAGTTTTAAAAATGATTAAAATGTGATTATTTTTAATTGCGCTGCAGACATTGACTTTCAGAATCTACACATTCAATGAAGACAAAAAAAATTTCGCTTAAAATAATGTCAGATTTGTTTGTTGTTTTTTTTAAATTATTTTGTTTATACTGATCCTTATTTGCTAAGAAATTTAATTGTATACATGCCTGTATACGCTTGACTGTTCTTCAAACATCTGTGCGTGGTTATAATTATTATTTAATTATCTAGAAGAGGGTACAAATCTAAGTTAGAGAGAAAATTAATTAGAGGATTGAACATGGAAAATATAATTTAGCACAGCTGGCCTGTGAGTATGATTCTCTTTAATAAGTCATAACAATATATATACTTTAATAGGCACCAGATCCCGATATAGGTCAAAAGAAACAAAATCGAAAGGCAAACAAACAGAACAAATGTTATATAATGACACAAAAGATTTAAAACGGCACGGGAAGAAATCGACGTTTACGAATGATTCATCCTAAAAGGTCTTCCTCAGGGGACAATGAAGAACACACACACACACACACACACACACACGCACACACACAAGCACGGAGAAAGAAGACTATCCAAAATAATCAAGAGGTCAAAACTGAGATTTACAAACTTTACAAACAAGAACAAGGAAAAAGAACAACAACAAAAACGTTGAAGAATGAACTACATGCCTAAACGAAGACGCATTATCTATGAGGAAGGTGAACAGGGAGAACTAGTTTAGATATAAGCTGCAGGTATAATTACACTGCACTACACATCTAAGCTTGACATATTTAGCCCCAGATCACAATTAGTTTTGCTATATAGTCTCTACATTTGTTTGTCAGTACAGAACTTTACAGTGTGTCCAAATCCTAATAAATCATATCTTAATCTAAAACATCTTCAAAGATGAACTCACGGTGAAGTTCTTGTCATAGGTTAACAGGCATCTTTTTGAAAGGCTGGACTGTAAACAAAACAACGTGCAGTTGGTCACAGATTACACTTCCAGACCAGCAACAATGCCTCATTACTCACTGTGCACTGTCGCCAAAATGCACACAGACAAAAACACCATAATGTTCATATTCTAAACAATAAGGAATTTCCTTTAAATCAATATCATGAATGCCTCAATCTAACTCATGTTTTATCACCGAAATGAGTGAGGAAGAAATGCTCTAAAAATAGACTGAGACTACATTCGTGGGTACAGAACCGGAAGTAATCACTGTGACCTGAGTCCATTTACCTACGTGACATATAGGCGCCATTTTTAGCGGTGCATTAGATTTTCGTCCAGTCTTTACATCTCAGATATAATTCGAACTAAGAAAAAGTATGAATTTATTTACTACTACTACGACGACTACTAATTATTATTGTCATTATTATTATTATTATTGTATCCCACTACAGGAGAGCGAACAAACTAGGAGAGAAACTGACGCATGATAGGTAAACAATACCCTCATGAACTAGAGCATTTCATTTCAGCCAAATTCATCATGTGTTGTTATCGGCAGTAGAGAATATCTCCCTATTTGGACCCGTTCATTGTATGTCCATCTGTGATTTTACTCAATGGGCAGCATTTCTAAGGACATGATCGAGTGTCCGGCTGAATTAAATGGTTTGCGAGTTTTGTAAACTCCCAAATCATTTCAGCTCAGCACGACACTCGATCTGGTCCTTCGAAATCCAGCATATCGACTCTTATTACAGTATTTTTTTTTCTTAGTGGCCACTTTCTGTATCAGTTGTGATAATAATAATAATAATAATAATAATAATAATAATAACATTTATTATGATTGTTATTATTATTATTATTATTATTATTATTATTTTCTCTTTCAAGCGCTTGCTCTTGCAATGAAAATACATTCATACCTTTGTTTCTAGTATACAATATTATGTAAAGACTGGAATGAAAACTAATGCACCTCATTAGATGGCGCCCAAAATATGACGTAGTTAAAAGGTCACGCTAAGCACTAAGCAGAATCTTGCCTCGAGCTTATATCCAAACTAGTTTTCTTTGTTCACCTTCCTCATAGATACTAGGACCTCTTAAAGTCTTGTACTTAATTTTTCTCTTATTTTGTTCTTTTGTTTTATTTTTGACCTTTTCATTAATTTAGATAATTTTTTGTTTCACGCGTGTCATTCTTTGCGTGTGCGTGTGTGTGTCTTTGTGTATGGTCCTCGTTGTCCCTTGTTTCATCCCTGTGCAGTTTTCCATCTTTGGTTCAGACATCAAAATGAAAATGACAACATAAAGGACATACAGAGGTTTATTATAAAAACACATGTATATCAGACATATAAAATACACTTGTCACTGAGATGATCAAATATTTAGCGGTAAAGCAGCTCACTAATTCCTGGATTAATACATGATTTTGGGATTTATGTGAACTCATTAAAATAAAATCTGGATTACATCTTTCTAGTACATCAGAACATTCAAGGTTATTGGAATTCATTGGGAACATATTATTATTTTGGATTTGTGATTAGCACATTTAGGATTATTTAGAATTTAACTCACAAATTGTAAATGTCTTTTGAATTTTCACTTTAATTGTCTAGAAATAAATTGCTTTTTGATTTTGCTTACATTGTTGGTTTCACTTTCTTTCTGTTACATATTTTGAAGACCTAGAGTCATAACAATATATATATATATTTGAAATTTCGGAATTCAGAAATGTTAAACAATCTAAGGAGAGAACTAAAGCTGGTATTACATGAGTATGAGCACTTATTTCCTGATGTTCCAACACGAACAAATACAATCTACCATGACGTTGAGATTGTAGATTCTACACCTGTGAAACAGCATCCTTACAGGATGAATTCTCTCAAACAGGAATATTTTAAGAAAGAAATTCAGTATTTACTGGAGAATGATTTTATAGAACCAAGTAAAAGTAACTGGAGTTCACCATGTATTCTTGTGCCTAAGCCAGACAATACATCCCGCATGTGTATTGACTATAGAAAAGTCAACAGTGTCACCAAAACTGATTCATTTCCAATGCCATGAATGGATGATTGCATTGATAATATTGGAAAATAATATGTCACCAAGTTTGACCTTTTAAAAGGATTCTGGCAAATTTCTCTCACAGAAAGAGCAAAAAGAAAATTTCAGCATTTGTAACTCCAGATGGGCTTAATCAATATAAAGTAATGACTTTTGGTATGAAAAAGTCTTCATTCCAGCACCTCATGAACATGATAACATCTGGTCTAGATAAGTGTAACGCGTACATCGATGACGTCATCATCTACAATGACATCTGAGAAAATCACTTGGAACCATTCGGAAAGTCGTCAATCGACTCAGTGATGCAAATCTGACGATTAATTTAAGCAAAAGTAAGTTTTGCAATGCTTTGTCACATTCTTAAGCCATATTGTGGGACAAGTTCAAGTTAAACCTGTAGATGCTAAGGTCAATGCTATCTCTGGATTTTCTCTGCCTGTTTGTAAAAAGCAACTGATGCGATTTTTAGGTATGGCTGGATATTATCGGAAATTTTGTTCAAATCTTTCCATAATTGCCCAACGTTTGACAAATTTGTTGAGTAAAATATCCAAGTTTCATTGGTCTGAGCAGTGTCAGGAATCCTTTCATAAATTTAAAGCCATGCTTAAGAATGCACCAGTTCTTTAAGCACCAAATTTCAGTCAATTATTTAAAATGACTGTTGATGCAAGTGATGTAGGGGCTGGTGGAGTATTGATTCAAGAAGACAAAAATGGGGTCAATCATTCTGTGTGCTATTTTTGTAAAAAACTAAACAAGCATCAGAAAAACTATTCCACAATCGAGAAGGAACGTTTGGCTTTGATATTGTCTTTACAACATTTTGAAATGTATGTTTCCTCAGCTCTTTCTCCACTTATTGTATCCAGTGATCACAGTCTCCTTACTTTCATTAACAAAATGAAATTGTGATTATTATAGTATCAGATGCATATTTAAAAGAAAGCTTTATTGCACAAATCTTTCTTTTTCTTTATGAGGGGACGCGTTATGTACGATGTTTATATACCTAACTTTTGTTTAAAATTGTAAGTTGTATGGTTATTTGAAAATACATACTTAACTTTTGTCCATGCTTATAAGTTGTGACATGTGTCAAGTAGACCAGTATTTTCGTAAGCATTTCGCAATTAGACTGTTGTAAATGGGTCAGGTAGGCAAGAATTCTCCATTAGAATTACTCATATTTTGAGTTGACATAGGTCAAGAAGGCATGTGTATTTATGTACAGATTTTGGTAAACAAATTCATTCCTATTCTAGAATTTTGGTCCTAAAAGATCAGTCTGTAAGGAATCTATTTTAGTTGTGTTGTTGAAATCAGATATAATTTGAGAGGAATTATTTATTTACAATATACATTGGAAGTATAAAAGTGCTCATTGACTTTTCGATTAATACATGATTTTGGGATTTATGTGAACTCATTCAAATACATCCTAGATTACATATTTGTGGTACATTCGAACATTCAAGACTATCGGAATTCATTCGGAACATTCGATTTGTTTGGACTTGTGGTTAGGACATTTAGGATTATTTGGAATTTAACTCACAAATTGTAATTGTCTTTTGAATTTTCACTTTAATTATCTAGAAATAAATTGCTTTTTTATTTTGCTTACATTGTTTGTTTCATTTTCCTTCTGTTACATATTTTGAAGACCTAGGGTCGTTACAATATATATATATATATATATATATATATATATATATATATATATATATATATATATATATATGCAAGGCTTGAAATAAGGATTTTTTTCTACTAACCCACAGAATCACCAAAATAAAATTTGTACAGATGCTACCTGAATTTCACTGATCCTGCTAAAACCCAGCAGAAGCCAGTTCAGGTTTTAATTCAACATTTATTATTCATTAACATAAACTCAAAAATAAAACAATAAGATTTGTATTTTGCCAATAAGACTCACGAATGAAGTACCTCGAACACTTTTGTATTTTTCCAAATATTCAGTGCAGAATTGTAGTGTTTATTTGTTTAATTATTTTGAATCGGTCTTGGAAAGATATTTCTCAAACTGAGTAATTAGACTTAATGGTAGCATGGATTAATTTCGTAGAATGGACCCTACATAATGTTTTAACATTAGAAATTATCGGGATATTCTCATGTGTTTGGTTATTTGAGATAGGAATAATTTTATGTGTGCTTTGTATTTAGGGAGTGTTTCGTAGTATTTGGTATATAAATCTTTCTACGGCTTAGCAAATTATACAAACGCCAAGCAAGATAAACCATACAAGTGTAAAATTAGAGTCTGGTGAATCAGTGGTCGTTATTTTGATTAGAGGAAAATTAATTGTGGTATTAGCGTGTTTAAGAACCCTTCAGTTCACAACGAGTGTTGTCTTGAGGTCCTTACAAATAAGCAAAACATCGACCTCAAACCAGTCTCAATCACCTGTTCGACATTGCTTGTTTAAAACATTGACCTCTAACCAGTCTCAAGCACGTGGTGTTCGACATTATTTGTTTAAAACATCAACCTCAAACCAGTCTCAAGCAAGTGTTCGACATTGCTTGTTTAAAACATCGGCCTCAAACCAGTCTCAAGCACGTGGTGTTCGACATTGCTTGTTTAAAACATCAACCTCAAACCATTCTCAAGCACGTGTTCGCCATTGCTTGTTTCGCTAGGTAGTGAGGGTCTGTTAGATTCCTTACATGTTACAATATTTTTTTAAATAAAATATTATGCATGTATACTATTTTTGTGACAAATTTTCTACAAAAAGAAAAGTAACGCTGTTTAAGGATTGTATGTCACTGTTTTTAAAAAAATGATATAAGGAAAAAAGCCGAATCAGTTGAAGCGTCCAATTAATGGAAAACGACGTCGAATTGATTAATACTAGCGATGACATCGGTGTTAAAATTATGCGTCTACAAACATTTACACTTTGAGTGCACACTAGGAATCACTTAATGATATTCGAGAAGAAATATACCGGTACTGAGTTGCGCATAAGACAGTCTGAAGCTAAAATACATGTAGCCGAAAAAGATGCTTAAAAATATATGTATGTTTCGTAAGAATATTGAAATTAACATACATTAAAATCTAAAGAAATCTTTCTTTTTTCCACGTTTGTGTTCACACTTAATGTCAGGAGTCTTTTTTTTTTATTACAGAACCCCTTTCAAAGTGTAACCCTACATAAAGAAACGAATCTTAAATGGTGCATGTTTTCCTGGATAAATTAAATTTGATACTGTAAAATAATGTTACATATATATTTTTTCTCTTCCGAACAATCTGAATAAAAGCAATTTAATGTATAAGTCACACTGTATTCTTTTTGAATTTAAGGATTTTTCAATGATTGTATTCTTATGCATTGTACTGTAAATATCGTAACATTGAGTTGTATGTGTGTGCTCTGTTCAAGTATTTATATATATCTACAAAAATAAAGAAACCATGGACTAATATCTTTTCTTTTTAATTGATTCTGAGAGAAAAAATCGCATATATATATATATATACCTTTCAGCCGTTCTTGGCGACTGTCGCTTTCCGTGTTCACTAATATTTTCAATCCCATGTTCATGATGGCAAGGGTATCTCAGCTTTTGCCGCCTGCAGTTGGTCTAATCGCTTCTCTATAAGATGGAGAAAGGCCGGAGGGTGGTCTGTGATCCCGGTGGTTCTTTTTGAACCTCCTATACAAATATTGGATACAAATATATCAATTAATTTAGTTAAAGGGTTCTTGAAAATGTAACTCTAGTAAAGCGCACTTAGTATCCTCAACGACGCCCAGTCCACGCGAATTATATAATTTTATAAGAAATAGAGTTGACACGACAGGATATTCACGCGATAAGATAGCATTTAAAATCGTGTATAGACTCCGAGTTTAACGATAATAGTGAATTTACATTTATCTTGTGCTAATAACGTTTGTAGACTTCGTGGGTGCGACAAACCAGGAAATAAAACATCCAAACACGCACAAAGTACCGACCTTTGAAGAAAATGTAACCCCTCCTTCAAGTGCCGACGGAAATAGTTTTTACTGTGAAACTACGAAAAATGACATTCACAAAAGGAAATGAATTTGCAGTTTATGCAAACTATGAAACTTAAAAAGTATACTATTTTATATGATCGAGACTCTTCATGAACTGAATTTTAAAATTTTTTAAAAAATATTTAAGAACCTTTTATCATAAAGTCTAAATTCCAGCGATCTAATTGGCTGAAATTTAAGTCTTACTTAAAATTGACCAATCAAATGTCTCAGGTCAAGACTTTACTGTTAGCCATACTGTGGTGAAATTCGGCTATGTACGAGTCTGATCCACACATATGACACCAAAATCCTTCTATTTACATTTCTTTACCGAATTGCATACATTCGTTTTAGTAATAAATCTTTGAGATGTTACTGCCCTCATTATCATTCAAAAGCGGAATCCCTTAGGGGTAGAATGAAAAGAAAATAAATAGATAAATAAAAAAGAAAACATATAAAACTGATAAAAAGTTGGACCATCACTTTTATTGCGTAATGAAAGGTAAACTGTCACAGAGAGTTTCTTCGTGGATCCGATTAACTTTACTCCACATTTAACAAGATAATTCTGACCTTGTTATGCTTAGATCAAACTTTCTTTCAGAATGTCAGCAAGTGTAATAATATAATTCAGAGTTATTGATATAAAATGTGTGCGGAAAATCAAAATACCCTCCCCTCAAAAATAGTTCACCAAATAATGTGCTATTTGGAAACGAACGTAAATGGCACATATTATATGCTGCGCCTGCTGTCCGGATTCGACTTGTGGAGAAAAGCAGGGACAGACGGACGAGCAAAGGCCGTTTCTTAACACGAATCTAAAAATATTTTAGTCAGCCCATCTTAAACTCGAACCCACAACCATAACGAATTTTAGGCCTACGCTATTACCTCTAAACCACAGGTGTTACACGTACTAAGGTGCACACAGTACATTAAATAAAGTAAGAAATTTTCAAAACTAGAGTCTCCAAGAGAAGAAGAAGAAGAAGGAAACCAACTCCGCATTATGGACGACCTGAGTGGTCTATAAATAAAGCTGCGGTGGCTCAAGTAGTTAAGACTTTGGAGTCGTGACCAGAAGTTGTTGGTTCGATTACAACATTCCGATCACCCGGATCGGCTACAGTGGTGTGTCATTGGGCAAGGCATTTTACTCTACTTCCTCGGCGCGATATAGCCTTGAAAGTGTTGCTGTGCAATAAACACCCAAAAGATACAATCAAAGACCATTCCCTCCATGCCCACTACCATCCCCGCCCCTAAAATTAGCTAACCCCCCCCCCGAAACAAAAATAAATTAAACTCACTGAAGTATAACAATGTTCATCACTATCAGAGCGAAGATATTAACAGTATATGACAATTTACTTTACATTATTTTCTATTTAGTTTATTAAGGTTACGCTAGTCCCAATGTAGCCACAATCGTCTGTGGGCTGATTCATTCAGAATGAACATCTAATATATTTTCTTTTCTTCTTTCTTTTTTCTTTCTTTCTTTCTACAACACCTTGGCTGTCGTTATGTAAAGGTAGCTATATGTAAATTACGTTAAACAGTCAATACAAAGTTAGCTTGCAATTAATTTTAATTGAATCAATTTATTTTCATATATCAAGATCACTGGGCTTGTGTTATATCAGGAGAAAATCTAAAATATATACATTGCATACATAAGGAAAAAGTTAACACTAATCTGACACAAAACATATTTGTTGTAAATTATACATTATATATGGAGCTATTGTATATTTTAGAATATAATATATTTATATTATAATATAATAATGAATATTATTACATTAGTATAGAATAGTATTGTATTATATAACATTATTATATTATTATTAGATTATGTATAGTAGCCCTACCCCGGTGGTTTGTACCCCCCTTCAGATTTAAAAAATGATAAAAATGCAAAAGACTTCGTCATTTCATTTATTAATTTATAACTTTTTACTCGATTCTAGCCAGGAGGGCTCTGACACTGTCATCTTCATCGCGTTTAAAACCAAACGGAAGATGTCATCAGTGTAAACGACGAGCCTGCTCACGATCATTTTCTGGTTCCTGGAAAAGTCCATTTTTAGTGAAGGGGTGGACCACGCATACAAAGAAGGTAAACACTGCGTTGTCTGCATCTAGTATTTTTAATTTCTAGTTCTAATATTTCTTAAAAATTAAAAACAAAAAAATAGAAAGGAAATATATCCCTTAAATTTGAAAACATGCACAATACATAGTTTGAAAATTTTTATCTTTATGGTACAAATTCATCAACATATACTCGCCCATGCAAATATGGACGCCATAAGTGTTGGTATGGACACTTCCCTTTGGTTTGAAACACGAAGATGACAGTGTTAGGGAATCCCTAGCGACAATCGGGTTAGAAATTACAAATCAATTGTTTATAAAATCGGAAAGGGGCTACAAATGACCACGGGGGTTGGTGAATACTATTGTGTAAGTTCAATGATATGAAGCTATGATGATATTGAATCTTGCTATGCAGCATGAGATACCATATTCAATAATATTTTAGATGAACATTCTTTTACTAAAAGGATATAGATATCTGATGAGAACCAAGACCAATCCTGGTACAACGATGAAATTGACCAAGCAAGACATGGTTCAGATCATGCTTATCGAAAGGGACTGGAGTTCAATACACCTGAACACGGACCGAAAATGGCAATACACATTTAAAACAAACAACTTGATCAAACAAACAAAAACATATATATTGTTCTACTGTAAATAATAAAAGAGCTTTTGACACAAAGAAAAGACACTGACAGCACTTCCCTTGAATTAAATGGAAATAAAAGTATTTCTGATTCAAAATCTGTTCTTAATTTTTTTAATATATTCGTGATTAAAATTGGGGAAATTCTTGTTCAAAATATTCCAAAATCTACCATTATTTTATTGTGAGAAAATTCTTACCACGCTGGAGCAAGAAATTGACCTTTCGGGCTTTATCTGCAGTAGATGTTTATAGCATATTGATAAAACTTCTTTGATGAAAAAAAAACTGGTATTTACAACCATAAATCTAAACTCCTGAAAATATGTCCCCCTTCTTTTTCCGAGAGTCTTGCACACACTATTAATCTCTAATCAAGAACGTGTAAAATTCAAAACATCTGAATACATTGACATGTCTCAACTATTTTTAAGAACTGTAGTAAATCAGATCCATGGAACTATCGCCCAGTATCTGTTCGCTTTATTTAATAGATAATGATAAATTTTCCTCTTTCAAATCTGGTTTTTGGAAGGGACATTTAACCGATTTCTTACATTAACTGAATATGTTTTTAACACATTTAAGGATGACTTCTTGGTGTGAATGGCAGCCCTCCTTTTAAAGATAGCGTCTGACACTGTTAATTACTCCAATAGGTTGCATAAATTAAATAAATTATGTCATTAAGAACACTTAATTACTAAATTATTATGGCATTAAGGACAATTAATTATTGTGGTTTTGTGAATATCTATCAAAAGAAAGCAATGGTAACCTTTCAGACTGTAAGATCTTGACTACAAGTGTTCCCCAAGGATCCATCCTGTGACCTATTTTGTTTGCTATTTACGTAATTTATTATCTATCTATTTCTCTTTTGAAAACAAATACCGAAGCAAAGATGTACGCGGATCATGCAGTTTTTTACTTTCCCAATATCAATTTTTATTCTAATTCTGTAGTCTGCCAAGAACGTATATTGACAGACTTCCGAAAATACAAAATTGCAACTGGCGCATACCTTTAAACTGTCTTTGCCGCTGTCTCACTGTTGACAATCCGAAACAGCTAAATTTTCTAAATATTTCCAAAAAGTTTATTTGCAACAGATACTGCTTAATGTGGAAGGTTGTGCTTGCCTTGGCTCTGAAATACTTACCAGACCAATTTACATTAAAGTCTCATGATTTCCCACTGTGCCAGATCAGTTTCAAAACTGGATGTGTATATTGGTAGAGATCACAACAATTATTTTAAGTATTTCGGATCCATAGCATGGAATGACCTCTACTAGATGTACAATCCAGTACCAACTTCAAACTTTGAAGAAAAAACGTGTCCAGTATATAAAATCTCCAAGAGATTGATGTTAATGTTGATGTCTTGTGATAAATGGCGGTATCATGTTTTCATTGTTTCAACCAACCCCCCTTTGTTTTAAATAATTGTTGTATGTCATGCGTTGGATATGTAATAAGGTCTCAGTATCTTCTTGTCTATGTGATTGTATCTTTTATTACTAGTATGTTTTTATTATCTTAGTATTTGATGTTGCTTTCCTTTTCTTGTTGTGTCTTAACCACCCTTGCCTTTAACTTGTTGTTATTGACTATTTATTTTATACATATAATGTTCTTTTATTTATGTACTGTTATCATGTGTAAATTTTATTTTATTATGTATTTGTTTTATGTGGAACCTTTGAACGAACAATTTCAATAGGAAATAATACCAAATTAGGGTAGTGTTACGTTAAATGACTATTATTTCTTTTTAAGTCCTACTTTTCTCGGACTTACCTAAACTTGCAAATTATATATAAATATAGTGAAAAGACGAGAGTTGCGGTCATGGAGTGGTAATGTTACCGAATCAGTTGCAAGAATGGAAAGTTCCTACCAAATCGATATAGTTGCATCCCATGTAACTAACAAACCATGTACTAGTATCTTATATTACTCGGTCTTCATCCTGACGAGACTTTCATTACAAAACGTCCAAGAAAGATCTAAATATCATCGTGTTGTAAGATAAATAACGGAGAAAGTTCAAGACATATTTGATTATCTCTCCTTTTCCTGATCGTTACTTACGTTGCTTTCTTTCATTTAGGACATATCTTGACTGCGATTATCTTTTTTCTTCAAATTTGCATAAGATTATGTTGAAACAATGACTACATTTTTAAAAAAAAAGAAACTCGACGTACAAAACAAAATGTTGATTTTCTGTCTTTGAGGATAGAATAGTCATATAAAACTCAAAAATATTGTCCAGTAGTATTAAGGTAACACATAAACTGATATTAAAATTTTAAAAAAGAGCATTTGTATCCTTTCCGTATTTACCATTGGCTCCATCGTACACAATAAATATTTTCACTAGATCATAATTTGTCCTGAGTGTAGACTCTTGTCAATTGAATATAATGAAATATTTCCATGTTCTGTAGCGAAGGTCCTTGTAAGAATTTTTCAAGTGAAAATAGAAGAAAACGAACTGAAATTTAGTCACATTGAACATCGTGGGGCTGTAAAACAATGAATACATTTTGTTTAAACAATCTGCGCGTGCATCATTGCAGCTTTCCGGTCAACGCATATGTAATAGAGAGCAGAATCAGTAGTTAGATTTATTTAACTGCTATGATGCGCATTCATTTGTAACAGGAATGGTAAATTGTAAAATTGAATTGTGGAATATAACTTCGTGACGTAATTCTTATATCCCACAATTCTATTTAACCAATGGAATGACATCTGACATGCTAACTGAAGGCTATGCTGACTTGCACCATTTTAATGAAATTTTATTCCAAATGCAAAAACGTTTTTGCAGCTGAATGATTTGTCATGCAAAGAAAAAAAGACATTGCGCATAAATGAAGCACTATATTAGAAAAAATACATACCATTTAACGAAACTTATTTTATATAAACAACAAGTGTTCAGTTAAATGACATATGATGTTAATGAAAAACAACTATTACAAATAAATGAAAGTACATAGCACATGAAGCGACACTTTTACAAGCTATGTAGCATGTGAAATGATACTTTCTACAAATTATAAAGCAATAAAACAATACTTTTTATAAATGAATACGTATTAAACAGTTACATTTTGCATATGAATGATCATAATATCAATTGCATACTAGAATAATTTCGATACGAGTTAGCAAATATTAAACTTAAATGATTAATTATTCAATATGAAACACTAATATTAACCTATGCAACATTTAACACGTCAGAGGCATTTAAACAAAATCATTATATTAGGTGTATATTAAGCCACATCAAAAGATACCAGTTTTCACAGCTTGTTCTGTTTTTGTTTTCGCTGTTACATGTACATGTGGAAATATTATGTACAATTCCTATGAGGGTCTCTGAACAAATAATTCACACACGCACACAAACACACACACACACATTCGAGTGCATGGCTGACGTAAAGAATTGGAAATAACGTGTTACTGAAAGCAGAAAGGGGGATGTCATTTGTTTATGTGAAAGAAACAAAACACGGGATAACTACATTTTACCGTAAAACCTTAAATAAAAAGGTAACGTCTAATAAACATCAGGTCGCATATATGGGCAAAGTTTTGCAACTATCAAATCATGACCTTTCACTTTGCATGTACTGGCATGCCTCCACCGGCTCACACGCACACACGGTGAGAGAGAGAGAGAGAGAGAGAGAGAGAGAGAGAGAGAGAGAGAGAGAGAGAGAGAGATAGTTATATCGATAGATAAAATACTTTATGTGCATCGGTGTGGGATAGGAAAATTCTACCCTGTGGTCAGAATTTTGCGTCAGATATGAGACTTTGCAGACTGTACGACACAAAATTATTATCCCGCTGGTGGAATTTTCGTATCGTACACTAATGTATAATGAAGGATTATTTGTCTCACATTCAAAAGCGAAGGCTATAAACAAAATGGTTCCAAGTCGGTACATATCAAACATAAATAGGACAAAATAGCCATTCCAAATGTTTTCATATTTAGACAGAGTTTATACCGTTTTGTTTGCAGCTAACAATTTTGTATAAACTTGGAAATGAAGTTATAAGCAGACAAATTAGATAACTTCTGAAGTTACAGAGATAGAATAATAGCAGACAATTTTGATGTGCTGTATGTGATGATTTCGTAGAAACAGATTGAAGTCGAGATACGCCAATCAAAACGCTGTTTGCACGTCATGTGATGTAAGATAACAGCCATGTGATGATATTCTCCACCGGTGTTCTACATTAAAAACAAAAATGTGAGAAAGATAGATTCTTTCCCATATGTTTGGGCTGAATAGCGGAAATCTAACCCGAGGGGATAAGACTTGTGTTAGAGACGAGGTTTGCCGAGTTCCTGGTACAAATCTTACTCCCAATAATTAGATCTTTCTTTCCTGTCCAAACCCTGTGGGGAAGATTCTTTTTTCTTGCACACGAATAACATATTGTTTTTGGTATGACAACATTCCAGAATATGAAGAGTCTGTGTAGACTATGCGCGTTACGATATTTTTTTGGTACTCGGTCTTAATTCGTGAGCCAATATCATAAGTCGGTAACTAGCAAAAGCTGTGTCTCCGACTGGTCAGTCATTCTCATCACAGTGACTCCGAACCCAGTTACGGTTAGTTTGTAATCTTCCCACTGAAATACAGAAATTGGTTGACGTCTCATGCTTTCACTTAGATAGGGATATTGGGCTGAAGTCTCGCGAACACTGGAAGCGTTATCGTTTCCTAGTCGGACAGAACACACACACACACACCCGCACACACACACACACACACACACATCCGGACCATCCTAGAGATTTGTGAAAAACAATAGCTTCAAAGATTAAGCAATTCAATTTTATTTTAAATCTTTTTGCACATAAACATTAAAAATCTTATTAAAATAGTAGGGTATTTTATTCATTTTTTTAAAAATTTTTTTATAGCCTATGTTTTTTTCAGTATGTTGACGTTACATCACTTATTCTTGATGGTTCAGAGACATCTCCAATGTCCGCTTTACATCTTTTATATCAATATTCAAAATTTTCTGGTCTTAGTATAAATATTGAAAAAACAAAGGTAGTTTGGATTCGAAGTAGAACAGGTAGCAACAAGAAATAATGTCTAGAATATAAACTTAATTTGGGGTTGTACTGAGTTTGTTGTATTAAGTATAGAGTTTTCAACTAACTTGGAAATTATTACAACACCTTAATTATCCATCTAAAATTCTTAAAATTACGAACCTTCTAATTCAGTGGAATAAGAGGTCTTTTACTCCATTTGGAAGGGTGGCTCTGATGAAAGTGTAGCTATCTCTAAAATTAATCATCTTCTATTATCATTACTGAATCAATCCAAACAGGTTTTTAGTGAACTAAATACACTCTATTACAAGTTTGTATGGCATGGGTCAAAGGACAAAATCAACAGAAGTTTTTCCGTGAAGGATTATCATGAGGGGGGATTAAATATGATTGATATATTTAAGTTTATGAATGCGTGGAAAATTACATGGGTTAGAAGAATATTGTCTGATGAATCTAAATGGAAAAGTTTGTTACAATTTTCAGTATCAAATATTGGTAATTTCTTTTTATTTGGAATAGATTTTCTTAATTCAGTGAAAAAGGATCTTAATCCTTTTTGGTGAGACGTCTTTGAAGTATATTTAGAGCTAACTAGATTATTCAAATTAGTCACAGCTGAACATTTTTTAGAAACACAAATATCGTTTAATCCTTGTATTGCAATAGATGGAATAAGTGTGTATTAAAAAACATGGTTTCAAAAAGGCGTTAGATTTGTGAATGATTTTATTAATGAGGATGGTTCCTGGATAAGTTTTGATAGTTTTAAAAATAGATTTTCTATTAGCATTCATTTCATAGATTTTCAAGGCGTACTTGCAGCTATAAAGTCATATAAAAATAAATTTAGCATCGATTACGATTCAAGTCTGCCACAGTCTTTTATAAATATTGTTGTGTATAACATTATAAGAAATAAAAAAGGATGTAGAAGTATATATGAAAAACTGACTGAAAACAACGAAGTACAAACTTCTAGAAGAAAATGGAGTTTTTAATTTGGCAATTTAGAATATGACGACAGGCAGAAATGTTTCTTGTTACCATATAAAACATACAAGTTTGCCGAACGAATGCATTTCTCAAAAGAATTTGAATTATTCCAAACGAGCTTTGCTCTTTTTTATGTTACATGCAGAGACAATTTCTCATATCTTTTGGGATTGTAATATAAATAAGATTTTTATAGATTATATTTTACAATGAAAAAAAAGTAAATGAGGTCATATACATAATTTGGAATTCACAAACATAGATATTATCTTTGAAATTAAAAATAAAACATAGGCTGATGGTATAATTAATTTGATAATTCTATATGCAAAACAATATATTTATAAATGCAGATTTAATAGAGACAGGCCCAGTTTGTCTCGGTTCAAAAATATTGTTGCTTTTAACTTTAATGTAGAAAAATAAAGAGCGTAAAAAATACCGTAAATGGGAAAAGTTTGACAATAGATTGTTATTGCACAAACAGTTAATAGAGTCATAAACTATATTATTAGAAACATATGTGCGTGTATTGGCGTGTATATATGTGTGTGTATATGGGTGATGTGTATATATAAATATGTATATATGTATGTGTGTATATGTATCTTTATGTGAATGAGTATGCCGATAAATGCATACTCCCATATTTGTTTTGTACAAACCCTTATTTTCTCCATATATATTGATATGTTATGTTTAAAATATAAATGTAAGCAATATTTCTTTTACTATTTTCTGTTTTCTCTCTCTCTCTCTCTCTCTCTCTCTCTCTCTCTCTCTCTCTCTCTCTCTCTCTCTCTCTCTCTCTTTTCTTAGCTTATTTCTTTTCATCTTAGAGTGAGGAAAAATACCTGTCTAGAACTCTATATATTTTTGTCTTATGGTTGAAATATTGTAGCAATATATTTGTATTACATGTGTGTATCATCTATCTTTATATTAATAAAACCTTTAAAAAAGAATAAAATAACGAAGGCTTTTAAGACAAATCGCAACAGATACATTTAAATTTTAAATGGTGACTCGGACAGACAGCAAAGTTCCTGTCGCGATTTTTTTTTTCTTTCTTTTAAGTTGCTTTTGTTCTTTTTAAATTACTTGTGGATAGGAAGATAAAGAAAATGTTAAATACCTTCTTGCAATGCAATTTGATATTCGTGCTATTTCGATCAGGATATTTATATTGATACAGTAAATACATTTGTATTATGTTTAAACTTTTTCTAAGTATAATATTTAACTATGTTATTTTTGTATCATTACAACCCAGATGACACACGATGCTGATGTCCGGTACGTAAAATGCCAGAAAATGTGACTGAAGGACGCAAGCGATAACGACTGCAACGACGACAAAGAAGAAGCAGAAGAAGAAGGAGGAGTAGTAGGAGAAGGAGAAATAGGAGGAGAAGAAGGAAGAGAAGGAGGAGAGTTTATTTAAGAACAAGCTATATAGTTTGTCCCATTTAAAATGCATGGAGATGGTAATTTATTTAAGAACAAGCTATATAATGTGTCCCATTTAAAATGCACGGAGAATGTAATATATTTAAGACCAAGCTATGTAGTTTGTCCCATTAAAATGCATGGAGATGATAATATATTAAAAACCTAGCTATATAGCTTATCCCATTTAAAATGTACGGAGATGGTCATATTGAATATAGAGATAAAAATCTAATTCGATATCAATTTGCAGTATATGATCTATTCAATTTTATTGTAACGGCATGTAACGGATGTCAGCAAATAATGATTGGGAAAAGAGGTCAAGTGTTTATAACAACATGAGTGGTTTTACTTGAAATTCTAATACATTATTTTGTAAACCGATTTCAAGTGTTATAAATAATTTTATTCATTTTTGATACACATACAATTTTCAATACCAGCCCAACACGTAGATTTAACTTCTGGAGATATATATCATTATTAAGTAAATAGGTTTCTCTTCTTTTTTGTGTATTGTGGTGTAGACAGGATTTGACAGCACCATCTAACCTTCAAGTGCATGTCACGTTTCTGCATGACTTAATAGTATATAATAATAGTCATATATTCTAAGAAAACAAACTATATCAGTAGTTTAGTAATGAGCTTAATCATAATATATCATGACTTCTATTTCCTTTGACTTATTATGTTTCATTTTTCTCTCTGAACAAAAAACAGTGTTTGCAATCATTTGAAATTGTAATGAAAATATGAGATGAATTAGTCACTATAAACTAAACCGCCAAGAAGGTACGTTGCCTTAGCATATTGGATATTTAGTATTTGAACGATCTACTCATAACCGACTATAGTGCGAAATATATCCCGATACTGAACTTCCTTCTAATTGATCCAATTATCTATCTAAGTAAACAAATTTAAAAGAAAAGAAATAACATTGATTATTTAATATTCAAGAATATTACCAGTTTTAATAATTTAAGAAACCTATACATAGCAGTGGCCGAATAATATGCGTTTATCTTTTTTTTAAAAAAAAGTGACATTAAAATGAAACCCTTTTATATTTATCATTTGTTTATCGTAGTATTCATTTAGCTCCCGGCAACCTTTCAAATATTCATCCAGTTAAACTGATGCTTGTGGGTGTACATTTTTTTTTTAATTGAAGTCTATTACATTGTATAAACTAATGTGAGTTGACATACAGTTTGCTTACACTCAAACACATACATTATATATGCTAATGTGAGTTGACATACAGTTTGCTTACAGTCGAACACCTACATTATATGCTAATGTGAGTTGACATTCAGTTTGCTTACAGTCGAACGCCTACATTGTATATGCTAATGTGAGTTGACATACAGTTTGCTTACAGTCGAACACCTATATTATATATGTTAATGTGAGTTGACATACAGTTTGCTTACACTCGAACACCTACATTATATATGGTAATGTGAGTTGACATACAGTTTGCTTACACTCGAACGACTACATTATATATGGTAATGTGAGTTGACATACAGTTTGCTTACAGTCGTACACCTACATTATATGGTAATGTGAGTTGACATACACATAGACAGTGCGAGTGACAATAGATTGATGTACACCAAGTTAATTAAAACTGCAGTGTTCTTCATTTATCCAATGATTTGAGTAGCAAGGGATTTTATATATATATATACCACGCTGTATCTTTGATATACTACTCGTTGCATAAATTTTTCATTAAAAGGAAACTCGGCAAGCCTCGTTTCATTTTAATGAAAAATATATGCATCTCGTTGCAAATCAATGATACAGAGTACATACTATAATGTGTGTGTGTGTGTGTGTGTGTGTGTGTGTGTGTGTGTGTGTGTGTGTGTGTGTGTGTGTGTGTGTGTGTGTGTGTGTGGTATGGGAGTAAAGACGTATAAAAGCTGTGCGCTTCGGACTCTGGTGCTGCGCCGTTCCAGAACAATACTAGAGAAGCAATCAAAGTCAAGGAGGTGGATCTACTTTCTATCATATTTTCTATTTTCAAATCAGATTTCCGTAAAAGTACATTTCACCACGAATTAACACTATTAAAACATCTTGATTGTAATTTCAAATAAAAATCACGACAAAAGTAAGAAGAAAAAGGAGACAGAGAGACAGATATAAACGACAAAACAAAATTAGAAAAATGGAAAGAAAAAAAAAGACATGCAAACGATATCTCTTCCGTCAATTTCATTTATCACGGTAATATTTTTATTAACTGATTTATTTCATGTTATCTTACTAAGTCCACGCCACCACGATTTTTAAAAAATAAAATTGTGAATTAGTTCTACATGAAAGAAAAGTATATCTGATATGAAAGCAAGTAAACTTTGTAATGTTTTGCTATTAAAAAATACTTCTTTCTGAAGCTTGAACATTTTTTTGTTTCTTATTCTAGGGCTCTCATTTTGCTCACAATTGACATCGTAAAAGTAATCAATATGAAACTATTCGCATTCCTTTGTTTCGCATTGTTTTGCTGGTAGATTTTACACTCTATAGCCATTAGCTTTATCTTTTTTATGTACATAATTTGATGCAACACTGTAATAAAACAGACCCAAAACAGAAAACTCTTATTGCAATGCAGGGTATATCAAAATAATCCGTTTTTAGAAATGTTGGTAGATCAGCGGACAAGGTCATAGGGTCTACACATGTATGTAATATATACAAAAATGTCGGCTTAGGTACAAAACCAATATTGTTTGTGAGGAATTTCCGCGCGGTTAAAATTTTGCGATGTTCGAAACTTAGTCTGGATTACAAAGATGTACCCCTCGTAACAATATGGGATAAAATACAGGAAAAAATACATAATCGAAAAATTAAGCACGCAAATTTATTTTTGAAATCTGATATTCGTGAAACTTTAGTTCAACTGAAATTTCAACATTACATTGATTTTTCGGTGCACATTTGGCATCAAACATTAAATAATGTTGCCAACGTAGAACAGTGTGATTATTCAAATCAGCACAAATTATACCACTTTCAAAAATACTGTAAGGTGTTGTATGCAAACTGCTCGAAATGATACACACACTTTATAAGCAGTTATTCTGGCTAATAATATTATATTTTTACAGTATAAACAAATGCATACAGCTCTATAATTACCTCCCCTTTCTAGAAATGTACGGTGTGAGATAATGATTTACATTTCTCTGGTTCATTTTTTTTTTTTTTTTTCTTTGTGTGAAATAATTCTCTTGTTTTAAGAGTACATTTTATGATTCATCACAAGACAATAATTTAGTACGTGAACCTGCTAGATATTCTATATTTTGTAAAGCACTTAATCCAAGAACATTACGTGGATTGAATTTCAAGGATTGAATCATTTGCCTTTTTAACGTTTGTGTGTGCACTTATTGCCAGGAGTTTTGTGAATACAGGGCCTATTTTAAAGCTTAGCCATACACAAAGAAATCAAACTAAAATGTTGTTTTTTTTTCCCTGGATAAAATAATTTTGATACAGTAAAATAATTATATATATATTATTTTCTCTTCCAAACAATGAGAAACATAAGCATTTCCATGTACGTGTCTCGCTGCAATCTTATTAATTTTAAGGAATTCTTTAATTTTTATATTTTCATACTTAGAAAATATTGTCGATGGCCAGGCATTGTACTGTAAGTATCGTACATTCGGTGTGTGTGTGTGTGTGTGTGTGTGTGTGTGTGTGTGTGTGTGTGTGTGTGTGCTCTATTAAAGTATTTATAGGTATGTACAAAACATAATAACATGGTGTGATATCTTATCTACTTCAGTGATTCTAAGAACAAATTATATATATATATATATATATATATATATATATATATATATATATATATATATATATATATATATATATTCGGGGAATAAAGAAGGTGCTGCTGTAATATCTCTTCAGAGAATTTTGTGTCTTTCAGCCGCTGTCGGCAACTATCGCTTTCAGGTGTTCACTAATATTTTAATATTTTGACTCCAGGTCCACGATGGTAAAGGTGTCATATTTTTTGCCGTCGATAGTCGGTCTAATCGCCTCTCTGTAAGATGGAGGAAGGCCGGAGTGTGGTCTGTAAGCCCTGTGGTTCTTTTTGAACTTCCTGAAAAGATATTGGATAAAATGGTATAAATAAATTTAGTTCTATTTTACTTCAATGTTACAAAAAGATTCTTGAAAATGTTACTATACTAGCGCTCACTTAGTATCCCCAACAAAGCCCAGTCTACGCGAAGTATATGATGTCATAAAAAAGTAGTTAAAACGACAGGATATCATTTAAAGTCGTGTATGGACTCCGAGTTTAACAATAATTGTGAATTTACATGTATCTTGTGTTATCAATTTTTGTAGATTATATGGGAACGAGACACCACGAAATAAATATCAAAACACGTACAAAAGTACCAACCTTAACCCCTCCTTCTTGTGCCGATGGAAATAATTTTAACTTTGAAACTACGAAAAATGATATTTGCAAAAGAAAATGAATTTGCAGTATATGCAATCTATGAAAGTTAAGAAGTATAATATTTTATGTGATCGAGACTCTTCTTCAACTGAATTTTAAAAATTTATTTAAAAACATTTTAAGAAATTTTAATCTCCGATTATACCTAAAGTCTACATTCAAGCGATCTAATTGGCTGACATTTAAGTCTTGCTTACGATCTAATTGGCTGACATTTAAGTCTTACTTAAAATTGACCGATTCAATGTCTCAAGTCAAGACTTTACTTTTAGTCTTACATTGGTGAAATTCGGACCTGAATGGTGAAATTCGGACCTGTACGAATCTGATTCAAACCTATGAGAGCAAATCCTTTTGTATCCATTTCTTTTCCGACTTAAATTCATTTGGTTTAGCAATCAATCTTTGAGATGTTACTGCTTTGATTACCAATAAAACGCGGAATCAATTAAGGGTAGAATAAAAAAATTAATAAATGTGAACAAAATAAAAATTGAAAAATGTTGGATCATTATTTTTACTGTATAATGAAATGCAAACTGTCACAGAGAGTTCTTCATGGATCCGATTAAATTTACTCCATATTTAAAAGATGCTTCAGAATTTGTTAAATTAGATCAAATTTTCTTTCAGAGTGTATCAAATATAGTAATATAGTTCAGATTCATTAATATAAAATGTGTGGCACCAATCAAAATACCCTCCCCTCGAAAGAAGTTAACCAAATAATGTTTTATTTAGAAACGAGCGCAAATGGCACATATTCTGTGCTACGGTTGCTGGCCGCATTGGATGGGTGGAGAAAAGCATAGATGGACGGACGAGCAAAACTCGTTTCTTAACACGAATCTAAAGACATTCTAGTCTGCCCAGCCGAAACTCGAACCCACAACCATGACGAATTTTAGACCTACGCTTTTACCTGCAAGCCACAGGGGCTTACACATATCAAATAGCGCTCGGTACATTAAGTTAAGTAAGATAGTTTCAAAACTAGAGTCACCAGAAGAAGAAGAAGAAAAAAAAAAAAAAAAAAAAGAAGAAGGAATACAACTCCGCATTATCGACGACCTCGGTGGTCTATAAGAAAACCGCGGTGGCTCAATGGGTTACCGCTTTGGAATCGTGACCAGAAGGTTGTTGGCTCAATTCCCACAATCGGATCAACCTGGATCGGCTACAGTGGTGTGTAATTGGGCAAGGAATTTTACTCTAATATAAACTTCAAAGTGTTGATGTGCCATAAACCAGCAAAAGTAAAAACACAAATACCCCTCCTCCCACTTCACCTCCAAATTAAAATATAAAAAACTCACTGAAGTATAACAACGATCATCACTACCAGGGCGACGATGGTTACGGTCATGCCCACAATAACAACTATCACCCAAGTCGGTGTTCCATCAGCTGCAAGAAAGATAAACAACATCTGACTCGTACATCAAGAACAAACATCAAGAACAAACCTTTCTTACTTATGACTCGTACATCAAGAGCAAACCTTTCTTACTTATGACTCGTATCGTACATCAAGAACAAACCTTTCTTACTTATGACTCGTACATCAAGAACAAACCTTTCTTACTTATGATTATTCAAGTGCAATAAATGACGACTTAATGTATATTATTTTTTAATTAGCTTAATAAATTTAAGCGAGTCTCAGTATAGCCAGAATCGTACGTAGGTTGATATATTCGTATAGGTTTCTTTCTTTCTTTCTTTCTTTCTTTCTTTCCACAACATCTTGGATGCCGTTATGTGAAGATAGCTATATAGAAATTATTCTAAGAGAGTCTATAGTTTCCGCTATGATAGATGGGTAGTCAGTATAAGTTTCCTCTATGATAGATGGGTATTCAGTTTAAGTTTCCTCTATGATAAATGGGTATTCGGTTTAAGTTTACTCTATGATAGATGGGTATTCAGTATAAGTTTTCTCTGTGATAAATGGGTATTCGGTATAAGTTTCCTCATTGATAGATAGTTATTTAGTACACGTTTCCTCTATTATAGATGGGTATTCAGTATATGTTTCCTCAATGATAGATAGTTATTTAGTACACGTTTCCTATATGATAAATGGGTATTTAGTATAAGTTTCCTCATTGATAGATAGTTATTTAGTACACGTTTCCTCTATGATAGATGGGTATTTAGTATATGTTTCCTCATTGATAGATAGTTATTTAGTACACGTTTCCTCTATTATAGATGGGTATTCAGTATATGTTTCCTCAATGATAGATAGTTATTTAGTACACGTTTCCTCCATGATAGATGGGTATTCAGTATATGTTTCCTCATTGATAGATAGTTATTTAGTACACGTTTCCTATATGATAAATGGGTATTTAGTATAAGTTTCCTTTACGATACATGGGTATTTAGTATAAGTTTCCTCTACGATAAACGGGTATTCAGTATAAGTTTCCTCTACGATACATGGGTATTCAATATAGGTTTCCTGTATGATACATGGGTATTCAGTATAAGTTTCCTCTACGATACATGGGTATTCAGTATAGGTTTCCTGTATGATACATGGGTACTCAGTATAAGTTTCCTCTATGATAAACGGGTACTCAGTATAAGTTTCCTCTACGATAGATTGGGTATTCAGTATAAGTTTCCTCTACGATACATGGGTATTCAATATAGGTTTCCTGTATGATACATGGTTATTCAGTATAAGTTTCCTCTACGATACATGGGTATTCAGTATAAGTTTCCTGTATGATACATGGCTATTCAATATAGGTTTCCTGTATGATACATGGGTATTTAGTATAAGTTCAATGATGTCAAGTTATGCTGATATTGAATATTGCAATGCAGCATGGTGATATTATTATTTTTTTATTTTTTTTTTATTGTTCTTCTAAATTGATAGGGGTATCTGGTAAGAAACAAAACAATTCTGGTACAACGATGAAATTGACCAAAAAAGACATGGCAGAGATTATACAACTCGAAAAGGACAGAAGTTCAATAGACCTGAACGCTTACGTTGTTATAGAAAACAATTCAATAGCAATACCACCAATTTGATCAAAGAAACCCAAAAACATACATACACACACACGCACACAGATACATACATACACACACACAAAGATATATATATATATATATATATATATATATATATATATATATATATATATATATATATAGTTCTATCGTAATGATTCTAAAGATGATAGAAAACAAATGTGGTTTATTGTAAAGGTGATTCTGACACAAAATCGGCGCTGGTATAAATTCTTTTGAATTAAATGGAGAAAAATATATTAATGACTCAGGTCTGTTGTTGATGTCTTCATTACGTTCTTGATTAAAATTGGGGAAAGTCTTTCTAAAAATATTCCAATCTCAATTGTGTTATTTGGAGAAATTCTTACCAAGCTGGAGTAAAAATTTCACCTTTCATCTGCAGAAGATATTTATAACTTTATAATATATTGAAAGCTTTTGGGGGGTGTTTTTTTATAAAAAAAAAAAGACACTAGCATTTACAACCACAAATCTAAACTCTTGAAAATATGTGCTCCTGCTATTTCAGAGAGTCTTGCACACACAATTAATCTCTAATTAAAAACATGTAAAATTCCAAACATCTGAATACATGGATGTCTCTCAACTATTTTTAAGAAAGGGTATTAAATCAGGTGACTATAGCCCATATATTTACTCTGCCACTTCTTGTTAAAAGTTTAGATCCCATTGTTCTCTTTCTTTAACAGATAATGATCTCTTCTGCTCCATGGAATCTGTTGTATAGAAGGCACATTCAACTGAATCGGGATTTTTAGATTCACTGACTATGTTATTGCAACAAATTCAAGAAAGACACGTCGGTAGGAATGGTATGTAAAGAAATCCCTCTACACTATTAGACACTCAATTATTTTGCATAAACTAAGTTATTATGGCATTAAGGACAATTAATTACTGAATTTTTATGGCATTAAGGACAATTAATTACTGAATTTTTATGGCATTAAGGACATTTAATTACTGAATTTTTATGGCATTAAGGACATTTAATTACTGAATTTTTATGGCATTAAGGACAATTAATTACTGAATTTTTATGGCATTAAGGATAATTAATTACTGAATTTTTATGGCATTAGGGACATTTAATTACTGAATTTTTATGGCATTAAGGACATTTAATTACTGAATTTTTATGGCATTAAGGACAATTAATTACTGAATTTTTATGGTATTAAGGAAAATTAATTACTGAATTTTGTATGGCATTAAGGACATTTAATTACTGAATTTTTTGGGCATTAAGGACATTTAATTACTGAATTTTTATGGCAGTAATGACAATTAATTACTGAATTTTTACGGTATTAAGGACAATTAATTACTGAATTTTTATGGCATTAAGGACAATTCATTACTGAATTTTTATGGCATTAAGGATAATTAATTACTGAATTTTTATGGCATTAAGGATAATTAATTACTGAATTTTTATGGCATTAAGGATAATTAATTACTGAATTTTTATGGTATTAAGGACATTTAATTACTGAATATTTATGGCATTAAGGACAATTCATTACTGAATTTGTATGACATTAAGGACAATTAATTACTGAATTTTTATGGCATTAAGGATAATTCATTACTGAATTTGTATGGTATTAAGGACAATTAATTACTGAATTTTTATGGCATTAAGGATAATTCATTACTGAATATTTATGGCATTAAGGACAATTAATTACTGAATTTGTATGGCATTAAAGACAATTCATTACTGAATTTGTGTGGCATTAAGGACATTTAATCACTGAATTTTTATGGTATTAAGGACAATTAATTACTGAATTTTTATGGCAGTAAGGTCAATTAATTACTGATTTTTTATGGCATTAAGGATAATTAATTACTGAATTTTTATGGCATTAAGGACAATTAATTGCTGAATTTTTATTCCATTAAGGACAATTAATTACTGAATTTTTTTATGGCATTAAGGACATTTAATTACAGAATTTTTACGGTATTAAGGACAATTAATTACTTAATTTTTATGGCATTAAGGACAATTCATTACTGAATTTTTATGGCATTAAGGATAATTAATTACTGAATTTTAATAGTATTAAGGACAATTAATTACTATGGTTTTGTGAATATGTAGCAAACAGAAAGCAATGGTAACCTTTCTGACTCTAAGGTCATCAATACAGGTATTTTTCCAAGGATCCATCCTGGGACCTATTGTTTCTGTTATTTACACAAATGGTCTACCTATTTCTTTTTTTTTTAAACAAGAGCTGAAGCAAACATGTATGCGGATGATACAGCTTCTTGCTCTTCTATATCAAGTATTGTTCTAATTCTGTGGTCTGCAAAATGTTTATATAGATAGACCTCAGAAATTACAAAATTGCAACTTGCGCATAATTTTAAACTGTCGTTGCTACACACACACACACACACACACACACACACACACACACACACACACACACACACTTTTCGTATGGTCAGTCAGCTAACATTTTTTAAGTATTTCATAACAGATTATCTACAACAGAGTCTGATCAATGTAGAAGGTCGTGCATAGCTTGGCTCCTAAACACTTAACAGACCAATTTACATTAAACTCTCATGTGATTTCCCACCGTACTAGATCAGTTTCAAAACTTGTGCATAGTGTTAGAGATCACAGAAATTATTTTAAGTGTTCCGGGTCCAGGAAGCGTAATGGTCTCCTACTAAATGTACAATCCAGTACCAACTTTCAAACTTTTAAGATAAAAACGTGTCCAGTAATTAAAATCTCCTTGAGATTCATTTTAATGTTGATGTCTTGTGATAAATGGTGCATCGTGTTTTAAATGTTCTGACTCCTTGTAGTTTTTGCTGCTTCTAGAACTTTTTCATGTGATATGTTGGATATGTAATTAAGTTTTAATATCTTATTGTCTATGTGATTGTATCTTTTTAAGTCATTTAAATCTTTATATTCATTTGAGAAATGGTGTTATCATGTTTAAATTATTCTTACCCTTTTAGTCTTTTTTATATAATTGTTTCATATGATAAGTTGGTTATGTAATAAAGTTTCAATATCTTCTTGTCAGTGTGTTTGTATTTTTTATCACAGGTATGTTTTGTGTATGCAGTATATTAGTATTTGATGTTGCTTTTATTTTTGTATCGGTTCTTATCCACCTATGCCTCTAACTTATACACATCGCCTATCTATGTCAAATACGTTACTTTACTATGTACATATTGCCTATCTATGTCTTGTCCACTATGTTCCTTTACTTTTTATATATTGCCTATCAATGTCATGTCCATCATGTTCCTTTACTTTTTATTCGTTGTGATGTCTAGCTTTTACTTGTGTATGTACTTGCTTTTTCATGGAACCTTTGAAGAAACAATTGTTTACAATGGACACTGTATTCAATCAAATTGTAAATTCTAAATTCTCAATTTATTAATTCGCTTCTAACCTTATTTTTGCAGGCAGACTTTGATATCTTAGACAAAAGTTTTAGTGTTCAATTGCTACGGAAAACGTAAAGTGTAGACTATTTTTAACTCACGGTTGTGAATAATTGGTGAAGACTGTATATAACTGTAAATTAGCGTGTTTTTGTCATTTAATGTTTAACGTTAAAGAAAACCAGTCGATCAGCAAAGGAATTTAAATTTGAATGAATATATACTAAATACCCTGCAATCCTAATTGTACTTTCCAGAAAGAAAAAAATATATAAAGAAAAACAACAACAAAAAAACAACAACTTAAGAACAAGATAAGCCATAATATAAAGTATCATAACGAGTATGTTTGATTGATCGATCATTAATTGGTGGTGCAACAGTTGTAGCGTATTCTTAATGACATCTGAATTACCTCCCTTGCACCTTTCACCGCTAGAACGTTGGTATAAAGGAAGCAATTTTAATAGAAAGATGTGACGAAAGAAAAAAAAAAAACCTGTATTGATGGTTATGTACTGTCCGCCTGGTGGGACTGAGCTCTGCGGGGTTGGTGATTTGGACGGTGTTGATCTTGTGGATGTTGTTGCCTGCGGATCAAAGTCTGAAAAAAGAGGTTTCATTAAAGTAAGAGATTTATATATCATATGCATTCATTACTTTATCATATAAACCAAATTCACGATGTAAATTGTTTTTTACAGACGCCTTCCAAAATTTCAGTTAGAGGAAACTGACAATAATTGCATCGAAGTCTGCTATAAGTCGTATTGAAAGATTGCTTCGCAAATATAGCCATAAGTGATTTTCCACCTCGGAATATCACATTAACTTCCATTTCAATTATCACTTTCTAGCAATGGTACGTAAGTTACACGTCTCATTAGATTTGTTTAAGTTGTGTATTAGTAAAGGCATCAAATTAAAATGTCTCTTGCTGCGTACAGTCTTGAAAAATATAAGAAGATAAATAAGAGAAACAGAGCTTCAGCACAGCTTTTAGAAACAGAGGAACATGATTCAATCGTGATAAATTTTAAATCCGCAATTTCGACCGTCTTCTTAAGTCCTACAAATATCTAAAATATTCATAAAAAACACTTTCCTACCAAATGAGAATGTATCCGTAAGGATGTCAAAATGTACTGTCTCTACGCTGTCTATGAGAATATATGAGTTGGGAACTCATTTGTGACTATATACTGTATCTACGCTGTCTATGAGAATATATGAGTTGGGAACTCATTTGTGACTATATACTGTATCTACGCTGTCTATGAGAATATATGAATTGGGAACTCATTTGTGACTATGTACTGCATATACGCTGTCTATGAGAGTATATGAGTTGGGAACTCATTTGTGACAATGTACTGCATATACGCTGTGTATGAGAATATATGAGTTGGGAACTCATTTGTGACTATGTACTGTATATACGCTATCAGGATTTAATGGGAACTCATTTGTGACTATGTGCTGTATATACTCATTTATGACTATGAACTGTATATACTCATTTCTGACTATGTACTGTATATACTCATTTCTGACTACGTACTGTATATACTCATTTATGACTATGTACTGTATATACTATATACGCTATCAGGATTGAAAGACATGAATTACAGTGCATGTGTAATTTTAATAAAATCGTCACATGTTCATTTCCGAAATCAAATATACATTAGAGAGAACAAATTGCAAAACGTCCGAAGTAGACGTATCAGAGTGTTTACGTATAATATATATATATATATATATATATATATATATATATATATATATATATATATATTACTTCACTTGTTGTGAATTCTTAATGCGTGTGTTCTTTTACGTTTTGTGTCTCTGTCTGTTTTGCCTCTCTTTGTTTAATTGCACGTGTCGTTTTATTTTCCTAAAACGAACATATTATCCGCCATTCGAAATAAGGTAACAGGTGCAAACACAGACAGGACAATCAGTGCGTTATGCCCTGACACAGGAAGTAGCGCGATAAACGTAATTAGTACTTTTAAGTAGAACACAAAATTCGTTAGTTGCTTTCTTGCAACTGAAACTCTATATAATAAAAAGCAAAAGAAGCGCGACAGCAATAGATGGATATTCACATACACCAACAGACGAATACTTACCGACACCAAGAGATAGATATTTACCGACACCAATAGATAGATATTTACCGACACCAATAGATGGATACTCACCAAAGACAATTGAAGCGCGACACCAATAGATCGATACTCACCGAAGCAATATCGCTGTTGGACACTGCTGGGAAGGTTTTCTAGGCAGTACATGACGGTTGTTGTGTCACATCGTTTTACCTTGAGGCTGTAGGCTACTGCACACGTGCTTGTAAAAGTTGCGGCACATGCTGTTCTAGTCACTACTCCATCTCCAGTTGTGGGGATTGATCCTGTCAAGTAGTTTAAATTGTCAATTCAATTATATTTTTCTCAGACTGATTACATGTATCATAAATTAAGCGTTTATATCCCATAAAGACTTAAGACCTGATGGTGAATCTTACTTAACGATTTAATCTGTAACAATTTTTGTTTTAAATGAAAAATAACTCTCTTCCTTCTCGACTATTAAATCTGTCCCTAACTTCATCATCGTTAGTATTTATTTTGAGCGATAAATGTGATGATTTGTTTATCAGAAACAGATTGTTTCAAAGGTGTGGAAAAGGGTCAAGGATAATGTAATTTGCGCGATGTATATGTCTACAGATAAAGGGTACCAATTTACTTTGAAATACTTCCATAACTTAGGTGGAAACTTCAGACGCATTTTTTTTTTTTTTTTTTTTTTTTTTTTTTTTTGCTATAGCTACATAAAAGTTACTGATTATCAGAACATATAAGTTACTGAATGTAAGTCAGTACGATTACTGTCATATGTACCGGATTTACAAGCACGTTTCAAGTTCAGGTTTTATCTACTGTCACATATCTCTGATTTACAAATCCATGTCAAGCTCAGGTCTTTATACTGTCACACATCCGTGATTTACAATCAAACATGTTCATGTGTTTTATGCTCATTTAAAACCATGTTTACTTGATGTTGTATGGTTTGACATTTAAGAACATTTTATTTTTCTTGTGTCTTGGTCGACTTATATTTTGGCTGCCATATTATATTTCCTTTGAAGAAAGTTGAAGTCACAATACCTTCAACCATATGTTATATTTCCAATAAAGCCTAAGTCACAATGCCTTAAAGAAACGATTCCTGACACAATCACAATATCTACAAATAGAAAGAATATTTACATTAATTTATAGTCCGTTTGATTAATTTAAAACCCATTATCGTCAATTTTGCTCATAATCCACCAACTTGAACAAAATTATGTTTATAGTGTGCATAATTACACAAGAAATGTTTGAATTTTTTCATGCATTAACAGAATTTTTACATTAATTGACATCTATATTTAAATTGGCAAATAGTGCTCTCTGTAAACGTTGGAAATATGCTCTTCCAGACACAGCCGAATTTGACCTTGTCCATGTTATTGTTTAGTAACCTTCAACTGAAATTTACATGCATGGAGGTCATGAAACTTGTCACGGAGTACAGGAAATGGATGGATTGTATCAAGGCAAATAGAAAATAGGCAGATATTTTTAATTTGCCAAGTATGTCTTCTTTTCTTTCATTATCATTATGTTCTATCTTCGCATGCATTGATCTGTATATGCACATAATAAACTGTGCATTTCTCTATACCAACCTTTAAATTTAACCTGTTTTCATTATTATTTCGCTGATACCTGGCCTAATTTGGCAAACCAGTATCACTGGCCGGTAACTAGTAAAATCTGTGTCTCTCCATTAGTTAGTCGTTTAGTTTAGTGCGTTCTAGCCAGCATGCAAAGCATGGAACCAAACTATGAGTGCGGTGCATAATGGGAAAAAAGTAAGAGAATTCTGTACATTCACGCAGATGGAGGATCCTATTTGTTTGCGGTCTCACGAGCAATGTCAGCGAACATTTTCGTGTGTTTTAACTATCCTTTCTACTTTGAAATAACCCCTCATACAAATACAGTAATGTACATGCAGTATGTGCTTACCTACACTACTGACAATGGTACAGAGCCATGTGCTTCCTAATATACGGTAAGAACTGACTGTTGAAAGAAGTGAACATTACCTTCAAAGAGAGAAGGTACAAACTGATGCGCAAAATATAAACAACTAAGAAGAAAACTTTTAAAGTAAATGATAGAAAAATCCAACTCTTCTTGGTCAGGAGCGGCGGTGATTCGGTGCTAAGCGTGCCGAATTCACGACCTAAAGGGCGCTTTCCTACCATCGGATCATCCACATCGGCTACAGTAACGTTTCCTTGGATAACGCACTTTACTCCAATTGGCTCGCCACTTAATAACCTATCAAATCGAAACTAAACATATGCCAACAGCAGTTATTATGAGAATGTAAGGGTTTGCCCTAACAACTGGATTTTGATAAAACTTTTAAAAAATACTGAATAAAATGTATGGAATAGACTATACATAGTGTGAAGGTGATATGGCATGTTTCAAAATATGACTATGAGGATCTCTCTATCTATCAAAGAACACTTTATTAGAGAATTCTTATTCATTGCAACTTCATGAAATTTTATTCAGTATAAATGTCCCAGCATCTTTTAATATTCATCAATATTATCTACAATAATTTTATTCAGGGGTATTTTGAAACAGACTGTATAGTTTTGAATGGCAAGTCAATAATTGCAATTTTTACTCCTGTCTCTCGATATTGTGATTGCTTCAGACACAACGTGCAGTAAATCATTTCAGGTTTCTATTTAAATATCTGACTATATTTGAAGAAAAAAAAAAAAACACGTGTGACATTTTAAACGGTATGTTTAAATAAAGAAATACAGAAAGATATGAAGGAAGAAAGAAAGAAATATACAAAACCATTCATCCAGATGGGGATTCGGGTACCACAGTTAAAAGGAGACACATATTTGGTCGTAATGTTGAGATTTGTGCTGTACCAGATATCATGATTCAAATCAAAGAGGTCACTCCGATCGTAATAAACTGGCTCACAAGTCGGACATCGGTCTAACATGTAGGGAAATGGCACATGGTTTCCAGTGGAACAAGGGTCGAATGTGACTGAAAAGAATACATAATACGTTTTAGGGTTTAAACCACTAATTCATTTTCCTTAGACACAAATCTTAATCTTGAAAAAATAGATCTATTGTATGCACTAGATGGCCTAGACCACAACACATTATTATTATTTTATTTTTCTTAAGGAGTCAGCCCAAACATCATGAACAATCAAAATAGGGTGCTACGTCTGGTAGGCACATGATAACGTTTATCTAGGCAAAAAAAAGTTGGTTAAGTGCACAGGCATAAACTATTTATAACTTGAAAGCACGGATACAAATATCGGGATTTAAAAAAAAAAAAAAAAAAAAAATCCACGCTGATAGTATAGCCAGTGTCACTATCTCGAAGTATTTAGTACGGTGTCCAATTTTCTCCACACCCACCCATCGACTTCGAGACTAGTACCTTGCTCAAGTAACAATTAGTCGTCCTTGTCATTTAAGACTTCTTTGCGTACAGAATATTATATTCAAAATAAGAACTAAGATAATTCTCAGAACTTGTTATCATCTTGCTTCTGTGGGTAGTGACGGGAAGAGGGTAAGATACAGCGAGACACAGAGGTCACAAAGTCTCCCCTCTCTCGTCCTTAAGTTTCAAATTTTGTTAAAGGGTTATATGTACAATTATGATAGATCATTTTTCGTAAGACCGTGACATCGTCGAAAAATGAAAGTAACTGACAGACAGAAAGCTGAAAGACAAGGTGGTTATCAAAGTAAAATAAACGCAAGCGAGAAATGGTTCATGTTATAACAGATTCTTATTATGGCAGAATGGTTTTCTATTCATGTTATAATAGATTCTTATTATGGCAGAATGGTTTTCTATTCATGTTATAACAGATTCTTATTATGGCAGAATGGTTTTCTATTCATATGTTATAATAGATTCATATTATGGCAGAATGGTTTTCTATTCATATGTTATAATAGATTCTTATTATGTCAGAATGGTTTTCTATTCATGTGTTTTAATAGATTTTTATTATGGCAGAATAGTTTTCTATTCATATGTTATAAAAGGATTCTCATTATGTCAGAATAGTTTTCTATTCATATGTTATAATAGATTCTTATTATGTCAGAATAGTTTTCTATTCATGTTATACTAGATTCTTATTATGTCAGAATGGTTTTCTATTCATGTGTTTTAATAGATTCTTATTATGTCAGAATCGTTTTCTATTCATGTTATAATAGATTCTTATTATGGCAGAATGGTTTTCTATTCATATGTTATAATAGATTCTTATTATGTCAGAATGGTTTTCTATTCATATGTTATAATAGATTCTTATTATGTCAGAATGGTTTTCTATTCATGTGTTTTAATAGATTCTTATTATGGCAGAATAGTTTTCTATTCATATGTTATAAAAGGATTCTCATTATGTCAGAATAGTTTTCTATTCATATGTTATAATAGATTCTTATTATGTCAGAATGGTTTTCTATTCATGTTATAATAGATTCTTATTGTGTCAGAATAGTTTTCTATTCATGTTATAATAGATTCTTATTATGTCAGAATCGTTTTCTATTCATGTGTTATAATAGATTCTTATTATGTCAGAATGGTTTTCTATTCATATGTTATAATAGATTCTTATTATGTCAGAATAGTTTTATATTCATGTTATAATAGATTCTTATTGTGTCAGAATAGTTTTCTATTCATGTTATAATAGATTCTTATTATGTCAGAATAGTTTTCTATTCATGTGTTATAATAGATTCTTATTATGGCAGAATTGTTTTCTATTCATATGTTATAATAGATTATCATTATGTCAGAATAGTTTTCTATTCATATGTTATAATATATATATACATATATATATATATATATATATATATATATATATATATGTCAGAATAGTTTTCTATTCATGTTATACTAGATTCTTATTATGTCAGAATGGTTTTCTATTCATATGTTTTAATAGATTCTTATTATGTCAGAATCGTTTTCTATTCATGTTATAATAGATTCTTATCATGTCAGAATGGTTTTCTATTTATATGTTATAATAGATTCTTATTATGTCAGAATGGTTTTATATTCAGGGATAAGACCACTAATTCATTTCCCATAGAATTTAATGGTAATATATTATAAAATAAAAGTAACTTCTTCATTAGATAGGCATACAAACCACACATGGTTACATTCATTGGAGTTAGATACTTTTTTCAGCCTTAAAAAACAGGTGCTTCGCAGCATGTTTTCGAGTCTTGTCATGCTATACAATGGGGATCCCTAGTCTGCACCTAATAACATAGACTCACACCAAGAGTACATATGCTATTTTGTTAGTAGGAAATTAAACACAGGCTATCAAAATAAAAGTAAATATTTTATTGACAGCTATAGTACATAGATACAAGTTTGTGAAATTAATAACGGAACAAATTTGAACCCATTTATTACCCAATGGTCGTATCTAAAACGATTTAGTGCTCTTTATTGTATTCCCCCACCAGTAGACTGGTTCCCTTGATGTAAAATAATTAGTGGTCCGATACCTTCATATATTTCCACAGTGGTATTAGTATGGTACAGGTATCAATAATTATGTGATTGGCATATCAGAGCAGGTTCTTATTTGTTATCTAACAGACTCTGACGACAGGTTTCTTTCATTAAAATCTTCTCTCTCTCTCTCTCTCTCTCTCTCTCTCTCTCTCTCTCTCTCTCTCTCTCTCTCTCTCTCTCCGAACGGAGACATTAGATGATTGTATAGATACTGATATATAATATAACGTATTACATACCTGAGTACTGACAGCCTAAAACACCTGTAAGGAATTTTAAAAAAGACTGAAACATGAAAACTGATGTTACTTTTTCTCTATCTATAGAGAGACAGACTGATTAACAGATAGTCATTCTGTGGGTGTAATTCTCTATCTACAGACAGACATAATGATTAGCATACAGCCATTCTGTGGGTGTAATACACATCTGCAGAGAAACAGGATTATTATTATGTGGGTGTAATTCTCTATCTACAGACAGACATAATGATTAGCATACAGCCATTCTGTGGGTGTAATTCACATCTACAGACAGACATAATGATTAGCATACAGCCATTCTGTGGGTGTAATTCACATCTACAGACAGACATAATGATTAGCATACAGCCATTCTGTGGGTGTAATTCACATCTGCAGAGAAACAGGATGATTATTATTTGGGTGTAATTCTCTATCTACAGACAGACATAATGATTAGCATACAGCCATTCTGTGGGTGTAATTCACATCTACAGACAGACATAATGATTAGCATACAGCCATTCTGTGGGTGTAATTCACATCTACAGACAGACATAATGATTAGCATACAGTCATTCTGTGGGTGTAATTCACATCTGCCGAGAAACAGGATGATTATTATGTGGGTGTAATTCTCTATCTACAGACAGACATAATGATTAGCATACAGCCATTCTGTGGGTGTAATTCACATCTACAGACAGACATAATGATTAGCATACAGCCATTCTGTGGGTGTAATTCACATCTGCCGAGAAACAGGATGATTATTATGTGGGTGTAATTCTCTATCTACAGACAGACATAATGATTAGCACACAGCTATTCTGTGGGTGTAATTCACATCTACAGACAGACATAATGATTAGCATACAGCCATTCTGTGGGTGTAATTCACATCTACAGACAGACATAATGATTAGCATACAGCCATTCTGTGGGTGTAATTCACATCTACAGACAGACATAATGATTAGCATACAGCCATTCTGTGGGTGTAATTCACATCTGCCGAGAAACAGGATGATTATTATGTGGGTGTAATTCTCTATCTACAGACAGACATAATGATTAGCATACAACCATTCTGTGGGTGTAATTCACATCTGCAGAGAAACAGGATGATTATTATGTGGGTGTAATTCTCTATCTGCAGACAGACAGGCTGATTAGTACACAGTCATTCTGTGGGTATAATTATCTCTCTACCGAGAGACAGGCTGATTAACACGCAGTCATTCTGTGGGTGTTTTTCTCTATCTACAGACAGACAGGCTGATTACAATTTGAGTGTAATTCTCTATGCACAGACAGATATGCTGATTAACATACAGTCATTCGGTGGGTGTAATTCTCTATATACAGACATACAGGCTGATTAACATACAGTCATTCTGTGGGTGTAATTCTCTATATACAGACAGACAGTCTGATTAACATACAGTCAGTCTGTGGGTTTAAAGTATCGTCCTATACTACTCAGATCTTACTCCTTCTCTATCTATAGGCAGACAAACTGATTAGCATACAATCATTCTGTGAAATGTGAGATTAAATATTTTTTAAAATACTTCGATTCACACGATCAGATAAGTTCAGTTTGTATTTCAGTACCAGAGGAATTAGTTAGAGAATAAGTAAGTACTTACGAGAATGTGTAAAAAATATCAAAAGTCATTAGAAAGACGATAAATTGAATGATTCAAAGAGGAATCAAAAGCATATTATTTAATTGTATGTGGCCTAGATAACGTTGTGGTAAAGCGCTTGCTTTGCACCTGTGTAATTCCGGGTTCGATTCACAGTTCTGACACGTACAAGGGTATGTTGTTGCTAATTCAAAGTTGTTAGCTTCCTTTGGTTCTCTTGACTAAGCCACCCCAAAGACTAAATCTGAACCTTCTAGAGCGCATCCGTGATTACAAGAACTTGTTGTGCAAGCAACGTAAAAAAAATATGATTAAATAAATCTTCATGATTTTTAGCATTACATAAATGTCAAGATAGATGTTAAGGTGTTTATAAAAAAGCTAACCGGTGAAAAAAGTATTAACTTGAACTGGATTCTAGATATAATTCATATAAATATAATGTCACAAAAACGTTAATTATTGAAAACTATTCTTTAAAGTGTAACGGACCATTGTTTGAAATATGTACAATTTGAATATGATTTCGGACTTTATCTAACAACAGCGTACGAGTGTGCGCGTGCACACTGGACTCATTCAAAACATGGGCTCTTGACCACACGAGAGAGAGAGAGAGAGAGAGAGAGAGAGAGAGAGAGAGAGAGAGAGAGAGAGAGAGAGAGAGAGAGAGAGAGAGAGAGAGAGAGACTTAACTGTCCAGATGAATAACCATGCAGTGGTAAATCGAAAAAACATGCTTCTGCCTTTTCGTCGGTTACTCAGTTGATGTAATGAATTGTGTAGTATTACCGAGAGCAGAATTGAATAAAAATTATATGGTCATTTTGCTATAGTAAAACAGAGAGGAAGTTTAAATCCGTGAATTGCTTACGGACTTTTACAATGCGTATCGATCATGATTGGTTTGAAATAATGCCAAGAACATACGTAAGATTCTTCTTTGGAACTGCAAGAATATTTAGAATTTCATGAAATAGATAGTTGTGTTTATGGTTAACTGTACCTAGATAAGTTTTTATGTCAAGGAAGAAATTTGCAAGAACAAAAATCCCCTGTTTTTTCCGAGTAGGTGTAGTAGTTTTAGCACTGGTAGTGATACTAGTATTAGTATTAATAGTAGTGGTAGCAGTAGTAGTAGTGGTAGAAGGAGTAGTAATAGTGGCGGCCCATATTGGTAGTAGTAGAAGTAGTAGCACATATTAACAGAAGTAGTAGTGGTAGCAGTAGCAGTAGTAGCAGCAGCAAATGGTAATGGTAGGAATGGCATTAGTAGTAGTGGTAGTAGCATATATAGCAGTAGTAGTAGTAATAGTAGTAGTAGTAGCACTAGCAGCAGTAGTAGTAGCACACGGTAGCAGTAACAGTACCAGTAGCACCTATAGTAGTATTAGTAGTAGTGGTAGCAGGAGTAGTAGTAGTAGTACTAGTACTAGTAGTATCATAACATATTGGTAGTAGTAGTTGTAGTATCACATAGTAATAGAAGTAGTTGTAGCAGTGGTAGTAGCACATAGTAGTAGTGGCAGTAGTCGAAGTAGCATCAGTCGCAGTAGTACATATATATTATGTGAATTAGTAGTAGTAGTAGTATCACATATTATTAGAAGTAGCAGCAGTAGTAGTTTTTAGAGGTAGTAGTTTGTAGTAGTAGCAGCACACAGTAGTAGTTGTAGTAGCACACCGCAGTAGCGGCAGCAGCAGTAGTTATTAGTAGTAGCAGTACGCAGTAACAGTGGTGGTGGTAGTAGCAGTAGCAGTACGCAGTAACAGTGGTGGTGGTAGTAGCAGTAGTAGTAGTAGTAGTAGTAGTAGTAGCAGCATTATCACATCTGTAGTACTAGAATTAGCAGAAGCAGCATATGATATTAAGAGTAGCAGGCTTTTGGTAACAGTAGTAGTTAGTAGTAGTAGCAGCATACAGTAGTAGTTAGTAGTAGTAGCAGTAGTAGTAGTAGTAGTAGCAGCATACAGTAGTAGTTAGTAGTAGTAGCAGCATACAGTAGTAGTGCTAATAGTAGCAGCATTAATAATAGTAGTAGTAACAGCAGTAGCACATATATAATACCAGTAGTAGTAGTCGCAGCAGCAGATAGTGGTAGTGGTAGTAGTAGCAGTAGCATTTGCAGTAGTAGTAGTAATACATACATATGAATTGTAGTAGTATTAATAGTAGTAGTATTATATGGTATTCGGAGATATAGTGAGGGTGAGAAGAGATGTTGCTGTAGTTTACTTTAATAATGTTTAATAGGACCTAATAAAACGAAAGATCTATCATACGGATTTTCTTCTTGTGCATCAGACAAATGTTAAATACAATCTAATTACTGTAATTTTGTATCATAGCTAAATACAATCTAATTACTGTAATTTTGTATACAATCTAATTACTGTAATTTTGTATTATAGCTAAATACAATCTGATTACTGTAATTTTGTATTATAGCGAAATACAATCCAATTATTGTAATCTTGTATTATAGTGTTAGTACAATCTAATTACTGTAATTTTGTATTATAGTTAAATACAATCTAATTACTGTAATTTTGTATTATAGCTAAATACAATCTAATTACTGTAATTTTGTATTATAGTGTTAAATACAATCTAATTACTTTAATTTTGTATTATAGTGTTAAATACAATCTAATTACTGTAATTTTGTATTATAGCTAAATACAATCTAATTACTGTAATTTTGTATTATAGTTAAATACAATCTAATTACTTTAATTTTGTATTATAGTGTTAAATACAATCGAATTACTGTAATTCTGAATTATAGTTAAATACAATCTAATTACTTTAATTTTGTAATATAGTGCTTTAATAACCATGTTGATAAATGGATGCTTTCAGTTATTCGAGAAGTTTTGTTCCTTGCATATATCTTTGTTTTATCGGTTTAAATCCGCCTTTAATATTCACATTTGCGGCAGATATTATACCAGAAATGTAAAGTTCTAAATTAAACTTCACTTCTAGTTTTGTTTGTATATAACAGTGTTTGTAACTATTTATACTGGGATTCATTGTTCCTGTGTCAACACAGATGTTGGTATTCCAACAACACTCTATTGACCGAAATCCTTTCTTAGTAATACCAAATGTAACGCATCGTCATTCTTATTCAAGCTACTAGTTATGGCGACGAATGCAATTCTTGTTAACGACAACATAAACGCAACAGCATTTTGCGAAACAGGTACTTAGTTTGTTTATAATGCTGACGTGTATAGATTTTATAGTTGTACTGTAATCAAATACTCCCTTGTCAATTGTAAAGATATAAGGCAGGGATTCCCAACCTTTTTTGTGCCTACGGGTACATTTGTGAGTTTATGAGAGAGTGGCCTACACCAACCAATTAACTTGACCCATTTTTAAAATTATTATTATTCATTATCACCTCTTTCGCGGGCACACAAAAAAACTTTGGTGGGCACCGCGTTGAGGACCACTGATATAAGGCATATAAACGTTAAATAACTGTATGTATTCGTATATTAATCCCTTTATACTCTCTGTGTCATTCTTTCCTGTCTATCATTTTTTTGTCCGTCTTTCTAAATTGAAAAGTTTTGTTGTACATTTTCAAAGAAAAAAATGTGATGTACATCCCCCTGTATTTGAATTTCTTCTTAGGCCACGTTCGATTAATTATACCTAGAAAACATTAGAAACGATACATACATACATCATCACGTACAAAAATAATTTGGAAGTGAATTGTTTAAAATCTTCATGGCTGAGTTATCAAAATCTCTTCATTTTTAGTAGCTGGACGTAGATCTGTAGATGCCAAGTACCCAGTTCACATAAAACCCTAAAACAATATAAAATTAACTTATTAACGTAATCTCAAGTTGTTTCCTATGTCGCACACAGGCATCTCTCTATCTCTCTCTCTCTCTCTCTCTCTCTCTCTCTCTCTGTCTGTCTCTCTCTCTCTCTCTCTCTCTCTCTCTCTCTCTCTCTCTCTCTCTCTCTCTCTCTCTATATATATATATATATATATATATAAACATGCATATATACGTACGTACGTACATACATACATACGCCATCCTGTACATAAATAACTTAATAGTTAAGTGCTTAAATCTCCATCGCTGAGAAACCAATTATCTTCGTTTTTATTGGAGAGACGTAGATCTGAAGATGCTAAGTACTCAGTTGACGAAAAACCCACAAGTAGTATAGTGAGCCAATATGGCCTAAAAGTTGCACTATGGCCTCAACGGGAATTGAACATTATGAAGCCATAGTAACATTTTTTTTAATAAAAAAGATGGCAATTTTTCCTCAGTGGAAATTTAACAATGAAGCTATAATCTTTTTTTTAAAAAATGACATATGACCTCAATGGGAATTTAACATGGAGGCTATAAATTTTGGTTTCTAAACTTGGCACTAAAGCCTCAAGGGAAAATGTAATGTGAAAAACATATACCATTTTACTGATGAACACCTACATTTACTGACCATTACCTACACATCTGACAAGCAGCTACACCTACTGACCAGCACCCGCATGTAATAACCAACACCCTCGAACCAATTCACAGTCTTACTGACCAGAACCCACATCTACTGACCAGCACCCACGCTTACTGATCAATACATAGTATTACTGATCAGCACCAACACCTATTAACCAGCACAAACGTATAGCAACCAATGCAGTCTTACTAACAAGCATACACACCTACTGACCATCACCTACACGTGCTGACCAACACACAGTCTTACTGACCTTCATCCACATCTACTAACCAATACTCAGCCTACTAACAAATACAGAGTCTTACTAACCATCACCCACATCTACTGCAAGCACTCACATATACTAACCAATACACAACGCTACTGACCAATACTCTGAAAAGAGCTGTCCGGTTTAACAAAGGTATCAGTTGTTATTACATGATACATTCTTTTGATGCAACCTTTACAGTGATGAGGACTAACACCAAATTACCATCCATCACCCACCTTGACTAGCCAACACCCTCCAAGTACATACAAAACGGACGAGGGAAAGGGGAGCTATGTGATGGTCACTAATACATATAATTACAATTCAACATCCACATTTGCAAATAAAACCGTTGATGGAATGTGGATAGTTGAGGGTCACCCACACATGCGTATGTACACACAAACACGCACTCTTACAATCAAACATAAAATAAAAACAAAAAAACAATGGAGGGAACGTGGTTTGGTGAGGGTCGTTCACACCTACGTATGGGCAAAAAATACACACCTTTACTATCCAATACCACACACATATAAACTCATGTGAAAAAGAATAGAGATTATATAGTTGAGTGATGGGTGGGAGTACTAAAACTCGTGATTACCAACAAATACATATTTTTTTTCATCCAAAACTCACCTTTACAAACAAAATAGATGAGGGTAGAGAAAGGATGCATCTGATGATCCCCAGCAACCATTCTTATATACATCTAATCTTGAAAGAGGTGGGGTGTTATACGAAATATCTTTGTCAAAGTCCAGTAGAAGGAAACCTGCGTTGCCTCCAAAAATCCAAATCATAATTGTAATCATTAGCTGCAGTAATTACAACAAGTACGACGATGACGGCAGCGGCGGTGGACTCGGACGAGGAAGCAATTTAAGACAGTTGCAGCTTATGATGGAACTTCCATTATTATTTATTTATTTATTTTTGAATTTTTTTCAAACAAACTGCACTTTTCAGAGCTACCCATATTATCTCTCAGAAAAGAGATGCCACTCAGCATTGTCAAGTTAAAAAAAAAAAAAAAAATCCAAAAACTGTCTATATTCAATTAATAATAATAATAATAATAATAATATCAAGAATATTTTTATTTTCACTTACGTTTGGTATATTCTCGCGATAAAGAATCACAATAAAAGTGCAAACATTTCACAAAAGTCCATGTATTCTTGGATAGTCTTTCTTTGAGTTTCTTAAAAGGAACGGATTGTTCATTTTTTACTTCTTCTTCTGAAATCTCTTCTTTCTCTTCCTTCTTTTCTTCCTTCACTTTCGTTTGACATTCTGGACACTCTGAAGACCAGTGTTCAAAACATTTGTCTTTGTCTCGGGACCTCTGTTCTCCTTTCTTGCTTGCTTGGGATTCTATCTATGGATCATGGCATGTTTGATGAGTTGTTTTCCTTTTGACAGGGCAGTATTTTGTAACGCATACAATCCTTGGGAGACAAAATATTTGATGATCGGTGCGAATGAGCGATTTGAACACGCTCCACGAACTATGTCCTCTGTACACGGGATACACGAGCTACAAGGCAGTCGAGAATCTCTTTCGAAAATGAAGTTTCACCGTGACTTATGAGAGAATAGAATATTTTGTCCAAGATTTAATTTTATATAAAATATTCACACTGTCAAACTACGATTTACTAACAGGAAGATAATAGAGATGCGCAAATTCTCGATGAACGTCATAGGTGTTTCCTTCTTCGTCTTGAACACTAATTGCAGAATCAACTTTAAAGGGAATAACTCTTAGCAATGGAGCAGTCGCGTTTCTCACCAAGTTGTACTTGATGACATCGGAATACACAAACGTTAAATTGAGTCCTTCTTTCAGTTCAATGGGGTATCGAAAATACTTGAAGAAAATTTTTCTTTAGTGTTTCCACACAGAATAGCAAACAAACTTGTAGAAAAGTTAATGGAGAGAGTTTTGCCCTCAAGATTATCCAGTTTTAGACGATGAGAGGGTGCATGGTAGTCAATATGAACACGTCTATCTTTTTTCGAGTGTCTTCCGAAACTGATCATTGAAGACAGTCTATATCGTGTCGACGAGATGTCAGCCATTAAAATAATATTCTTCAGTAATTCTCATTTCATACACATTCAATCGGGACTTGAATGACGCTTGTGTTTTTTCTTCTCGTAATAGCCAGAATGATTCTTGTCCCAGCGTTCTTGTACTTGTTCCTCGAGTATTTCTACCATGAAATTCATTTGTTTCCAACCGCTATTCAAGACTTGAGTCGGATGAATGATTTCTACCAAAAGCCACTTCCCAAAGACCTTCGTGGTCCACTTGTATGCCTTGAGGTAATTCTGTCGTGAAACAACACAGAAACACAACACAACAAATATTACAAGACCTTATTGCATATTCTCAAGTTGTGTCTCATACATACATACATACATACATACATACATACATACATACATACATACATACATACATACATACATACACACACACACATACATACATACATACATACATACATACATACATACATACATACATACATACATACATACATACATACATACATACATACATACATACATACATACATACATACATACATACATACATACATATATACCTACATACATACTGTTACACGCAAAATGTCTCATACCGAGCGAATCAAGCACATGCATGAGCGTGGCTTTATAGTACATGTTTCCCCGATTTCGAAGGACCTGAAGACAACAGTCGTTGTCAACTGAAGGGTTTTTAAACGCGCAAATACTAAAAAAAATTTTCCTCTAAATAACCTAATGACAACACTTCACGAAACTCTAATTTCACACTTGCATGGTTTTTATTGTTTCACATTTGTAGGATTCATCAGTACGCCTTTCCAAGCCGAATATTAGTACTTCACGACATGCAATACAAAACACTAGCCAAACACCTAATACAAAGAATTATTCCTATCTTAAATTACTAAATACGTATACCTAAAAATTACCAGATAATTCCCTATGTTAAAAAATTAGAGAGAGTCCATTTTACGATGCTGTCAAGGTCTCTTGAATGCTGTACATTATGACGTCTGCTCCTAAAAATTGGCTAATTACTCGGGTTGAGAAATACCTTCCCAACACCGACTCCCCATAATCAACAAATAATCACTAAAATCTAACAAAGCTGTAAACGGAGACGTAAAGACAAATAGCACATACACTACTTTTATTACAATACATTCATACAGGGCCCAGGGTGGCCGAGTGGTCTAAGACGCTCTCCTTTACAGATCACTGCCTTCTCACCTCTATTCACGTGAGTCTCGTCTCGGCCAGCATGGGTATGTGAGAATGGTTGCCAGTAGTTTTCCGTATGTTGATAGTTTTTACCGGGGTTTCCCTGGCTTCTTTCTCTACTAAATATACTGGCCGCCATGTATAGCCTATCATGCGCTGAAAAAGGGCGTTAAACCCACAAAACCATAAACCACATATATATATATATATATATATATATATATATATATATATATATATATATATATATATATGTATATAATAATAATAATAATAATAATAATAACAATAATAATAATAATAATAATGACATATGTGTTTGATTAATATACTTCCCATTTGAATTTTGGCATTGTGTGTTTTGTTCTGTAAAGTCATTTGCACGATACTGATAAGACCTTAGCCGACTCTGATGGTTAGTATTTTGCTTCACCGTTAAGCGGAGTTATAGCCCCTGATTATCACACCCACTTTCGTTTTCTGACAACAACATCCTTATTATTGCATTTCAAGCAAATTTGGTTTTCACCTTGATATCGATGAAACCTTGCCAACGTTAGAGTTTTTTAGTGTTCTACATAATTGTTTAGCAGAATTAGAGCCCCAGATTATCAGACACACCCGTTTTCTGTTCAGGACAGGAAATCCCTTAATTATTATTGAATTCCAACTGAATTTGGTGTACTACGTTGTATTGATGAGACCCTTGCCTAGTTCGTTAGCAGAGACGTAGCCCAAGATTGTCTTACTCAATCACTCTAGTTTCCGCCCAGTAACTCCCTTAATTATTCTTGGATTTTAACCAAATTTAGCATGCAGGTTGAGTTTTTGAGACCTTGGCTAAGTTTGATTATCATAGTTCTCCATCGTTTAACGGAGTTATAGCCCCTGATTGTCATTTACTGTTTTCGCGCAACAACTCCCTTAAATAAAATTGGATTTCAATCAAGTTTCGAACTGAGCTTAATATTGATCAGCCGACTTTGATGGTCAGCATTCTGCATCATCGTTACGTGGAGTTAGAGCCCCTGATTGCTAGATCCACCCACATTCGTTTAGTTATTATTGGATTTCAACAAACTTTGGTATGCATCCCAACATTGATAAGGTCTTGGCCGAGTTGAATTGTCAGCCTTTTGCATAATTGTTTAGCAGAATCATTGTTCCAGATTATCAGATCCACCCACTTTCGTTTCCACTCGATAACTCCCTTAATTGAAAATGGATTTCAACCAAAGTTCGTATGCATGTTGATTTTCTTGAGACCTTGTCAAGATTTTATTATTAGCATTCTGTATTGTTTAGTGAAATTATAGCCCTTGATTATCAAAGCCACCAATAACGTTTCTGCACAATATATTCCAGAATTATTATTGGAATATTTTGTAAATTTGGCTGATGAGACGTTGACCTAGTTCCATGTCAGCACTCTGCGTCGTGCTTTAGCAGTGTTATAGCCACTGATTTTCAGACTTATTCGTTTCGTTTCAGCACAATAGCCTCCTTTAATTATTACTGGATTTTTAAAAAAAAACTGGATTCATTTTAATTAGATTTCAACCAAATGTAGTATACAGCTTGATATTGATGAGTCATCGGCTGAGTTCAATCGTCAGCATTATATTTTATTTAATATGCATAATATCTTCATCATCGTTTAGTGGAATTGTGGACCATAATTATTGAACTCACCAACTTTTGTATCTACACAATAATTCCTTAATTATTATTGGATTTCAATTGCATTTTTTATGCAGCTCTGTATTAATATAGCTAAAATGGAATTTAATTATCACCTTCCTATATCATCGGTTAGTTGAGTTATGACTTCTGAATGTTGAATCCATATTTTGTATTCAGCTTTATATTGATGTGACCTCACCTGATTTTTATTGACAGTGTTTTACGTTATCAGCAGTGTTTTCCCTTATACATGTACCTTAACTCATTTACTATATGATCATTGTCACCTAGCACTTTCCTATACAAAACCTCTCTCCCGTACTTGCAACGAAATGAGTGGGGCAGCAATTCCCGGAATTTGCATGTTATTTCTAGAATCGGTCACATTTGGTTGTTTACTTGCAAAGCTTGTTTGCATGTATGCTATCGTCCATTGTACTATTTCATGTTCTTCTTTTTTATTCTGAGCGAGGTCTATGTTGACTTTAAACATATATGTTACTATTTGTGCCATTGTAACTTTAGCGGAATATATTTGTAAAGTAAAGGGGTCAAATTATCTTATAACTTTCTTAAGTCCCAATATAACATCTAAAGTGCCTCGCTTCGTTTCTTGTCAAGTTGCAAGCCAAATATAGTCATCACTGAAAATATAGCATAGGTATATTTGCTCTGATAAAGTGTTTTGAGAGAGAGGAGATTACATGCGCAATGTTAAAAAGCCCTATGAGAGATTAACTGCAAGAAAGCTTTCATTATTGAATGGTACATTTTGGTGCTACCGCATTGGGATGTTTTGTTACGAAATAATTACTTGATACAGGGTGTCTATTTCGATAGGTAAATACCTGTTTTCACTTTTGCAATTTTAATAAGCCCCTATTAAAACCTGGTAGTTATCTTTTGAAATAGGTATCTCTTTGCGATACATTATTTTGATTCTAACGTGAAAGATGAATAAAATGTGGTTATTTATGTGCATCTTTTCAGATACACGGTCAACAAACCTTGATTTGGTTGGGCAGAGCCCGATGTAAGTTCTGAAGTCCCCCCCCCCCAATCCCTAATACGCGAGTCCACCTACATACTGAGAATCATCCATCAGGAAGCCATCCGTAATGTGGATAGCTTCTTGACAAAACTCGTCTGTAATGTGGTCTGTTCACACCGACTGCACTCTCTTGATCTAGTACTACAACCTGCGAGCGTCTCGCTTAATCATTGGCTCAGCGTTTATTTGATGACGTCAGACTGCTACGCCATACTGAATGTTAATGTTGGTATCCAATCAGAAAATCCGCCCTTGAACAAGTAAAAAACAGACAACAAAGAGAATGGACTTAATATATTTGTTTGTACTTGTAATGATCTTACAGGTGTCACCCCTTCTCCCTCTGCAAAAAAAACAAAAAAATAAAAATAAATAAATAAATTAAGAAATGAATTAAAAAAAATAAAAAAATAAAAATTTAAAAAATGTAAAAAATTAAAGATTTCGTAGCAACTAATAATATGTAGACCTATGGGTTAAAGTACAAGCAAATGAACGGCCTTTTAAAAACTAAATATTTTCAGTCATTCAGAAATTATTATTGACTTTTACAAGAAAAGCGTTTTGAACTGTTGGGTAATGTTGAGGTACTTGATTTTAACACAGTTTTGGATTTGCGCCAATCACATTGTGTTTACTTAGTTACACTTCCTAAAGCACTCAGTCTACTAGTACTATGACCTATAGTCTAAATGGAATAATTAATACCACAATGCGTTTAGAATTAGTTTCTTGCAAAATTCAGATGACTTACATAGCACTCAAAAATATTTTTGTTGAATCTAAGAGCAGCAATAACGTTGCTATTAGCTTTTAGTAACGTTATTGTATCTGTTGCAGAACCTTTTTCTGAAAGGGTAATAAAATATAAATGGAGTCAGATGGATTTTGTGTTCGTGCTTATAAACAGTTTCCATGGTTCTGATAAAGATTGTAGAGAAAAGAAAAATGAAGATTTAGATGCTGTATTTGTTTATAATTGTGATGTAAGTGATTCTAACATAAAACTTTTAATTTAGAAAAAAGTTAGTATACACGATATGTAAAACATAAAAATAATGTTTATAGTAGATAAAGGAAATCGGTTGTAGAGGTTGACAAGATCAAATCGTTAAGATTTTTGGAAACTTATCTCTTCTCGCAAGCGCAAAGAAAGCAACGAAATGTACATTGATGCTTTTTATGTATACTTTAAGAATTTAGCAAATAATAGACCCTTTCCAACCGACGCGTAAGTAGACGAAATAGTTGAGACTGATTTCTATGGCGTATCTAATAATGTTGGTTTTGAAGAGCTTGATACTAACATTACTAGTGATGAGATAAGCAAGACTATCAATGGTTGAAAAATAACAAACCTGTAAGTGTAGATATTATTCACTGAATAGTTTAAAGAGACATGCTATTTGGCTGTTGATAGATTAATAAAACTGCTTAATGGGATATTTAAATCTGGAGTTAATCAGAGCTTTATACAAACCTCTATGGAATTCGCCACCTTAAGTTGGCTAGTTCGCAATTTTAAAACCGATGAACCGTCTAAAGTACATGCAATATTACGGAAGTAATGAATCTAAGCGACCCCCTCAGTCCGTACAATACTTGGAAATTATTCAGGTGACACGTAAGCATAAAAACTGACACATGGGACGGCAACATGCTTAACAACACGTGACTGAGCGAGCTATTATTATCTATCCTACCGAGAAAGGAAATAATGGAGTGGGAAAAATAACTGGAGAGAATACTATGTTATTAATTTTCCGACAAAGGAAACAATGCAGTGGGAAAAATAACTGGACTGAATACTATGTTATTAATTTTCCTTGATTTCAACTCAGTTTAATATGATTTTGTACGTATTTTACGCTGTTGTTTTTTGCTCATATTCAATGAAACTTTCCTTTCAATAAGAAGAGACAACCAGTGGTAATTGTGTGATTTTGGTAGGATATACATACAATTTCTTTCATTGAGAGTCTCATATATAAAAAATGTAATCTAGTTGCGCCTCTAATTAAAACCAAATACAAGCCGAAAAACTGATATACACACGTCCCATGAAGAGCGAAGTCTCTCCACACCAAAAGCCCCAGAGAACAACTTGAAATTTCGATTTTTAAGAGGTTTTCTGTTTACTGGTTCTTTTTTATATAATTAATTAATTAGGCCCCTTAGAAAGCGATCTGATCCGATGTTCCTCTTACATACAAGTACACATAAAAATAGCCAATAGCCAATCGAATACAAGTACACATATAATAAGACAATTAAAGTTTAAAATAAATATTTGTGATACTTATAACTTCGTTGCATCTACATGTATTTCTGTTTTTTTTTTTTGTTTTTTTTTATATATACTCTGCATAGTTTTAGGCCGTTTAAAGATCACTGGATGGTCACATGTTTATATTAAGTTTCGGTTATTTGGGGTTAATGTCAGTGTAAACTCGACACTTAGATCCGAAAATTTATTTCGGTTTTCAGACCGGACAGGTTCAGTTTTACTGAAATTAAAGAAGGAAAAATTTAACACCAATAGTGAATCAGTTTCACAGGATTTCGGTTTACCGAGTTTTCGGTGTAAAGAGATTTCAGTGTATATCTTTTTTAAATTTTCATTACCTTACTAAAATGGTCAGAATGAGTTTTCGTGAACTCGTTTTGATTCATGGAGCTGAAACAAAGTGGCGATGATTTTACAAAAATCCTGCAAAAGATTTCTCGTTTGCATTGAAAAAACCTGGAACAAGCATTTACATAGTTTTGTAATGAGTAATTAGGTCAGAAAGTTAGAAGCAAACACACAGCACACTTGTATGAAATTAGGCATGAAACAAAACGCACAGATATACTGAACATTGTTCAAAAAAAGTAATACCCCCTCCCCTTACGCCCTATACACACACGTAAGATAGAAAGATCAAACCCAATTGACTTCAAATAACCGTAACTCAATGGCTACAGTACGTCCTGGTTAACATAACTGGAAATGTAAGCAATATACAAGAATTAAAACAACAGTGAATATTAGCTATTAAGTATGAATCATAGCTATTTATAGACAGCGACGTAAGTTTCTTGTTCAAAAGACAAAAAATGCAGTAGGCATACAAAAATCAGCAATACCATTACGTAATATACACCAGTCTTCCTTGTGATAAAGACAAACCTTGTTGAACAGCAATTAAATGATATCTTCCAAAACTTTTTGATTTAGGTCTTAAACACAGTATTTGTTGCTATGGTGTGTCGTGTCAGATCAATATTTGTTGCTATGGTGTGTCGTGTCAGATCAATATTTGTTGCTATGGTGTGTCGTGTCAGATCAATATTTTTTGCTATGGTGTGTCGTGTCAGATCAATATTTGATACGCTTCACTATTGTCTTAAAGACAGGGTTGGGATATGAAAATTGGATTAACTGAGCTGTGTCATGTTCTCTCTGGCTGTGGCGCTGAACAGACATTTGAACAGACTACTAATTGGTCAAATACGTGCATGATTGTACTGATAGGCAGGCTTGTGTCATACCTTTACAGGTCCAACCGACGTGTTTAAAATCCTTGTTTTTAACGGTAAGCTGCGTAGAAAAAGAGACAAATCTACGTAGATAACCAAAGCTTTAAAGAACATAGTTGTGCAATTGTAATGTATATAAGAATGAGCAAAACTGTATCAAGCTATTCCTAACAAAACGATACTCGTAGTGTGTAACAAGATTTCTCTAACAATATAGTAACTAAAAATAAACGAAATTCTACAACAAAACATCGCATGGGTCTCATATACGTTACACTAATAGAGAAAAAGAGTAAGCTAACGTTCAATGACCAAATGGATTTATAGCGTAACTTAACCGTTATAGAGAAATCGCTTTTTATCATTGTATCTCGATGCTCGTGGATCAGTTTTTATTTTATATTTTTATAATTAGGATCATTCTGATATAATATAAAATAATTCTGGATAAATGTTGGTCATGAATACACTAGTATTTCTTTATATCTAGGAAATCTCAGGAATTAAGAGGCTTTTTGGAATTTAAGGCGTAGCACTGTTTTAAAACAAATATTTAAAAAAAATATTGCAGGATATTACCGTTTTTCCTTTTGGAAAAGAATAGACAATTTCTAATTTATGAAGAACTAAAGCATGAAAGTTTTCATAAGTCAGTGACCAATTTGTATAGTGGGGAGGAGGCTGTGCTATTTCCGGATAGGCATATATGTTATTTTGCGTATTCAAGGTATAATTATTGATCGTAATTAAATGTAGGTTACAACTCCACACCTACTATTCTGATAATAAAATGTAGGCTACAGCTTCACACCTACTATTCTAATAATTAAATGTAGGTTACAACTTCACACCTACTATTCGGATTGTCCTGTTTAACCAGACTCTCAAGTAGACTGCGTCATACGAGTCATGGCAAAGATCTCAATGAGTCACGCGATAATTTGGTTAAAAGAGAGTAAACATTCTACATGCCTTGGGGAAGGTGTCAAATTGCTATATAATGCCTCCCCCCCCCCCACACACACACACATGTAAAAAATATCTATTGATTTAACTCTGGTATCACAGATTTGAACGAAGTGAATATATTCGATCTAGTCTCTGTATTCTTCAAGGATTAACTGAGAACGCTCATTTTCGATTCCCTTCGATAACGCAAAGCAAACATTAGATAAATTTCTGTTCAATATTTCTTCATAAAACAAATCTCATTTGTTCAAAAAACTTATTACAGAAAGTTCTGCTATAATGTCCATCTGGAAATGTTCATGTTTCTTTTCTTCATTTTTGCCATCGCCAGTTTCCTCTTCGCTAATATTTTGCCTTCATATTCACAACGGTTATCACCTCTGTTTTTTTCTCGATAGGGGTGAATCCGGTTGCTTCTTTGTAGGATGGCGGGAGCTCAGGTCCAGAAAACGTTCTGTGTTGTCTGTGGTTCCTTCGAAACTGCCTAAAATACAGGAAAAAACTTCACTGATTTAATTCCACATTACGTTTTCCGAAGATCCGTTTCCGGCAACGCACACTGCGATAAAAAGTATGCGCCACAATTTCTTGCTCATTCAGAATAAATTCCTTTAAAAATCGGTAAGCAAAAAATAGAAACCTTCTGGAAAATTTTAAAATGTTCATTTAAGAAATTTACCTCTTTAGTTATTCGTGGACTGCATTTCTTTTCTTTCTAGAAAGCAATAACAACTACACACACACACCCCAAAAAACAAAAAAAACAAAAAAAAAAATTAAATCTGCAGATGATTTATTTTAAAGAAACATATTAAGTTCATAGAGAAAATGACATAAAATGTAAAGGAATATAAATATGTGCAACCGCCATGACGCCTCTCTAAGGAAGTCTATCATATTAATACAAGACACTGAATTTATTCAACGCACCTGAAGATGGCAACAATAATTGCTACAAGACGCCTCTCCAAGGAAGTCTATCATATTAATACAAGACACTGAATTTATTCAACCCACCTGAAGATGGCAACGATAATTGCTACAAGACGCCTCTCCAAGGAAGTCTATCATATTAATACAAGACACTGAATTTATTCAACCCACCTGAAGATGACAACGATAATTGCTACAAGAGCAACAATAGCAATAGACAGGACGGCAATTACCGCTATCACCCAACTCTGTGTCCTAGTCTCTGCAAGAGGAAAAAAGCGATGTTGTACATATCATAAAATAGACAATGTTTCCTGAGAATTTCATTATACGGTCAGGTATACTTTGCTATAAATACGATAGCTTTTCAGCCAATTTAAATTTTAATACATGGTAATTTTGTTTTGTTTTTAAATGCATGACTGTGGAATGATTTATGCTGATGAACTAAATATCTTTCCTCTGTCATGTAGAATATATTTATCACCTCAGGTCAAGTTATGTGAAATATTACTTCTTTTACTGTTCAGTTTATTCTGTTAATCTATTATTATCAGCATAATTTTATTTACATGGTCATTGTGAAAACTAGATTGGAATAAATACGAGGTATGTGTCAAATGTTCACTGTTTGAGACAACAAAAAAAAAAGAAAAAAAGATCGGAACGTTCTAGTCTCATTCTGATGCGAGTCGAATAACTTTGACTCTCTGAAAGACACCCAGAGTTAATCGTAGTGATACTTCCCAAATTGGTCGGGTTTTGGCGTACGAATATCTGGTAAGATTGCGAAGAATAGATTATCGTTAAAAGATAGGTGTTGAAACAATCGGAATCTTCTCGGCCTTTTCCGTCAAGCTGGGAAAAAACTTCAGATGTTATTCGCCGCCATTGAGAACTATATTCAGAACTACTTTTGTTCACACGGCACAGTACGCCGGCGGAAAGAGACAAAGTCACAATCTGAACATTGTTGGGATGCTTTGTCGCAACATAAGTGGTACACTCCGCCAGAGGCGAATCACAAAAACCCATCCAATTTATGTGTATTCCTACAGCTACATCTGTGGTTATTTTTCTACTTGACGGAAATGGCAGAGCGGTGTTCTGAATGGTGTCGAAAATAAAACTCGACATCGTTTCAACCGACAAGGAAATACCTTCACATTTCTTTTTTTTTGTTTTTCTTTTTTTTCTTTTTTTTTTAAATTTTATATCTGCAACTGTTTAGTTAAAAAAAAATACGTTAAAAAGATCATTCGTTTCAATGGCTCAACTATTGCTTACATTGATATTATCAATGACACGTCATCGAGTCGTTGCGATGTCAATAAAGTTACTGTGACGTAATAACAGCCTTGGACTTAAGAGCAGTTCAAATGGCCGCTATTTATATCCGATGTATTTTCATTCGGAACGTTCTCGTGTCTTTGCGATACGAGGCGAATAACTTCGACTCTCTGAAAGACTACTAGGAGGAAATCGTACGAACACCGGGCTAGATGTGCAAAGAACAGCTCCTTATATAATTATAGGTCTTGAAAATAACACTCAACAATCAATGAAATACCTGCACATTGAATTTGTAATGTTATTCCTGCAACTTTGCAATAAACAACTGAAGAAAGCATTCGGTTTCAATAACCCGAAACTTTTACTTACGTTGCTGTTAGTGATGACAAGTCATCTAGTCATCGTGACGTCAGTGAAAGTATTATGACGTAATAACAACCAAGGGCTTGAGGGCAGTAAAAACATGGCCATTATTTACATCAGAAGATTTTACTAGCATGCGGTGGAAAAGGCTGAGGACGTTCCAATTGTTGTACTCTCTCTGTCTCTCTGTCTCCCTCTCGGTATCTTTCAATATCATATGACATACACAACATTCGGTAGAAATTGGCAAATGATAAAGTCTATGAAAAAATAGCAGAATTTCTCAAGGCTAAGGACTTAACATGTTGTTGGAAACAATGGTTCAAATACTTAAAGTTCCCCCCCCCAAAAAAAAAATCAAAAAAAATCTGAAAATCCATCCCACCGCAGCCCTACCCCCGCCCAATAAAAACTATGCCACTGGACGGAAAGGCAATTATATTTTTTAACAAGAACTACAACTGAATTAATATAAGTTATCAAAGCATGGTCAGATGCAGGGTATTTCTAAAGTGTCAGTCAACGTGGTCATGTAAATTTAATACTAATTTCGTTGTACCAAATCTGTTCATTCCTGACTGTTGATTAATCAACGCCTTGGTTCTCTTCACAAAACTTCCAAACTAAAATTATGGATTGCTATGGACCATTACAATGACGGCCTGGTACTAAACTGGGTCAAGAAAAGCGGTTGTCCGGTTTAATAATGACCAGTGCAGGGGCTAGTACAAATTTATTCCAATAAGCTGCATTTCCATTGTGACATCATAGCACGCGACATTCAATTTGGTGTACACAGTATCACACTTCTTGCATGGCCTCGTCTTAAAATGTTCACGTACTTTAACACTGATTTTGTCGGATGTATTTCATGGGGCGGTTAAGTAATGACCTTGTAAGGAATACTGATTGACGAGCAGTAAAGTCAACGAAACATCACCACTCAGATGTATGTGAAATATAATTTTCAAAATTGACATCTAAAGCTGAAATACCGGAAGTAGGTTCCGCACGCCAGTACGACCTACATGATTCCTTAGGAGGATCTATACCAGTGGTTCCCAACGCTGTGCCCGCGGGCGCCATGGCTTTTTGTGTGCCCACAGAAGAGGTTATAATAAAAAAAAAATGGGTCAAGTTAATTGGTTGGTGCCCGCCACTCTCTCATAAACTCATAAATGTGCCCGTCGCCACAAAAAGATTGGGGACCCCTGATCTATACCCTTGCGGGCTCGGGATGTAGAATATCTACGATGCACACTCCGGCATGTCGTCCGCGGCAATTAATAGAGACAGGAGCTGCGGTGGCGCGGTGCTTAGCATGTTAATATCGCGACAGAAAGGGCACTGGTTTCAATCCTGTCATTAGATCAGCTCGGATCGGCTACAGTGGTGTGTCCTTGGACGAGGCAATTTATTCATATTGCCTCGGCACTAAATAACCTATCTGATGTCTTGTTGTGAGTATTAAAGTACCTTCAACAATGGGCATGGGCATGTGCATTCTGGGTGGTCCGGTTGATGGGAGTTTTGCTGCAGCTGTTGTCGAAGATTTTGTCGAAGATTTTGTAGTGAATATATCGGGGTCAAAATCTAAAAGAAATTAAAAATGTAATAAATTACTATGCACTTATTCTATCAATGTTGTTTGTGCGCAGCAACGCACAAGATTACAGTGACCCAACTGTTTCTTTCCGACACACGTTCAGTCCAAGATACATTCATATCTTGACTTCTATGACAAGAACTAGAATTGGATATCGGAATAAAATCATTGGCACACAAAACAGCTGCTGCTGCACCAGATAAGATTTTTTTCTTATTTTCGTAAGTTCCGTGCCATTTGATAAACTTAAAATTTGTTAGGAGAATGTTTATAAACCATTGCAAAACTGTACAAAATTTGCAAGCTGAGTATTACCTCCTGAATATATATTTAAGTTAATTTAAATTTTAAAAAAATAAATAAGAAATAAAATAAAATAAAAAATTGAACATTTATGAAGATTTATATATGAAATACTATTAAACATTTATTTTTCAGGATGTTTGAAATAACAACATTTATGGAGGAATTAGTGAACAATGTCAGGGACATTATTCATGTATTTGATTTGAAATTACGAAACACTAATTAAAATTTAATACTTTGTATTTTTGAGAAAATAATATCTGCCTCTATACCTAAATAGAATAGCTGTAATATGAAGAAAAAAAAAATATTTACTATAAAAACAAACCAAAAAAAACACAAAAAAAACCTGACACGTTTCACAAAGGTTTATTGTGAATATATTTATAAATAATCAAAATGTCTGAAATTCAGATTTCAAATAATGATTTCCGCTTGAGAAAAAAATTGACTTCTGATTCATTATGCTTTCCATGCGACATCCTTTTACAAGATGTATACTTTTTATATGCATTTTACATGAAAGAGAAAAGTTTTGATGTTTAAAGAACAAAGATTCTCCAAACTATCAATCAGCCACCCATCTTATCTTAATTCGAAAGTTTCCTCTCTATTCCTTATAGTATATTTTTACCAAGAAGAAAACATCAGTAACAAATCAAAATATGGACACACTTGTCCATAAGACCCGAATTACATGAGACAAATTTAATAAATACCGTATATACTCGCGTAAATGTCGAGTCCAAATGCAAACAACATAGACCATGATCTGCCGTCGCATAATGCGCCGGCAGATCAGGGTCTATGTTGTTTGTTCTACTGATTAGTCCTTACAAACTGCATAGACCCAGATCTGCCGGCGCATTATGCGACGGCAGATCTGGGTCTATGCAGTTGGTATCGAGTTATACGTGAGTATAGACGGTATAAAACCTATATACCTCACTTCTAGAATGGATAAACTTGTGTGTTCTTCATGAACCATGATAGTTGTAGTTAATTGTAGCCATTTCTTCTTAACAATTGTAATTGAATTTAACATTGATATTAATGAAGCAAATACATTTTTTGTATATCTATGGTGGAATTGATATTGTTTGCAAAATAATGAATATGTTATATTTGAATAATTAAATAAAGTGATTAATTCTCAAATACACATGTACATCATATGGATGCATTTATTTTGGTCTTATATATATATATATATATATATATATATATATATATATATATATATATATATATATATATATATATATATATATATCTTAAACGGAATACGAAATTGAATACTCACCGAAGCAATATCTCTGTTGGATACTACTAGGAAGGTTGTCTAAGCAATAGACTGTATTTTCCGGGTCACAGCGCTTAACCTTGATGCTGTAGTATGTATCACATAAGCTTTCGAATGTTGCCACGCAGGCTGTTCTGCTAACTACACATTCTCCAATCATGGGAATCGTACCTGTCGAGTAATTAAAATTTTCGATTCGATCGACTTATTGAAAATGCTCTTACTATTCACTTGTGTGTATTAGCTTCTGCAAAAACGAGAAATGCAGTAAAAACGAAAAAGAAAATAAATAGTGATGTTGCGGTTGTCATTATTCGCGACGTCCATATTTTTGGAAGGTTTATAATTAATTGGAACATAACTATTAAAGTTTTCCGGGAACTTAAAATGTAGCACTTGGAACTGACTTTATTTGTGCTGTTCTATGACAGTATTGTTCAATGAATTATGTTTTGGCATACGATTTTCATATTCTATGCTTTCTAAACAGCATTGTCATTTAATAAAATGACATTTTCATGTTACTGAGGCATTTGTGACTTATACCAGTTTCAAACAAGCTAAGACTTCCCAGTCTCGTAGGTTACAGTTTGTTGAGTTGATGCCTTGCTCAAGACTATGAAAAAAATTCATATAGGCGTACACTAAATTTAACGATAGATTGGAATTGGCGCTAAATCAAGGTCTGCCTTCTGTGATGACTATCATCTGAGTTCTTACATTTACATAAAGGATTTCGTTCCTATGCTGCGACATAGTATAGTTTATAATTTTATGGATGTCATTTCTGTAATATAGGTAAAGAAGATCCACTGATGCCATAAAATATGATAAAAATTTGTAAAAGATTTGCAATTAAATGTAAAAGTAATTAAAATATATCTACAATCTGATCACACGTTAAGGACAGTACTGTTGTGCGTGAATGATGTTTCACAACTTGTTTCCATGCGTGTTTATAATAGTAACATTCTTGTAATGAAACAGGTTCGCGCCGATGTGACGTATATGCACCGATGTGACGTATATGCACCGAATGCACACAATTGAGTCCATATAGTCACAATGACAACCGAATTTAGGACCATACTTACAGACATGGAACAGTTCATTTCTACTGTTATAGCAAACTCAGATTGTTCGAAATATGATTTATATGGGGTTTTTTTTGTTTAATTTTTGGCAATACAAAAACATGGTAATATGTAAATTTAAACCTTAATTGAGAAATCAGCGGATGGCGCATGGCAAGAGTGGCGTTAAATCGGGAGTGGCATATACATACAAAAAGGAATTAAAAACAAGCTGGCAATAGTGTTCTGAAACTGAATGACAAAGAAGCTGGACAGAAGTCCAGTTGCAGAACACTTCTCTTCCCCTGGCCACACTTTCAGTGATGAAACACTGACGGCAATTGCTCACAACCCCAACTGGAGTTCTGAAACTAGGAAAGAAAAAGAATCTTACTGGATACGCCGCCTTAAAACAATGAAACCAAGCTGATTAAACCATCAAGACGAGAAAAAGGACAACTGTACGAAAATAAAATCATCATCTATTTACAGCCACCACATTTTCAATTAAATAATTCATTCATTTTGCTCATTAGTCACTCACTCACCTATAATTACTACTGTTGTTTTGTATAGTATTATTGATATGGTTATTACTCGCCTTACGGAAACAATGAAATATCCGGGATATAATCTGAGGTTACACCAATTTACATTAAAAAACAGACGGCGATATGACTCAACCCTTTGTAGGTCAAAACCAACTAATTTACAGCATCAGCAGTCGAGTTGAAGTCAACCAGACGACACATCAAACAATTTTAAGCTGTAATTCTCGTACAAATAGTTATGTAAACTTGTTTAATTTCTGGTATTTCAACGCTATTTTGTGTTTATTGTTTGTTTTGTATCTGTTTTGTGTTTATATATATATATATATATATATATATATATATATATATATATATATATATATATATATATATATATATATATATATATATATATATATGTCTTCCTTCAGAAATGACGAGGATGTTGACACGATTTAGCACTAGCAAACAAATAGAGAAAATTCAAACCATTCATCCAGATTGGAGTTCGGGTGCCACAGCTATATGGCCACACATATCTGGTTGTCATGGTGAATTCAGTGATGTACCAAGTATCATGGTCCAGGTCATAGAGGTCGCTCCGGTCGTTAGAACTGGATGGGCAACCAGGGCATCGGTCTGACATGTAGGGAAATGGTTCATGGTTTCCACTGGAACAGGGATCAAAGGTATCTGAAACAAATTAAAATAGAAATATGGATTTGAGATTTTTATATAGAACCTGATATAATTTTTTTTTTTTTTGTGTGTTCTTCAAAATATTGCAAAGGGCGACATCTAGTGAATATTGTATCGCCCACCATCGTTCCTTGTCCGTGAAGAGTAATATTTCTGATTTAGAACATTCTAAGATAGACTCATCTGACTTTGCAAAGAATATTTATATGACATATACGCGAGATCTAACAATAGACAGACCAAAAGATCAAGGGTCGTATGTGGATTATCGAAGGCTTGGTATACAGGCAAGACAATGAATCTCCAGGTCCTTGTTATCCTGTTGTGTTTTAGTATAGCCTCTTCTACCACAACCCCACCCCTAGATAATGGTACCATAATAATGGGTAAACTGTTCTCTCTCTCTCTCTCTCTCTCTCTCTCTCTCTCTCTCTCTCTCTCTCTCTCTCTCTCTCTCTCTCTCTAATTGCTGTGAAACTGTGTTTAATCGACAAAAATGGAAATTGAAGTCTAGATCACATTAAGTGTAATGTGAATGTGCATCATTGCATTCCTCATTTGAAGCTATTGCAATCTGTCTTTTGGTAAGTAAGTATGATAAAATGTATATTTTGGCGTATCTCTCTGGCAAGTTTTCAAAAAGGTTATAATTACATATAAATTGTTTCGTACGTAGACATGCTTAATACATACCAGAAAACTGACAGCTCTGACCGCCTGCAAGAGATCATATTGAAAATTAAACAAAACATAGCACTCCCGAGGAGAGAGAGAGAGAGAGAGAGAGAGAGAGAGAGAGAGAGAGAGAGGGAGAGTTATTTATATTATTCTTCAAACAAGTTATTTCATTCGGTTTACTCCAAAATATATATATTCATTCCGAAAAAAATAAGAGGAGAGTTTTAGTTAGCTGTCATTTTAATATTCTAGAATCAAGAGTACCTGATCTCTAGAGAGACGATGCAGTGGTAGCAGAAAGTCATACTCTAGTATTAAGCCAGTAGCTAGTGTATTATAACGGCTAGTAATGAAACATATTGTGGAAGGAAAATGCAAACAAAACCAAACTAAACTGCGAAAAAACCCATATATAATCAACTAAAGAAACGTTTATACAAATGATTAAGATCTGCAGTAATATGATTGACAGAAATATTATTCATCGTAATAAGATTGACAGTAATTGGCGTTTTTGCATGAGGTGAAAGAACTTGTTGCGCAATCGACGAAAATTAATAACGTTTAAGCCACTGGCGGCGCGAAGGGGAATGTTGGAGGGGGCAATCGCCCCCAGGCGCCGGCCAAGATGGCGCTGTCAAGAGCTTATTGCCACCATCCCCCCCCCCCCCCCCCATATATGTTCCCAGTTTCAGGGCTTAGACGGGGGTGGGGGTGGGGGGAGAGTTGAAGGTTGGCAACTGACATAAAAACTGTTCTCTGTGGTAAAATTAGGGGCGCCATTAAAGAACATTGCCCCGGGCGCCTCAAACCCACACGCCGCCACTGGTTTAAACCTAAACTTTGAAAATGAATACAAATGTTTAAAATACAATTCACGCTGATAAAGAAACAGATTGAAGCGAATCGATAAGCACCTTATTGTATAAAGGTTCGACTATCTAATTCCAATTTTTCGAAATTAAATTTCCCGTGTCTTACTTTGCTGACTATAAGTTTTCAATTGTAATTGGATTTTTTACCATCGTATCTAGTATTAATCGACAATTCAGTATGATGTATGACACTTATGCTTGTACATTGCATTATGGATCAATGGCATTATGGTGTACGGGAGATAAATCTTGTTGACTTCGGAGTTTTGCCTGAGTGACGGAGATCTATTTTTAGCATTTCAGTCAGTAGTTTTAGCTTCCTCTTCCTCTTTAGAATGGCACGTGGAAGGATTCAAAAACTTTAACTCCCTCCATCTTAGGATATATATATATATATATATATATATATATATATATATATATATATATATACAGATTAACCACCCACCATCTATGGGTATATGTATATATGCAGATGACTTCCCACCATCTAAGGATATATTTGTATAGGTTGATAACTACACACCATCTAAGGGTATATTTATTTATGCAGTTGACTCGCCACCATCCAAGGATCTATTTGTATAGGTTGATAACTACACACCATCTAAGGGTATATTTATTTATGCAGATGACTTCCCACCATCTAAGGGTATATTTATTTTTGCAGATGACTCGCCACCATCCAAGGATCTGTTTGTATATGCAGATGACTATACCGATAACGTTGCTTTAAAATGACAAAAATTATTTTTGGTGATATGTGCTTCTCTTTGCAGTTGCCTCGTAAAAACAGCTGTATATCTGATGACTCGTGTAGTCCACATTGTGCAGTAAAGACAGCTGTATATCTGATGACTCGTGTAGTCCACATTGTGCAGTAAAGACAGTCAATACAAAGACCTCTCGGGCACCAGGACTTTCAGTGTGCAATTCACAAAATGTCCATCCCTATTTTGTTTTTTGCCCTTTTGTTTTGTATCCTTCTTGTTAAATATCTAGCTATAGCTTTCGCGTTATGTTATCAAGCTGCCAGGAGGATTACAGTTCATGGACATTCAATTTTGCACATAGCAACCTTACAACAGAAATAATTTCTTATATTTTTATTGTTAAACGCAAGGAGTCTCATTACCGAGCGTATCAAACACCTGCATGAGTCTGGCAAGAGGCCCATTGTTTCCTCTATATTTCCGAGGATCTCAAGACAAAAGTCGTTGTCAACCGAAGGGTTCTTAAACGCGCCAATACTACAGTAATTGCTCTAGTCACCTAATGACCACACATCACGACACTCTAATAATTTCACACTTGCATTGTTTTTCTTGTTCCACATTTTTATTACTTATCAGTAAGGCTTTCTACGCCATGCACCACAAGATATGACACAAACACCTAACACAAAGAATTATTCCTATCTTAAATTACTAAACACATATGCATTCAAATATACCGAGAATTCATGATGCAAAGAAATTAGGGAGGGTCCATTTTACTAAACTAATCCATGCTACCATTAATTCTCGTGAATACTGTACATTATGACATCTGCTCCTAGAAATTGACTAATTACACGGTTTAAGAAATATCTTCCCAACACCGACTCCCCATAATCAACAAATTATCATTAAAATCTAGCAAAGCTATAAACGGAGACATAAATACAAATAACACGTACCCTAGTTTTAGTACATTATATTATTACAACAAGCTCACCACTGTAATGCCAGATGCATTTATCATGATTTATGTAAAGTATGTTTTTTTTGTTAGTTTGTTTTTTAGAGAGAAAGAAAAAAATAATGCAAATGAGAGTTTCTGTAGCAGCAACCGTTTCACCGAGTGCGGACTCCACGCGGGGAGGGGGTATCTTGCGAGACTACAGTGGATTTTGGCACTCAACTGGCTCATATTTCAATCCATATATATTTTATAGTGGGAGGGATAGGTGGACTATGGAAATTCGGAGTGGACTCGAGTTAACTTAGGGAAGTTGCCTACATATGTAAAAACAACCAAGGAAGCAGATAATTAATAGATATGAGTAACCAGTTGACGCGGCTCATGTACATCATGCATTTGCTCTGAAAATGTCCAGCGAGAGACGTTTATGCTATCTTTGTTACCAAAAGGTTACTGGTATTCCAGGGGCTGCCGTGTTGGCTGCTAGTTCACTTACCTATGTAGCGGTCAGCAAAAGCACTCCCCCACTCGTCCTGACCGGGTACAAATTGGCTGGGGTGAGTAAAACGTTACTACGTATTCGTCTCTGGGCCGAGTAGATGCAGAATCGCACCTTGAGAATAAATCTGAGGGCATTTTCTACCCTTAACAAACACCGAAATTCAACATCGCTTAACATTTGGCGTGCGTCAGTTCTAAATAATTTATGCCTAATCTGCCTACTGTAGTCAGTTCAGAACATGCAGCAAAGAAAACGACTTCTTTTTTTACACAGGTACCTGATGTACATGTAAGCTTGATACTAAAATATGTAAACATTATGAACATGTTATGTTGCTGTTTCACACTTTGCCCTCGATTTCTTAATGGTGTTTGCATTTACAGTGACACCGTTCAGTAATTTAGGCGTCATTTTCATGTGGAGAAAGATGCCCCTTCATTGAGCTATCACACATCTTTATGAGTCAAACCTCTGAGAAATTACGAGACAGAAAATATCAAAATTTGTGTGATTTTTTCATTTGATAAGCCAATGTTACAGTTGCCGCAGGTCACCGGTATTTGCAAGACTGAAGCTTTATTGATACATTGTCATGCCAAAGGTAAGATGCCAGCAGATATTTCAAAACGCGTGTGATTGCTTTTCACAAGACAAATTATTGACAACTTACATACGAGAAGAATATTTTCAGTGTCTCAGCCGATTCCCACCAGCTTTCATACAATGCATGTTGTTGTAATTTATTTATAAAGCAGATAATGTCGAGACAACAGCCGCTTGGTCGAAATCGAGTTGGGGTAATGACCTAGAAATGTTCCAATTCTTTTGGACAATCAGCAATCTTCTTTTGTATTGCGCCCCTGTGTAGGTCTCTAGAATGGAGGTTTGACCAAAATGGATCATTTAGTACGAAAGTTTGTGGAAATTGAGACTGTTGGAATTCTTCTTTTAAATTAAACTTACTGACATTTGTCTTGTGAAAAGTAATTGCATGCTTATATAAATATATGCTGGAGTCTTTACTTTAGCGTGATAGTGTATTAATAAGGCCACACAGTTTTGAAAATACTGGTGATCTGGGGCAAGCGTACAATGTCTGGCCAGATAAAAATCGTAAAATGTTGACATTCTCTGTCTCTTTACTTCTGCCATATCTAACTCATAAAGATGCATGATAACTCATTGGTAAAGAAAATAATGACACATAGATTACTAAAATGTTTCACTATAAAAATGAATACCACTAAGAAATAAAGGGCTGTATGTGGATCTGCAATTGCTCGAGTTACAAACCTTGTATCTTATTTTATATTTATCTAATGAGTCATTTATTAGAACATAATATTTTCATGATTTTGACCCATTTAATTATCAAGCTTGCTCCAGGCACCTGTGGTTCTTTATTAAAAGGGTAAGCGGTGTAGTGCAGAAGTGTACTGTGTAACTCTTGCAACTCACTCATCCCATGGACGAGTGCTTGGGAAGTTTTTTCCTGAGCCCTGCTAGGGCTACTAAAAAATTAGAACCTGGACATGCGACCGGACTCTACCATCCATTTTGTATTCAGTGTCATTTTTGTTATTATTTACACTTTATCTTCCAGTCAATGTTTGTTAGTTAGAAATTAAAGTTTACATTATGCAGGTTCTATCTACCCTTATCTTTCCATCCACATATCTAACTGTATATTTGAGCTATCTATGAATCTATATATCTGTAGCAGTTATTTAAGTAAAATGCAATAGCTTAGATTATCGAGGTATCCATATAAATTATAAATTGTATTGATAATTTGATTTAATATACCGTATATACTCACGTATAACCATATACCAATTGCAAACTGCAATTATGCAACGGCACATCAGGGTCTATATTGTTTGCATTTGGACCTAAATTATACGCGAGTATATACGGTAGGTTCATCTGGTATTATTGGATAATTCAGTATTATGTATGACACTGATGCTTGTAAATTGTATGGTATATACATGATATTGTAGTGTAGGGGAGATAAACCTCTAAGTCTTGTTGACTTAAAAACTTTTGTCTGAGTGACATGGATCTTTTTTTTTTTTTTTTCTTTTCATTTTTTTTCCTTCTCATTTTGAATATGAAGTTATATTTTTCACTTTACGTTATCAATGTGCCATTGGAGGTTTACAAATTCAAGGACATTCAACATTTGGAGACATTACACATTTTTGAATCATTACTATAATATTGGGGCACCAATCTCAACAATGTAGTGTTACAAGCATCTATTATGACGCATGTATAGTTGTCATTTTTTAAAAAAGAGAAAGAAAGAAATAATGCAACTAAAATTGTATGTCGCGGCAGGTTCAACGATGGAGGAATTCGTGGGCGGTATCTTGAGAGACAACATCATTTTAAGAAACTTAACTGGCTCATCGTTTAGCTATCTGCCCATCTAAATCTATCTATCTACCTATCTATCTCAAGGAGTGATTTAAGTCAAATTCAGTAGCTCAGATTATCTTGGTATAAATTACAGTTGTTATATTACCCGGAAAGATTTTGACAATGTGCACGCAAATATCGTTATAAGATTAGATGTAAAGATAACGCACGTTATAGAGTGTATATCCGCTTGTCCGCCATTTTCCTAATTGCATCGAATTTATAGTACAAGAGGAGAGAGAGACAGAGAGATGATGATGATGGTCCAAATACACGTATTTCCGTTTCTCATAGATTTATCTTTTTTTTTTTTTTTTTTTTTTTTTTTGTTGATTCTTTTGGATCTGAGACTTTACTAGATATGGTTGTGACAAACAATAAGAAGCTTATATTCAATTGCACGTATTTTACACTGTCGGCGTACATACTTTCTCTTTTTACGGAAAAAGACACACAGCCATTTGTGACCTTTATTACTTATTTGATATATGGATTATCGCTAATTAAATATCAGAATATTTAAGTTTTTGCAAGAAAATATATATTTACATTACTAAGAATGAAAATAAGCTAAAAATATAAATACACGAATAGCTTACTGTGTATTTCGTCAATCTTAGCTCTGTATAGTATTTTTTTCCCAGACAGTGATAATTACAAAAGTAATGGTAACGATTAATGTGGTTATTTATCCTTTTAATAATTTCCTTGGGATTATTGAGAAAAGGTTTAAGAATATTTTACAAATTAAAGATCATTTATGTTTTTTTCACTTTATCATCAAGAAAAGTGTAGGATGCTGACTGAAATATTTCGCAGCATCTCTTTTTATTAAATTTGTGACTCTCATGCGTAACAGGAAGCAGTGCGTGCAATCTATAGTAGGTCGCACATTTATGATATTTATTAAGTTTGTATTCATCTTGTTTCTCTTCCTTTGCAAAAATGGAATGCATATAATATGTTGGTATTTATATACTTTCTTTTTAGTATATAATACCAGAGAAATAACGCAATTACATAATAATGATGTCCAATGTTATCTGACGGTTTCTACATTGGCGCAGCTTGCACATAACTTTATAAATAATTGTTTGTTTTGTTTTTCTGAATCTGATGTAGGCATTCGGAGAGAGAGAGAGAGAGAGAGAGAGAGAGAGAGAGAGAGAGAGAGAGAGAGAGAGAGAGATACTTAACTGTCCATAGAAATAACGATGTGATGGCTATGATCAATAAAATCATTTTTCTGCCTTTTTTTCGGTGTTCTCGTTGGCTCCAAGACTTATGAAGTATACTTGATGTTGACGTTATTCAGAAGTAAGCATATAGTTAAAACAGGAAGAGCTATAATACTACCACAGAGATTTTTTTATGTGCTATAAACAGAAGGAAGTTTAAAACCCGTAATGGTTTTGTACATTTTGAATACATATTGATGACACATTGGTTTTGAAACCGTGCCAAGAGGACGTGTAAGTTCTACATTGTATGGATAATCAGACTATACGCTAATTATAGATTTATTTGACAAGAGTAATTGTTTTTATTCTGTATTGTACCGAAAACACTGTGGCAAGTAGAGACTTGCAAACAGATAATTCCCTAATTTATCCAAGGGGGGTGGGGGTAGGGTGGGAGGGAGGGTGTGTTTACACTTGGTACTAGTTAGTCGTTGTTGGTATGGTAGTAGTAGTAGTACTAGTTATTGCTGTTGTTGTGGTGGTAGTAGTGATGGTAGTAGTAAAAGTATTAGTAGTTATTGCTTTTTTGTTATCATTGTTGTTGTGGTGGTGGTGTGGTAGTGATGTTGATGGTGGTACAAGTACTCGTAGTAGGATAACTAGTAATGGTTGTACTAGTAGTTGTTGTAGTAGTTATTGTTGTTGTCGTTGTGGTAATGGTGACAGTAGTAATAGTAGTAGTAGTAACAGTACTTATTGTTGTTGTTGACGTTGTTGATTTTGGGGTTGTGGCGGTGGTAATGTGGATATTAGCAGTAATAATAGTAGAAAAAATTTGTTAGTTTTGTGGTGGTTATGGCAGAAGTTATCGTCGTCGTTGCTTTGATGGTAGTGATGGTGGTGTTGGTGAAGGTAGCAGCATTAGTAGTATCAGAAGTAGTGGTACAATAGTAGATGCATTAGTAGTTTAATGCCGCTTAACAGAGTCGGTTGGTCTCTAACGCAAACTCATCCAAGAAAAATCCAAGAAAAATCTAGACGCAAATATTTCGTCATGTGACGCGCCAGCTGTTGAGGATCAATGCTGATCATTCTACATTTTAGTCTCAAATGAACAGTGTTAACTCTAATATGCCGGACACTATGCTCGGGGTTTGTTTATGTTTTACACGGTTACATGCGACGCACTATGCTCGGGGTTTGTTTCATGTTGTACACGACATATGCGACAAGTGTTTATTTCAAGCAGGATTGTTAGTGCAATATCTTCTTCTCCAATATCTTAATTCAATGCAAACCACAGATTTACTTTACTAAGATTGTTTCCTTAGATACATGATTTTATTTTGTCGTTGGGTTTTTAGTTTTTAAAACACATTGTTGGCTATATCACGAAGAGAAAACGGGGGCTAAATGCCTTTCCCAAAGCAGCCGACCGGGTATCGAACACGCGACCCTAGATTTACGAGTTGGACACTCTACCAACTGAGCTATCGTGCCCACCTTTTTATATAACAGAACTCGATACCGTTTCAAAAACGAAGCATTTGGTTGTTTTATAATCGAGACGTGTGAATTCAGTAGCAATTTATTGGCATACTTCCTAGTGATCCCCAACAATCAAATGAATAGAACTGTCGTCGGTTGTATAAATAGGGTTTCAAATATCTTTTGCTACCGTATATCTGTATAGTCCCGATTATATCTGTTTTTCTTCCCCACTATGTTGAACAATCTTAATTCTAAACTTTTAAGGACGAGATATTTGCCATAAATGACGGAGATCTATGTGTATTTGAAGTATTATCTTCATGTCAATCCATTTTGCATCGAGGAGTTCGTAAACAAATGGACAATATATCTACAGCTGGGGTGTCAAACATACGGCCCGCGGGCCGGATACGGCCCGACAGACTCATTATTTATTATTATTATTATTATTATTTATATCAAATCTGGCCCGTTATAGCAAATGAGTTTGACACCCCTGGTCTACAGTGTAACAATAAATAATATCAAGACTTTGAATAAGTGTGACAACTTTTTCATATTACTCGATTTTGTAAACAGTTAAGTGTCTACTTATCTGATAATAACATCGCTTAATATTTAATCAAAACAGTCTGATAAATGTACAAGTTGTTTTCCTTTTCTTCTGAAGCATAAATGGCACCCCATCCTGATTTTAAATGCACATTTCAATACAATATACTGTATGTTATTAATTGTCATTAAATTTAATATATATGTGGGAATTGTAAAGTGTCGGAGTTAAAAGAGTGACGCAAGCTTGTTTTCCGTGAGTGTAATTCAAATTCAAGGACTGGTAGAACACATTATCTCAAAGTTCAAAAATAGCAGCAAGGTTTTTATAGGCAAAATGCATGATCTCTGTGGCACAAGAACCCCTTACATCAAGGTTTTTATAGGCAAAATGCATGATCTCTGTGGCACAAGAACCCCTTACATCAAGGTTTTTATAGGCAAAATGCATGATCTCTGTGGCACAAGAACCCCTTACATCAAGGTTTTTATAGGCAAAATGCATGATCTCTGTGGCACAAGAACCCCTTACATCAAAGTTTTTATAGGCAAAATGTATGATCTCTGTGGCACAAGAACCCCTTACATCAAGGTTTTTATAGGCAAAATGCATGATCTCTGTGGCACAAGAACCCCTTACATCAAGGTTTTTATAGGCAAAATGCATGATCTCTGTGGCACAAGTACCCCTTACATACCATTTTTTGCGACCCAAAATGCAGTACCAGTATAAGGTTGCGAGGGAACCACTGCCTTACAACAAGGTATTTATGAGCAAAACGCATGACTGTCTCTGTCACAAGTACGCCTTACAGCAAGGTATTTATTGGCAAATCGCACACACACGTATACATGCACACACACACACACACACACACACACACATATATATATATATATATATATATATATATATATATATATTATGAATAAATAATATTATCATAGTATTAGAAAATTGTTAAATCGTATTCTACGGAGATTCGAACCCGGGTTATGGCACCCATCGCCTTGCATGCATGTTCCAACCCCTATACCCCTCGACCATGCACACGTCACTGAAAAATGATGCTTCAAAGTCGTACCTAGCAGACACACCCACATATCGACCGAGTAATTAATTCTCATCTCAGTACACAGTCACTCCAGATTCATACGACAGAAATCTAGGTCTATAGAGGTTATTAAAGAGAATTACAAATATACATCAAACAGAATGGAAAGTGCTATCCCTGAATCCTAAAGGGGCATGCTTGATACTATGAAGTGAATTTGTAAACATATGAAGAACTAATATTATCATACTGGTTTGAGAATTTTTACATCGTAATCTACAGAGATTCAAACGCTATGAAATCGTACTAAAAATAAGCATATTATTATTATTAGAATTCTTGTCCATTATCCTGCTACACCATTCTCTTGACATCTTTCCTTTAGAACCTCCATGCATAACTCTACCGGGATATAATTTCTTTAGCAAATCTTGTACATGGCGTTGCTATGTTGTTCCGTCCTTTGTTCACAGCCTGGAGTTAGGTCAAAACGTTAGGAAATCGTTTTGTGACATCAATCTCTTATCAAATACTGAAAAATAAAATGCTTCTAGAATAAATATGCTGATAATCACAATAACAATCTTGTGAAAGAAAATGATAAATTTAACGAAAAGTGTACGAGACCTTACGAAATCTTTCCGTGAATTATAACCTTCCGTAAATCAGCTGCGCGCGTTTTCTGCTTAATCGGAATACCTCGTAGCTTTTCTACAAAATCCCATATTAGAAATACTTCAATGGAATGGTACAGCGTAAAAAAGGGAGAATTCGCTGGAAAATGGCGGAAAACTCAGTCACACGCTAAGGTACGCTTGGCAAAATATAAATACGTGTAACAAAACTAGGCTATGTGCTATTTGTATTTACGTCTCCGTGTATAGCTTTGTTAGCTTTTAGCAATTATTTGTTTGATTATGGGGAGTCGGTGTTGGGAAGATATTTCTCAAACTAAGTAATTATCCAGTTACTAAGAGCAGACGTCATAATATACATTATTCACGAGACTTTGTGGTAGCATGGATTAGTTTCGTAAAATGGACCCTTCCACATTTCTTAACATAAGGAATTATGGGGATATTTGCAGGTATACATCTTTAGTAATTTGAGATAAGAATAATTCTTTGTATTAGGTGTGTGGGTAGCGTTCTCGAGAATGACGCCCTGTGGACCTGCGGAAATTGCGCGCAGCGCCCTCTGCTTTATATTTCGGATAAATGGGCCAATTTCACGTTCGATAACTCTAATCAAGTTGTACCGAAATAGACCTCATCCTTGCCTCGTTTTGGATAAGGTCAACCTCATGTGTAAATTGGCTATTAATAGGATTAATCATCACGGAAAACACCTCGCATGTCCCCAGACGTCGATATCGCCACATTCTCAATAGGGTGCCATTAATTAATGATAATCTATTTTCGACGGATTGTCAGCGGGGGAATTAAAAGAAAAGAATATATTGGCAAAGCAAACATATATCGACGACTGTATCCAGGCTACGTTCGATGGTGCGTGGCGTGAAGTCCCGATGTACGGCTTAGAAAAATTTACCGATAAATAATAGATTTACATCGATCTCAAACCAGACTCACACAGGTGTTGCCTGATTCGCGAGGTAGCGAGACCCTTTGCGTGTTACACACATCAAAAGCATTGTGATATTTGTATAGGATTAATTGCACAAGTTCAATACAAGAAAAGTTTATATTGAGTTCATGCTTGAAAATAAAAAGAAACTTGGGAGTGTTTCGGCCAAGAATAAGTCATCTCACTCGAGCCATCCACAATGAACGTTATGTTTGTGTGTGATGTGCCTACAACGTCACCTGGCAAAACAAGGTACATGTATATGCAATGGCAGTTACTGTAGTATTTCCGCGCTCTTCACAGGTCATACTCTTTCAGTATATATCGCAGTGTATTCGTAAGAAAGAGACAACCCACTGTGACGAATATGTAGTATTTCCGATGTGTTTTTTTCCGATCACTGGCGAAAAGTTCCGAGCATGTTCTGATTGACTTTTTCCTGCGGAAAATCCGTTCTATCCCAATAATTGTTTCTCTAATACCTTCACCCAAGCACAATTTCCTTTGTGCATTTGATACAAAAGTCTATTATCTGTACCCTGTGCAAATTTAATGATTTTTTAAATACTCATTGAGCTATTATTTATGGACAATTAGTGACAGGGCTCTTTGACCCATACTTTTCTATGTAATAGCCATAACTTGTGGATATATAGCCAGCTAGGAGTTGCGCAAGAAGCTATACTTTAGCGTATATATTGTTTGGTAATTTAGGATTGCTTGAACTATTAGTTATATAGAAATATTAGCTGTTTTAAGCGTTAAATACTCCAGCGATTTCAGAAGCGATCATCCTTAATGTTCCTTGTATTGTCACTTGAACCAATTATAACTAGGGTATATAGGCATGACTGGTGCTGTGCCACTTGAACCAAATATAACCAGAGTAGATAAGGATGGCTGGTTCTGTGCCACTTGAACCAAGTGTAACCAGAGTGGATAAGCATGGCTGATTCTGGCACACTTTACCACTATTTCTGCATACCTTATTACCTTCTCGTATAGCGGTACGAGAATATTTCTGGCACACTAAATACAAAATACTTCTTAACGGCATGGCGCCTGATTTTTGACACACATGCTTTCACACAGTGGTACGGTCGTTTTGAATGAACGTTTTTTTTTGTTTCTAAAACACTCAATAACAAGTAAAACGTCCAATAAGTGAGTTTTGAGAAAGTGAGTTTCTTAACCACAAAGGAGTCGGCTTTCAGGCACACTTGATAATATAAAAAATATTTCTTAAGCACACGGGAAGTCGGATTTCTGGTGCGCTTGAGAAAAGAAAATACTTTTGTAACCACGGGGGTTCGGATTTCTTTCTGGCAAACTTGAAAAAAATAGTTCACCATAGGGGGTAGGATTTCTGCCTGGCAGACTTGAAAAAATACTTCACCATAGGGAGTTGGATTTCTGTTTTACAGACTTGAAACAATACTTCACCAAAGGGGGTCGGATATCTGTATGACAGAATTGAAAAAATACTTCGGCGTCTGATATCTGTATGACAGACTTGAAAAAATACTTCAACATAGGGCGTCTGATTTCTGTATGACAGACTTAAAAAAATACTTCAGCATAGGGTGTCGGATTTCTGTATGACAGAGTTGAAAAAATTCTTGGTCGGATTTCTGTATGACAAACTTGAAAAAATACTTCACCAAAGGGGGTCGGATTTCTGTATGACAGACTTGAAAAAAAAACTTCACCATAGGGGGTCGGATTGATGACACACTCCATCTGACGCTAGAGAACTGTCCTTGTTATAGGGGGGTCATTGATAAATTATTCAATACAAAAATAATAGAAAGTGGGTTTTTATTTCATGAAAACAAAATGCCATCTCGTGTAGAGGTAGAGGTACGGGAACATTGCTGGTGCACTTCCAAACTACTGCGTGAAAGCAAAATGCAGTCTAGTAGATGAACATTGCTAGCCCACCTTAGTAGTCAGACATGTGTCACTCAACCAGATTAAAGTGGATTAATCCAGACAGTCATTTTCGTGCAATGTTCTAATGTATTGTTTTTTCCACATCTGTCACATTCTAGAAACTTATTGTTCTTGCGTTGTCGCCGAATGGGAGGATGTTTCTGTGCAACAACTTAAGTCCCGTATCGCACACGACAAAGATGTGTGTTTTTGACACATCATTTATTTGAAATGAATGATGTTTTCATCTTGTTCCCAACTATCAACGATTCATCGTGGAAATGAGCCAGATTGTTGCACAAGAAAATGACTATCTGGCTTAATCCAGTTTAATCTGGTTGAGTGACTCAGCTCTGACTAGTTATTATGCTAGCAATGCTCACGTACGAGATGGTATGTTGATTTCAATCAGTAGTACAGAAGTGTGATATAAATTCTAGTTCCATGTAGTGAAGAAACCCACTTTCTAAGTCTCGCCCATCGAATTTATTATTTCTTTTTCTTAGTGTTTTAGAAAAGACCTACCAATAGAAAAAGACCGTAGAATTGTGTCAGAGTAGTGTGCCAGAAATCAACTGTGTCACAAAAATACTTCCAGCACTATACAGAATGGTAATAACGTACAGCCAGTGCTGGATTACCCAATAGGCAGACTAAGCACGTGCTTAAGTCACCAGCAAAGCAGGGGCAAAAAAAAAAAAAAAAAAAAAGAGATATTACGGGGTGGGTGGGTGGGGGTAATTACAAGGGGGGGGGGACCATAATCTTTTCAGTGCTTAGGGCCTCTAAAGGTTTTAATCAGGCCCTGGGTACAGCAAAATAGTGATCTAGTGTGCCAGAATTGGTCACACTTATCTACTAACCAGATTAAAAGAGGTAATTTTCTTATGTCACAAAATGGATAACTTCCTAGGACCTTTGCTTCGTGTGTTTTAAAGTTGCCGTCTAAAGGGAAACTCCTCCGCTGAGGTTTTGAATACAGAATACGTAATTTCGTCCAAATTATAATAGAGAGTGGGAGACAAGGGTCAATTATGTTGAGAGGTGTGACTGTTGGAGAAACAGAAATAATGAGTGAGTAACAATAATGTCTATAAGTAGATCATACAAATTACCATGCACTTTGAAAAAAAGAAAGTATAGTGATCGAACTTGTCAAGAGAAAAATTGCAATATAGGATTTCGCGGATGACGAAAAGAAGTTACAAACCACTACACACACCCCGCCCCTTCTCAATAAACAAACAAAAATAAAACCAAAGCAACAACAGCAAATACATGCATCTTTAGGGGAAAAGGTATTGAGTTGCAAACAGTATTAATCTTGTGATGGACCTTGTTGGCAATGAAAGGTATGGAATTTTCAATATTTCCTATTTTTTTTATGTCAACATCTGATATAGACCACGGAAAACATAACGCGATGTACACCGAACAATATTTTCTCATTCATTACAAAAAATGACAATTTCACAAAATGTGTTATGTGTTGCGTTTATAAAAACAAGTTCCATATTTCAGTCACTTTTCAAAACAAATCTACCATGACTTTGGATAGATACCATGTGTTGGTCGTATTTGGCTCTCGTTCCAAACTCTCATGAAACGTTTTAGATCCTGACTTTTGAGTGGTACCATATAGCCTGTATTGTGCATACGTGCTGTTAAACGCTAATACATACATACACACTCTGTAAAAAGAAGGAAAAATATGCAAATACTTATGGAGTGGAGTAGTTTCGTTGTTTGATGAGTATATTGCATGACTGCTATTTATATAGCGGCAGTTATAGAGGATATCAACGTTTTTCTGTTTGAGAAGTTATACGGAAATATTTCACGAGTGGAGTGAAAACATTGTATTGTCAAGACTGGCGAAGCCACGAATGAGAATACAAAATGTTTCCGCTTCACCAGTGAAATATTTCCGTATATCTGCAAAAAAAAAAACCCCGTAGTTTTTCATTTGATTACATATTTTTTAAAGGCAAAAGCCGTCGATTTGTATGGGTTCTCTCCATTCTGTGTAAGTGCGATTAACAGCTGTATTACTACACCAATCAAAAGAAGTTCTAAATTTTACAATAATTTTGGGATAACGACATTTGACAACTTTAGCGTGTACACATCATGCTTCAAATTGTGTATTTTGTCAAAATAATGACTGTATTCGTGTGAAAATTTAGACTTTTATTATTATTGTTAACACATTTCATGTGCGAATTGATACTGTTGGGGTGGAGTAACTAGAAACATAACAGAGAGATTTTATCTGACATACTTCAGAGCGTAATATCTTTAAACAAAAGATTTTAATGAGTGTGAGTTTACTTTTAAGGATTTTCGTTCTTCATTTTATTTATTTCTACATTCAAACGTAAGTTTTTGTGTGGCCTTGGCAAGCTAGCAGTCTGGCTCGGTAGCAGACGCTGTATCTGATGTTTGATTGTCACCTAATTTTGGTTTGCAATCAGCACTAATGAACACCCGATTTATCTATCGTTTTCAAACTCGATTGTGATGCGAGTTAAAATTGCTACTTACAAAATTGTATTACTATATTTAATCACGAGTTTTTTTTATTCTAATAAATAATTGTACCGTTTGTCATAGAGTATTACAGGTATACATTACTGTATAGGTGACACATATCAACAGGTCTTGTAAGTTCAGTCAGTGACAGTTTCCATGATTCATGTAGAAAACTAATTGTTGTTAGGCATTTCTTGATATCACCTCATTGATTGCATAAATGTACACTACAGAGGGTCTACCCTTGACACACTGTAAGATCTGTACATCCTGATGTGGAGGGAGAGAGAAAGGGAAGGAGGGAGGAGAGGGAGAGAGAGAAGGAGCAGAAGAAGAAGAAAAATTAAATATGCCTAAATATGGAAATACAGGTTTGAATAACACACATAAAGGCATATATATTTTCTAAATAGGAAAATTAATTCCAGAAGTGATATCGCCACTGTGGCGATAAAGGTGGTATCGCCACTGTGGCGATATCATTTTTCTCCCACTGATATATTTCAATATCTCACTACGAATATATAATAAATATTTTGTACCTATTAATCTGCAATACATAATGCTGTGAAAACATTGACTGCACAACATAGAGTGCAGTCGGTTCTTTTACGCAATACATGATGCTGTGAAAACGTTGACCGCAAAGCATAGAGTGCAGTCGGTTCTTTTACAATGCCTTTATCATAAACACCCACCCCAATAATATATAAGTATATATTATGCTAGGCCATGAAATACAAGCTTTTCCAAGAGAAATAATTTTGATAATTCACTGGAGTGAAAAACCATATATTTTTTCACTGCCGCGTTGATTATATGATGATCAAGAAATATGATCTATTGATTGGTCTAGTGGTAAGTATGGCAGCCCCGCTTGTAGACAAACTTCCTTCAAATCCCACAATATCCGTATCCTTTATTTTCTTCAATTTTTTATGTGCTGTGTTACCTTGAACTCGGAAGGAGAAGTATGTTACTACTGATATTTCCTCTGCAATATACACAAAACACAGCAGAACATAAACGGTTAACAACTGACGGTATACAGTGAGAAATCTGCTACTTCATTTTGTTATACATATTACTAGCCAATACGACTGAGCAACAAATAAAAAGAAAATTTACTTGCTCCGAGTGAATAACGGATGTATTACATCTCGTGGATGAAAAACTTCACTGCTCGTGAAATACAGAGTTTTGCACCCACTCGATGAAATATATCCGTTATTCACTCGTTTCAATCAAACTTTTTCTTTGTAATGACTGCCGCACAGTTTATGGAAAAGCAGAGATTATTTGTGAGTGAGATTTTTCATTCGTATTATCACAAAATTCCTCCTCAACTTAATTGTTTTGTAATCAAGTCTCAGAGGGCGAGTCTTGGTTTATTTGATGCACCCTGATATGGTTTTAAGATTTTTAGTAATTTTATTTACATACATAAAATGTTTCAATATACATGATGACAGTGACATTTAAATTATCGTTGTCTATACAATATCTTCAAAACATTTTAGATTCGCATATCTTTAAAATCTTATTTCAACTGTTGAATTATGAGATCCTGCGTAATATAAATCTCATAAATAAAACCAGAAACCTACCCAAAAGTGTCATACCTGAACAGGTTTTGCTTGTTTTCATAGGTGTGTCCCAAACCCACAACCTTCATTCTTCAACAAAATACAAACTCTCTGCTGTGCCACACCCCCACCCCTCTCGCTCCCTGTGCCAACTTGGAGTTTACACATATACACATACACGAACAATTCGAATCATATTCGATGTCGTAAGGATTACAACAAAAATAGAAGGAGAAAAACGGAGCAAAAAATAAAAAATAAAAAAAAAACACACAAAAGCAGGCTACATTGCATGAACGGTCAAATAAAACTGGCATATCATCTAGAATAATGTATGCAATCTTACTGAAAAAGAAGAGGTAACAAAGACAAAACTCTGCCATAAACATAGTTACAATGTCATAAACATAGTTACAATGTCTGCCATAAACATAGTTACAATGTCTGCCATAAACATAGTTACAATGCCATAAACATAGTTACAATGCCATAAACATAGTTACAATGCCATAAACATAGTTACAATGTCATAAACATAGTTACAATGCCATAAACATAGTTACAATGCCATAAACATAGTTACAATGTCATAAACATAATTACAATGCCATAAACATAGTTACAATGCCATAAACATAGTTACAATGCCATAAACATAGTTACAATGCCATAAACATAATTACAATGCCATAAACATAGTTACAATGTCATAAACATAGTTACAATGTCTGTAATAAACATAGTTACAATGTCATAAAAATAGTTACAATGCCATAAACATAGTTACAATGTCACAAACATAGTTACAATGTTATAAACATAGTTACAATGTCTGCCATAAACATAGTTACAATGCCATAAACATAGTTACAATGTCTGCCATAAACATAGTTACAATGCCATAAACATAGTTACAATATCTGCCATAAACATAGTTGCAATGTCATAAACATAGTTACAATGCCATAAACATAGTTACAATGTCTGCCATAAACATAGTTACAATGCCATAAACATAGATACAATATCTGCCATAAACATAGTTACAATGCCATAAACATAGTTACAATATCTGCCATAAACATAGTTACAATGGCGGCTATTATTCCAACAAAGACAAAGCTCTGCCATAAACATAGTTACAATGTCATAAACATAGTTACAATGTCATAAACATAGTTACAATGCCATAAACATAGTTACATGCCATAAACATAGTTACAATGTCATAAACATAGTTACAATGCCATGAACATAGTTACAATGTCGGCTATTATTCCAACATTGAGCCTTGTATGTTTTCAACGCCAATTTCCCATCATCTCGTCAGAACAGGAAGTTTTTAGTAGATTCGTTGATATCATTTAGCACCATATTTGAGCTAAATGCTAGACACCTGCATTAAAGGAGAGGCCTGTGTTTCTGTGCACCTCATTCGTTGACGCCATCCACTTACGGATCCCTCACTAGGCGATATAATTTCAACCCTACAACAGTTTTAAACAATTAGATCCATATAATTTAATATCCACTAATGTAATCTTTGACAAGCAGAACTATGCCCACTGTTTACTTATGCATTATACTAATATACATAGGTCTGTCAAGGTAAATCAATTGTGGATATAGGACTCATGGTACTAATTATTTGGAAAAATTCGAACCAGTCTAGAAATGGGTAAACATAAAATAGAGTATACATGGGTTTGGAGGGCCATGATTTGTTGATATTGAAAAGTAAAATTTGAGTAAAATGAGTCTATTGAGAGCTTATCTTATTTTTTACTGAAAAAATAGAGACAATGTTTTATTGATGGAATTTCAGTCCTTTTACAGACTTGATTTTGTAACACTCATTACTGAAATTAGCACCTGATTCTTTAGGTGCGGAATTCAAAACACATGTTTCAAACACATGCAGATTAAAAATATGCCTCTGTTTATATGGTTTTCTCCACACAGAAACTTCCATCAAGGATGGGATTAGACTGAGAAATATAGGTTTGATTTTGAGCATTTAGAAATTTAAAGTTATTTAATTTTTAATATCACGGTGGTTCCATAGGTTTACTATCGGAGCTGAATTAGTACCGTGAGTCCGAGAAAGGTTTGGTACGTAATGTTACACTGGAACTGTGACTGTGTAAAGTTTATCGAGATTTCATATCTGCACGAGTCAAACAAGGTGTGAAAAACCTCATACATATTGACTGATGTCGTGGTGCACTTAGTCGTGGACTATTTAGCGTTCATCTACAGACAGTTAGAAATGATAGGTAATATTAATCGGGAGTCCATCTTGCCATGTAAAACACTGGGCAGGCATAATCTATGATCAAACAGTCAATCAGTCCCAGCAGGGAGAAAATGTACTCAGCTTCAACAAAAAGTTGGACCGACGCTTTGTGATGTTAGTCCCCACTCCCACCCCTTATATAGTGAGGTCCCGGCCTTTAAGTTACGTTCGGAACATCATTCAAAAACCCGAGCTAGTTATGGCTTCTGGGCACCTTAGTAATAGGATTGATTCAAACGGTTTTAAAAATGTTTGATTTGGTTTTGATTGATGTAATGGACACATAGTGGTGTAAAAATACATAGACTTACCACCCCCCTCCCCCGAAACTCCCCCACCACCACCCCCTACACACGTCACCCACACAACCGTTGTTTCTTTCTCTTCGCAGGCAATTATTCACATAAAGTGTATACATGTTCAATCTTATGAATGATTATTCGGACGAATACCAGAGATTTCATTAGTCCACACGGTGCATGATTAATTATATTAGTCTCCACCTGCGTATGACTAATTTAGTTGAGTGTAAGGCATTATTGCATTACTGCAACAATATAACGTGTATATCCACTCTATGCAAGTGTATGTTCTATCTACAACTTCAAAATACGTGTTAAAATTATATTTAAGTTAGGTGTAAACATTTAGCCGTCTCAGACCTAAAAGCAGTGTATTGTTAATAAGTGTGTGTATTGGTAATAAGTGTGTGTATTGTTAATCATTGTGTGTATTGTTAATAAGTGTGTGTATTGGTAATAAGTGTGTGTATTGTTAATCATTGCGTGTATTGTTAATAAGTGTGTGTATTGTTGAAGTTCAAAGAGTTATAACGACGAATGATAGTCTATCGCCTCTTAAATTAACGAATAACTTTTCATTGGTAAATTCTTGGGATACCTTCAGTGGTGAAATTACTTAAAGAAGAAAGAGATTATGTAAGCAAATGTATAGAACCGCACTAGCTATTTAATAAAGTCATGTTATCTAAAACTCTCCATTTAGCCGGAGACGATAAATAACAACTAGTAATTACAATTAAAAATCTTAAAAAGAAATGAACATATTTTAAAATAATCATTTTCTTTTCCCAATCAGAATAGGATATGCAATTTTCTCATATAAAGTTTATCTGATTTAAGTTCCTTGATTTTCAGTTTTTCTTTTTTTTATAGCTGAAAGAACTAGACTGAGATATCGAATGATTATTAACTGGATAATTTACACCACAGTATAATTAACAACAACAAAAAAAAAAGAACAAAAAAACCCCACGGCATTTGCCTACAGACACTATATCGTTTGGTAGAGGTTGGAAGGTGGTATCATTAACTCTGATTTTTGGGCCAGAAAACCCGTTTCCGGTAGTTGAAGACATTTGCTTTACTTGGTCATTACGCCGAGATTTAATTTTTAAAGTCTAAGTTTGAATCATTTCCCATTTATTTGATGCCAAAGCCAATACAAGCGAGGACCTTTGTCATCTAAACAAAAATATTAGTTGATCACTCTATTTAGAAAGACAATCAATGAGGCTAGAATCTTCTAGATTATTGAAACAGAGAGGAAGGGACAAGCTTATTCGAGTGCCTCAGCCTGCAAATTGTTGTAATGGAATTTGTGTGACACGTTAAAATTAGCTCGTATTTAACCCCGGACTTTAACATATGATTATAACGCGGAATAGCACGCTGGACGATAAAACAGTCTAAAACAGGTGGCAGAGCGTACGAAACGTACAGTTTCCACTACCTAAAAAGAGTTTTCTCCCTAAAAATCTGATATCCGCCATCTATAAGGTCAACATTTCTATTTTATTACAATGGGAATATTTAAAATATTTCTTCTTAAATATCATTTTAATTTCAGCACTAATCTGATTTTAAGAAAAATAAAATGTGCATTTTTTAATATGAAGAACAAACAATTTTACAAGTGAATTTCGAACAATTAACCTTCTTTACCTACTTATAAAATTATAAGACGAGTTGACCAAACCAATGGTAGACGAGGGGATGTAATTTAAGCTAAAACGTGCTGCTCAGAAATTATATGTTGTGCGTCGCAGAAAAATTAGATAAAAGTTGACCAATAAATACAAAAGATATTTATATATATATATATATATATATATATATATATATATATATATATATATAATTTATTTTATTTTTAACACATGTTAAATCTTTAACTCAACATGGAAGTAGTGTTGTTGAGGAGAATACAAACATATTAAGATTGTGTCCAGAAACATTGGTATTTTATATCAATCTGGATTCCATATATTTCACCATAATGACTATATATTTTGCACGAGAAGTATGCGCAGGCTCAGTATGCGTGGTAAATATATTTTAGCTTAAACAATGAGCAAAGTATTTTACTTGTATCACAAATCTAGCCCTTATAGTACAAAAAATCTTCCATAACGTTATAATCAGAGAAAAGCATAATTGTTGCTCAAGTGATGGCATGTTTTACCTCCGTTCCTCTCTGTTAATAAAAACACAGTGTAATCTAGTTGCACCTCAATTGAAACATCTTAAAAACTGGACACTGTTCTATAGTTTCTACAAATGAGGAACATAAACCTGACCTCCACAAGCTCAAAGTACAGCAAAACCTCTCAACACCGAAAGAACCTGGGAACAACTTGAAATTTCGATTTTGAGGGGTTTTCGGTTTACTGTATTAAAAAACAAAATTCCCTTAGAAAACGATGTGATCAGATGTTCCTGTTACATACAAGTACAAATATAAATAGCCAATCAAATACAAGTACACATATAAATAGCCAAATAGAGTGTTAAATAAATAATTGTGATAAATATGATTTCGTTGCATCTACACGTGTTTCTGTGTTGTTTTTGTTTTACTCTGCATAGCTTTAGGCCGTTTAAAGATCACTGGATGGTCACATGCTTATATTATGTTTCAGTTCTATGGGGTTAATGTCAGTGTAAACTAGACACTTTATTTCGGTTTTCAGAGTGGAGCGGTTCAGTTTTACTGAAATTAAAGAAGGGAAAATTTAGGACCATAGTGAATCGGTTTCACGGGATTTAGGTTTACTGAGGTTTTGGTGTTAAGAGATATTTCTTGTATATCTTCATTTTATTTTTGTTACCTTACTTAAAATATTCAGATTGAGTTACAGTGAACTCGTTTAATTCATAGAGCTGAAAAAGTGGCAACGATTTGACAAAAATCCTGCGAAGGTTTTCTCGCTTGCATGGATAATACAGTAAACAAGCATTTACATAGTTTTGTTATGAGCAGTTAGGTCAAATGGTTAAAAATAACACAAAACACACTTGTATGAACATAGTCATGAAACAAAACGCACTGATATACTGTACATTCTTTAGAAAAGTAAAAACACAAGATGGAACTATCAAACCAAATTGACTACAAATTGGCCATAACTCAATGGTTACAGTACTTACTGGTTAACATAACTGGTAATGCAAGCAATATGCAAAACTTAAAACAATAGTATATGAAAGTTGTAAGGTACTAATAGTAACCAATTGTAGACAATGAGGTACATTTCTTGCGGAAAAAAAAATTGCTGTAGGCATACAAAAATCAGCATTACTATCATGTAATATACACCAGTCTTCCATGTGTTAAGTACAAACCTTGTTGAACAGCAATTAAATAATATCTTCCTAATCTTACGGTGCATTTTGATTTACGTCTATTTAATGTTGGGGTGTATCGTATCCGATCGATATTTGATGCATTAATTACTGTCTTAACCATAAATGCTAGTAATGACTGCTCTCTGATGCAAAAGTATATCGATGGATTTTACTCTGATGTCCAAAACAATGTATATATATATATATGCTAGATCTAATCTCTGTATTCTTCGAGAATTAACCGAGAAAGCTCTTTCTATTCTATTCCATAAAACATAGCAAACATTAGATAAACTTTTTCGATATGTACAAAATAGTGCTGATATAGTGTCCATCTGGAAATGTTCATGTTTCTTTTCCTGATTTTTATAATCCCCAGTTTCCTAAGCACTAATACTTTTCCTTGATATTCACAGTGGCTATCACCTGTGTTTGTTTCCAGACAGGAGTCAAAAACGTTGCTTCTTTGTAGGATGGAGGGAGCTCGAGGTCAGGAAACGTTCTGTATTTTCTGTGGTTCTTTCGAAACTGCCTAAAATTCAGAAGAAAACTTCATTGATTTAGTTTCCCATAACTTTGTCCAAACATTTATTCCGACAATGCACACTGCTATAAAAAGTATACGCCAAAATGTCATGTCCATGCGGAAGAATTTCCTTTAAAAATCTGTAAGCATTTTTCTGTTTAAACTTATGAGAAATGTGTAGATGTTCATTACCATCTATCTCTATAGTTCTTCTTGGATGGGATTCTTCACTTATCTCTTAAATAAAAGTAAGAAAATGAACCTGCAGATGACAGATTTTAAAAGAACACTTTAACCTCATATTGAAGGTGTACTTCAATTGAAAGTGACACATACAATGTCAATGAAAATAAATATGTGTAGCCGCCAAGACACCTTTCCAAGAAAGTGTGTCATGAAAAAAAGGATGCAAACAAATCGGCCCACCTGAGGATGGCAATGATCACAGCTACAAGAGTAGCAATGGCGATGGATAGGCCAGCAATTACTGCTATCACCCAACTCTGTATCCCAGTCTCTGCAGGAAGAAAAAAACAACTCCTATCAACTATATGGAAAAGATGATGTTTTCTGAGCATTGCGTTATACTTTAGTATAACTTTGATCTATGAATTCGAAAGATTTTGAAGCCAATTTAAAGGGTAAAACATGGTAATTAAAGTTTTTTGAATGCATGACTGTGGAATGCTTTATTTGGATGAACTAAATTTCTTGACTTCGTCATGTAGAATATGTTTATCATCTCAGGTCAAGTTTGGTGAAATATTACTTCTTTTACCATGCAGTTTATTCTGTTCATCAGTTATGATCAGCTTCATTTTATTTACATGGTCATTGTGAAAGCTAGATTGGAATAAAAGCGCGGTATGTGTAAAATATATGTAGATTGGTTGAGACCACATTAAAATTGTCTTTGTGCACCATAGATTATTAATTTCCAAAACTATGTATAGAATATATGATCTTTAGAAATTGTTTTGTCAAGAAGTAATACCGTCAGTCATTATTGACACCATTAGAATAATAATGTATAGCTAAGGCTAATTTCACTCTGAGAACATCCTTGTCCGTTTCTAGTGTGAGTCAAATAACTTTGACGTTCTGAAAGACACCACTCTCAGAACATCCTTGTCCCTTTCCAGTGTGAATCGAATAACTTCGACTTTCTGAAAGACACCACTCTCAGAACACGCTTGTCCCTTTCCAGTGTGAGTCGAATAACTTCGACTATCTGAAAGACACTCGAAGGTAATCATAGTGATACTTCCCAAATTTGTAAGGTTTTGGTGGATGAATACCTAGTAAGATTAAGAAGAATAGATCCTCACAAAAAATAGGTCTTGCAAATAAACAATTAATACTAAAAAAGTCGATGACGTTTCAATCCTCAAGGAAATACCATCACTTTAAATATTTAATGTTATTCCTGCAACTTTAATAATAATAATAATAATAATAATAATAATAAAATCATTAAGTTTCAGTATTCTCAAATTCTTGCTAACGTTGCTATTATCAATGACACTTCATCGAGTTGTTGTCAAGACAATGACGTTATTATGACGTTATAACCCTGGGCTTGAGGACAGTACAAAATGTCCACTATTTTACATCCGATGTGTAACTCCCCTAAATCAAGTACTAAAATTGCCAAAAGTGACGAGCTTTCGTATCATAATGACAGTCTTTCACGTGTAACTTTTGAGGCAAATATTACAATGCTGACTTGCTGTTCATCAAACGACAGATGAACACAAATCCAGTACAAACGCAAACACTGGAATAATGGATGTCCCCAAGCGCAAAATACAAGTCTAGAGTGAACTTTAAGTCACTCTACCGATTATCTATGTCTCAATTCCAGATTTAAACTTTAAGACATGTTGGTAGAACTGAAGTGGATGTGTTGTTGTGAGTATTAAAATACCCTTATAAATGGGTATGCGTTCTTCGTCCATTCTGGTAGAGGGGAGTTTTGTTGCAGCTGTTGTTGATGATGTTGTAGTGAATATATCGGGATCAAAATCTGAAAGAAATTAAAAATGTAATAAATCGCTATTTACTGACGCTATAAATGTTGTTTGTGAGCTGCAACTCACAAGATACAGTTTTTATGGTATCAGTCCTTGATTTAAAATAAAGACTAACAAATACCAAAAAGTAGATTACAGTGACCCACATTTGGTTTCCGACACATGCTTAGTCAAAGATACATTCATGTTTGATTTCTATGGCAAGAAAAAGAATATGATATCGGAATAAAAATATAGGTTACCAAAACAGCTGCTTTTGCACCAGGTAGGATTTTTTTTCTTCTTACTTTTATAAGTTCTGTGTCACTTGATAAACTTAAAAGTTTGTTAGGAAAATATTTATACACCAGTGAAATATCTGAAGAGAGACCCCCTCCAAAAAATAATAAACCAACCCCAAACCAACAAACAATAATACCTATAAAACATGTCCAGCAACAAAAACCTAACAACAATTAAAAATATGAGAAACAAAACCTCATTTTCCCCCGAAAGTAGAAAGTTAAAAACATGTATTTAATGAGTGGCAAAAAATAAACGAAATAGGGAAATGCACCCTTGGCGTGGAGGCCAGAAAAGAAATAAATGCGTCGCTCGAAGGTTACATTTACCTACTTCTGGTAAAAGTAGAGCCTAGTAAACACTAACGGGTATGTGGGAACTACCAAGTAGTTACTGCTAAGGAATCGTATTCAGATCGCATATTTCTCTGCATCAACATAGCACAAGCGTGCTCTCATGATGGTTCCATCGCAAGAGAAAATTAAAATTTTTATTAAGCCTATGAAAGCTAAACATGCAACATAAAACGAGATCACTTCAGTTATACAAGTAGAGCAAAACAAATTTAGAAAAACAAAACACAAATCTTGCCAGAGGAAAGATTTTCTTTATTAAACCGAGCTATATATATATATTCGTAGTTTATTGCTAAGCTTCAAGGCGTGGAGTATATTAATTTCGGATGGAATCGCAACCATTTTCATGAAAATGTACCCGACATCCATATAAGAAACGACACCTGATTAGCCGATGTGACACATTGACATACCGGTGTGGCACAAAATTGCTGTCTTGTTCCGGTGTAGGAAGGGCATGTACGGTTGTTCTTGAGACAGTTTTATTCGCTAAAAAGACATCAATCGCAGACAGGTGCAAAATCAAATTGTGACATGTGTAATTTTCTGCATGCTTATAAGGTTTATATGCTGATATGCAAATTCCATACCATGAGATGCCAGTCTACGTTGCGTTCATAAATGTAAAAAGTGTCATGTATCTTGATTTTTGATGCAATGAAACCCATAGGATCCCCGTCGGGGAATTTCGGAGATAACTGTAATTGCGCGTCACAATCGAAACATCGCTCGGCCATTTCCGTCAGGTCGAGAAATAACCTCCGATGTAGTTGTAGGAATACACATAAATTGGATGGGTTTGTGGGATTCGCCTCAGGCGGAGTACACCAAATATATTGCGACAGAAAAGGCCGATAATGTTTCGATTGTGACTTTGTCTCCTTCCGCCGCCGTACTGTGTCATGTGAATAAACGTAGTTCTGAATATAGTTATCAATGGCGGCAAATTACAACTGTGGTCTCTGTGTCAACTTGACGGAAAAGGTCGAGGATGTTCCAATTGTCGCACGTCAATGGGGACGTAATGTGCGGTAGACGTGTAAGGAAGACGAGTAGCGATAAGTCTGATACAATTATTTGAATTCTTTTTATGTCTTTATATAATTTTTTCAAAATACGAAGTAGAAACAAAAAATCTTAAAAACAGAAGAAGAAAAAAATTAGATTTTTTCAAGACTCATAAAATTATAAACAGAAAAAAAACTATTTTGTGCAGTATTTCTATGAAGTCGTATCGTTATTTAAAGGCCCACAGTCCAAAATGCAAGCAGGTATGGTACTGGAAGAGAATTTATACGAATCACTAAACAAACAAAAAATCTATATACATTAGTTTAATAGCCTTTCAGGTGCCAGTGCAATAATAAAGCAATAAACAAATCCGCGATTGCATGATAAAATATCGAAGCGCTTTGTATCATTCTATGTTTTGCGGAACGAAAATAATAATTTTAAAAATTAAAGAAAAAATGATTTATACTATTTTCTGTGTGCCTTGGTTAGGCAGCCACCAGAAAACCGCACTGCATTAGATATACCAAAAGTGCATGTATATGACTAGTGTTAGGCTGCATGTAATTTGCTAAATGTTCTCTCTGAGTGGTAATCAAATCGGTGCACTGATGGTTCACGATATAGGGATTTCCTTAGCCCTAGAAATCCAATCACACTGAAAAATTACAATAAATACATAAATAAATAAATAAATAAATAAATACAACAGTAAACCTGCTAAAAATGAAAATTGAATTCCTGCTTCAAGTGAAAGTTTCTATCGTTCAAATTTCAAGCACTTAATCAAATATAGAGTCCCAAAGCTTCTTGAAAAGTTCAAACTTGTATGCTAATTAAAAGTAAATAAGCTCAGTGAAGATGAAATATTTGCTAATGAATGTTTCAACTGGGAAAAACTATCCTAATAGATGAATTGTCGGGACGAAAGTGTTGAGGATGCATTGCCTCCTTAGAACAGAAAGTACAAGCATACTTATTGGTTACTTCTGTAATATATTTATTTCCGAGTTCTTCTATTATTTAATAAAAAGACCGAGAGTGCTCCGTTTGGGGGATAATTAAATGCACCCGAAACATCTCGTGACATTCCGCCAGTGGGAAATAAGCAACTCGAAGGTAATTATTGAATCGCCATTTTGGAACTACTTGAATATTAAGAACTAAAGCATGGCTTCGGCCTACGTACCAATTCCATATTGCCCAAATTGGTCGGTTAGAAAGGCTCGATATATAATCGGTGTAATTACTTGAAAAAGAAACCAGACTGAGGACCAATGAACAAAAATGTCGGCACCCACAGTTTTACACTCAAAGGGTGTTTAGGCTCTAGGAAAGAACCGAAATGTTGCAATTGTAGCCAAGTCATAAATGTAAATTGAGGTAATACTTTCTACTAGAAACGCAGTCCTTGCGCATCGGGAAATACGAAAGAAATTACGAGAATACTCACCGAAGCAGTATCTCTGTTGCATATCACTGGGAAGATTGTTGAGACAGTAGACAGTGGTTGCCGTACCACAGCGCTTCACCATGATGCTATAGCGTACTGCACATAACTTCTCAAACGTTGCGGCGCAGGCTGTTCTGTTAACTACTTCGTCTTCCAACTCGGGGATCGATCCTGTCGAATAGTTTACATTTTTTAATTTGATGATTTCTCTTTCAATCTCTCTCAAGAAACCCTTTATAAACGACTTCATCTACGCATATAGTTCGTACAACCTTGAAATCTCTCACTGAATCTAAATTGTTGCCTTCAAAACACTTTGAATAAAAAAAATTGTTTTGTTTTCCTTGAAAAGTTGCTGAATTTGTTGAAAAACTAATAGTTGCCAAAAAGGTCTTCAATGTATCAAAGGGTATACAAAACGTTGAAAATAAAAAATAAAAAACTTTTCAAATTATGCAATTTTGTTATTTATGTATTTTCCAAGCATAATGAATAAATATTAAGAAACAAAAATGAATAAATTCGGCTTGATATATAAAACAAAATACCAGATGGAGTAGGATCCATTTGCTGTATCTCCAGAGCTGTACGAATCATAAATCACTGCTCTGTGTCCCGTAAAGGACTTGTGTTTTGCGCAAAACTGTGTACTCGTCATGCATGCACATCACAATTATGTGTTTTTCTAATACTGTTTTATCTAATTATGTAGTGATAAATAAGGTAAGATGTGGAAAGAATTATATTGCTGTAAGAAAGAAATATTCAATAAAAACGTTTAGAAGTCCTTGAAAACTCTTTGAAAAGCTTTTGAAAATATTTCTCCAGGACTGTACGAACCATGGGGTCAGAACTGTCACATATGCTGATGGCCATTGAACAATTCTATATTAGTCAAACCATCTTTAACTGGCCACCTATATAAAACGACCAAATTTTGTGGTCCTAACAGTATCCGGTATAAGTAAGTTGTACTGTATCAACTCTGTGTGCGATATACAGCATGATTATACAAGCAATACGCCTGTGTGACCAGTTTTCAGTACCAAAGTTGACCAGCATCTTACTTATTAATACCTAACTCAGATTATAGATAATGAAATATAAAATCGGGGTCTCATTACATTTGTGAATCGTGTATATACCTGGTAAGAAGCAACATACGGAGATTAAACTGTAGAGTTTAAAATAATAAAGAATGAAGTTCTTTCGATTTTTCTTGCTGTGATTCTTAATTTCCTCATCTGTTCTGATAATTTTAAACTTTTTTTCATGAAAGTTTCCATTGATAAGGGAAAACATATATGTTTCTAAAGAAACAATGAAAATTAGCAAAGTTATGAGATAAATCAATAAGGAAACAATGAGAATTTAGCAAGGTTATGAGATCAATCAATAAAGAAACAATGACAATTTGGCAAGGTTGTGAGATAAATCAATGAAGAAACAATGACAATTTAGCAAAGTTATGAGATAAATCAATAAACACATAATGGAAATTTAGCAAAGTTATGAGATAAATCAATAAAGAAACAATGAAAATTTAGCAAGGTTATGAGATAAATAAAGAAAGAAACAATGAAAATTTAGCAAGGTTATGAGATGAATTAATACAGAAACAATGACAATTTAGCAAGGTTATGAGATTAATCAATAAAGAAACAATGACAATTTAGCAAGGTTATGAGATAAATCAATGAAGAAACAATGAAAATTTAGCAAAGTTATGAGATAAATCAATAAAGAAACAACGAACATTTAGCAAGGTTATGAGATAAATAAATAAATAATGAAAATTTAGCAATGTTATGAGATAAATCAATAAAGAAGCAATGAACATTTAGCAAGGTTATGAGATAAATAAGTAAATAAACAATGAAAATTTAGCAATGTTATGAGACAAATAAAGAAAGAAAGAGAGTACAAACCATTCATCCAAATAGGGATCATGTTGCCACAGCCATATGGCAACACATATCTGGTCGTCATGTTGAATTCAGCTCTGTACCATCTATCATGGTCAAGGTCAAAGAGGTCGCTCCGGTAGCTAGAAGAGGAGGAACAATTAGGGCATCGGTCGGACATGAAGGGAAATGGTTTATGGTTTGTTGGTGAACAGGGGTCGAATGTACCTGAAACGAATAAATAATATAGCTGGAAACCTTTTCTTTGATAGAAACCGACATGTAACATATGTAAAAGATATATAATCTTTAGCACATTTTAACGTTTGACCATGCAAAGTAGCGCGGAAGGTGAGACGCATGTTTCTATCATCCTTCGGCGGACGGTTGGAACCTGTCTCATGGACTATTCTATATGGTTCCAGGCTAGAGATGACAAAATTCTAAGCTTGCTTTGGATACTAAGGTTTCGCTTTCATCCAATCAAAATGCATTTTTTCAAATGTAAATTCCATTGACTGGCTGATAACAAATCACAAACGTAACTTCAGCACAAGTTTCATGATCTTCATGCTAGACCAAAGGATTAATATTAGAATATTCGATCAAGTAAATATGGGGACATGGATATGGGCACATGAAAGATTCACATTGATTGGCGGACTAAAAGATATGGAAGTAGGTCCATGTGGGCGAAATTGATCTTAGGGGTAGCTGAAGACGCCTTAGTGCTAGACACCCACTTTTGACCTTTCTTTTTGGACGTTGACGCTAGCGTTAAGGTCTATAACTTTACAATCTTTTATCCTTATCATCAAGTAGGAATCATTATATTCTTTTGTCCTCTATTACTATTAATATTGTCCATGTACCGACTACACGCACAATAGAACTAACATTTCTTGGCACTTTACTTTTATTAAATTAAAGTTGATGATCGATTATCTCTGTCTCTCTCTGTCTGTTTCTCTCTCTCTCTCTCTCTCTCTCGCACACACACACACACACACACACACACACACACACACACACACACATATATACATTTCGGGCATTGTATACTTGTCCCTATTCAGTAACTCATATCACTGAACTCTTTAGGAAGGAGGAAGAATTTAAGCATGAACATGTATTTACAATGAGCATGGAATATATTAAATAATCTCCCATTTTCAATTTGGTTTGCGTATATTTGACATACATACAAACACACATACTGTGTACCTGAGAACTGGCAACACAGGCCGCCACCTACAAGAAAAGATAATGGCAATGTGAAAATATCTTCAGGCAAATAGACATGCTTATAAACTAGCATTGTAATATTATAATGGATCTAAGAAAAATTAACCCATATTTATCCACTCACGTACATGTATCTTTTCCAACAAAAGATTAAATTGAAGATGGGGCTAAATTTTAAGAATAATAAAACCAAGCAAAAGATTACATAGATTGAATGTGTCCTTAGTATTTTCATACGACATAGATTAATATATGCAAGGTTGAATGTTTCCTTACTATTTTCATACGACATAGATTAATCTATGCAAGGGGAAAGTATCAAATAAATATTTCTCCGTCTGTAAACAACAAAAATCAGTCAATAAGGATATGAAGGCCTGAAATAATTAGAGTCCTTCGTACCTTGAGAACTATATAAGTTATAATTACCCCGAAACCTCTCTTTATCAGCCAACATAGACCCTGAGCATAATGCGCCGGCAGATCAGGGTCTATGTTGTTTGTTCTACTGATTAGTCTCCTTACAAACTGCATACACCTGGGTCTATGTAGTTTTCAGTTGGTATCAAATTATACGCGAGTATATACGGTAGTAGCTGCCTAAATATGGCAGGTGGTTGTATAGGACGTGACTAAAATGGGAGGCTGCACTGTAATTTTAAGCTCTTACAAAAACTTATTAGTTAAATGTAATAATTTGACTTTGGTACTAATTGTAAACTAAAAAAGTCTGAAGGTGATTGAATGAGGAATTTCTTACGTTCAAAGCTCCTTAGGATACAAAATATGCATGGCTGAGTGCTGATTTCGTCTGAAAGCGGTGGATTCTTTACTTATTTAATGAGAGAGAGAGAGAGAGAGAGAGAGAGAGAGAGAGAGAGAGAGAGAGAGAGAGAGAGAGAGAGAGAGACTTAACTGTCCATATAAATAACGATGTGATGATAAATGTAATCATTTTTCTGCCTTTCTCTCGATGATCCCCTTGGCTCGAAAACTTGTGTAGTATACCCGATGTTTTCGTTATTCAGAGGTAACTATAGAGTTAAAATAAGAAGAAAAAAAAAGGTACCATATATATCCATTTATTGGTACGCATTTAACTAATTAAGAAATAAAGTAAATCCCGTTGAATGATTTGGTACGACAACGACATTCTCTCTCGTCGAAACATAATATAAGTTTATTACTAACTGAATTAGTAAGTGTTTGAAATCTCATGCTACTCTTTGATCAGAAATCTTCTTATGTTGAATTATAATAGATTTTTTTCGGTGCTTCAGATATAAGGAAGTTAAAAACCTGTAATGGTTTTGTATATTTTCAAATGTTCATTCATCACAAATTGGTTCTCAAACAGTGTCAAGTACACGTGTAACGTTACATATTATAAATAGTTAGAATAGACACTGTATATATATTTCTTTGAAAAGAGTAATTACCTTTATTCTGTATTGTACTGAAAACATACTGTGTGGCAGGTAGAGACTTGCAAACATATAAAATTCCCTAATTTATTCACCCCTGGGAAGGGGCGGGAGTGGGTGGGGGTGGACACAGTTGGAAGTAGTTAATCTTGTTGGGATGGTAGTAGTAGTAGTAGTACTCATTATTATTGTTCTTGAGGTGGTAGTGGTGATGGTGGTAGTAGAAGTATTACTAGTTACTACTTTTGTTGTTGTCATTGTTGTTATTGTGGTGGAGGTGTGATAGTTATGTTGATGGTGGTATTGGTAATCATAGTTGGATAAGTAGTAGCGGTATTACTAGTAGTTGTTGTAGTAGTTATTGTTGTTGTCGTTGTTATTGTGGCAATGGTGACAGTAGTAATGGTAGTGCTAGTAGAAGTGGTGGTGGTAGCAGTAACTTTTTTTTGGTATATTTCGAATGCTTATTGATCAAAAATTATTTTTGAAACAGTGCCAAGAGGACGTGTAAGGGCTTCATTGTATTGATAGCTAGAATATACATTATATATAGATTTATTTGAAAAGAGTAATTGAATTTATTCTGCATTGTACCAAAAACATAATTTGGCAGGTAGAGACTTGCAAACATATAATTCTCTAGTTTCTTGAAGTGTGTGTGTGTGTGTGTGTGTGTGTGTGTGTGTGTGTGTGTGTGTGTGTGTGAGTTTCCCCTTGGTTGTAGTTAGTCGTTGTTGGGATGGTAGTAGTAGTAGTAGTAGTAGTTAGTGTTGTTGCTGTGGTGGTGATAGTAGTAGAACTAGTAGAAGTGTTAGTAGTTGTTGTTGCATCTGTTGCTGTCATTGTTGTTGAGGTGGTGATGTTGATAGTGGTATAAATACTAGCAATAGGATAAATGGTAGTGGTAGTAACAGTAGCGGTTGTTATTGTTGTAGTGGTAGTTATTGTTGTTGTTGTCGTCGGTGTTGTTGTGGTAATGGTGACAGTAATAGTAATAGTAGTAATAGTAGAAATGGTAGTAGTAGTATTTATTGTTGTTATTGTCTTTGTTGTTGTCGTTGTGGTGGTGGTAATGTTGATAGTAGTTGTATTAGTAGAAATGTTTAATTTTGTGGTGGTTGTTGTTGTGGCAGACGTTATTGTCGTCGTTGCTTTGATGGTGGTGAAGACAGCAGTCGAAGTAGAAGTAGTAATTAGTAGCTGCAGTAGTAGTCAAACGCTGCTAAATAGTGATAAAAGGTGGTCTATAACGCCAACTAATCTAAAAAAGCATCGACGCAGATTTGTCGTCCCGTAACGCGCCGGTTGACGAGGATCAACTTCAATACTTCTAGTGTTGACTCTAATATGCCGGCATGCTTATTTCGACAGGATGGTTAGTGCAATGTCTTCTTCTGCAATATCTTAATTCAATGCTTGTCATTTAGACGACCGATTTACTGTACTTAGATTTTCTTTAGATAAATATAAGCATTTTGTTTTTGTTGTTGGGTTTTTAACGGCACGTTTAACACATAATGGCTATATGTCTTTCCCTACGGACCACCGAGGCAGCTGACCCGAGCTGCCCTGGTCGGGTTTCAAACCCGCAACCCTTGGTTCACGAGTCCGGCACTCTACCAACTAAGCTATCGCGACTCACTTCTTATATAAATGAACTCGATACCGTTTCAAAAACGAAGCATTTGGTTGTTTTATAACCGTGACGTGGGAATCCAGTAGGTATTTATTGGTATACTTCCTAGTAATCCCCAACAATCAAATGAATAGAACTATTGTCGGTTGTATAAATAGGGTTTCAAATATCTTTTGCTACCGTATATATGTATAGTCCCGATTATATCTGTTCTTCTTCCCCATTATGTTGAACAATCTTAATTGTAAACTTTTAAGGACGAGATATTTGCCATAAATGACGGAGATCTATGTGTATTTGAAGTATTATCTTTATGTAAATCCATTTTGCATCGATGAGTTCGTATACATATGGACAATATATCTACAGTGACGGATCCAAGGAACAGAGTGCACACTGGGCACGTGACACACTATAGTGTCCTAAAATTATATATTATATATCAGCTGAACGATTATTCGGTTTTTATTTTTCTCATAAGTTATAAGAAATTCGCCTGTGTCCGCCCCTTCTTTTTTAATAGGGGACCTGGGTGGCCGAGTGGTCTGAGGCGCTAGCCTTTACACATCACTCACATCTCACCTCTGTCCGTGTGGGTTCAAGTCTCGGCTCGGCCAATGTGGGTATGTGAGAAAGCTTGCCAGTAGCTTTTCGTTGGTCAGTGGTTCATCCTGCGATCTTCCTGGTTTATTCTTCCACCATATACTGGCCACCATGTATATCATAGGCTGAAACATGGTGTTAAACCCACAAAACCAAACCAATCTCTTTTAATATCTTCTTATAATACTACACGTTTTTATATACATGAACCCCAGTATATATAATCACAATTAGTATACATGCTCTTGAAGAAATAAGAAAGTCAGCCACATGTGCTAAAATGTCAAACCCCTTAAACATTTTCTTCTGAATTTCACGAGAGAGAGAGAGAGAGAGAGAGAGAGAGAGAGAGAGAGAGAGAGAGAGAGAGAGACGAAGACCTTGATCCTTCAGAACGTTTATATTTGGGAATTTTCAACATGTTGGAGCACGTGTCTTAAGAGTGCTGCAGGCTTGTTTTCCATGAATGTAATTTAAAGTCAAGTACTCCTAGAACAAATTTTCTCAAAGTTCAAAAATACCAGAAAGTTATTAATTTGCAAAACGCATGATCCTCTGTAGCAAGAGAATGTATTACAGCATGATATTTATTGGCAAAACGAATGATTGTCTGTGGCATAAGTACTCCTTACAGCAAGGTGTTTGTTCGTAAAACGCACGATTCTATGTCACACGAGTATGGCTTGCAACAAGGCAATGATTGGCAAATGGCTTGATTGTATGTGGTATAAGTACTCCTTACAGAAAGGCATTGGTTTGCAAAAGGCTTGATTGTATATGGCATAAGTACTCCTTACAGCAAGGTATTTATTGGCAAAAGGCTTGATTGTATGTGGCATAAGTACTCCTTACAGCAAGGTATTTATTGGCAAAAGGCTTGATTGTCTCTGGCATAAGTACTCCTTACAGCAAGGCATTGGTTGGCAAAAGGCTTGATTGTCTGTTGCATAAGTACTCCTTACAGCAAGGTATTTATTGCAAAAAAACGATTCTCTGTGGCATGAGCATGCCTTACATGGAGGTAGTTATTTGCTGAACGCATGGTTGTCTGTAGCACGAGCACGCCTTACAGCAAAGTATTCATTGACAAAACGCATCATTCTCTGTGGTACAAGTACTCCTTGCAGCAAGGCATTTATTGGCAGAATGAATCATTGTACGTGGTGCAAGCACGCCTTGCAGCAAGGCATTTATTGGCAGAATGAATCATTGTACGTGGTGCAAGCACCCCTTGCAGCAAGGCATTTAATAGCAAAGCGAATCATTCTCTGTCATATAAGTACGCCTTGCAGCAAACTATTTATTGCCAGAACACATCTTTCTATGTGATACAAGTACGCCTTACAGAAATGTATTTATTCGCCAAACGCATGATTGTCTGTGGCATAAGTACACATTACAGTAAAGCATTGATTGGCAAAACGCATGATTCTATGTGCCACGAGTACGGCTTACAGTAAGGTATTGATTGGCAAAACGCATGATGCTCTGTACTCTGGTTGTGTATGATGTACTTATGCGGCTTAATGCAGCATTTCCGCGCTCCTCACATATCATACTCTTTATCGCGTTGTATTTGTAAGAAAGAAAGATAACACACTGTGAGAAGTAGGTAGTATTTCCGAGATATTTTTCCGATCACTGACTGAAAGGCCCGAGCGTGTTTTGATTGGCTTTTTGTAGAGGAAAATCCGCGTGATCTCAGTAATTGTTTATCTAATACCATCACCCCAATACGATTTCGTTTGTGCATTTGATAAGAGGGTATATGATCTTTAACCTGCGCAATTTAATGAATGTTTAAATTCTCATTGAGCTATTATTTTATGGATAATTAGTGACAGGGAGCTTTGTCCCATACTTTTCTATGTAATAACCGTAACTTGTGGATATATAGTCAGCTAAGAATAGCGCAAGAAACTGTACATTAACGTATATATTGTTTAGTGACTTCGGTATGCTTGGACTATTAGGTATGTCGAAATATTAGCTTTCCTAAACGTTCAATACTCCATACATTTCAGAAGCGATCATCCTTAATGATTCTTGTGTTGTCATTTGAACCCAGTATAACCAGAATAGGTAAGCATGGCTGGTTCTGTGCCACTTGAACAAAGTAAAACCAGAGTAGATAAGTATGGTTGATTCTTGCACACTTGAACCCAGTGTAACTAGAATACATAAACATGGTTTATTCTGGCACACTTGAACCCAGTATGACCAGAGTAGATACGAATAACTGATTCTGGCACACTTGAACACAGTATAACCAGAGTAGACAAGCATGGTTGGTCCTGGCACACTTTAACACTATTTCGCTGTACCTTATTACCTTCTCGTATAGTGGTACGAAAATATGTCTGGTACACTTGATACAAAATACTTCTTAACCACACGCGGTCGGATTTTTAACACACTTGCTTTTCGCAGTAGTACGGTCTTTTTCAACGAGATGATCTTCTCTAAAACGTTCATTACAAAATAACAAATTCGATAGTTGGGTCTATTCTAAAACAATCAAAAAGTTAAAAGTTCGATAAATGAGTGTTTAGAAAGTGAATTTCTTGACGACAAAGGGGTCGACTTTTAGGCACACATGATAATATAACAAATATTTCTTAACCACACGGGAGGTCGGATTTCCAGTAGTACTGAAGTGAGATAGAATTTCGACCACCATGTGATGAAGAAACCGACATTCTAAGTATCGCTTATAGAATTTATTATTGTTTTTCTAAGTGTTTTAGAACAGACCCGTCCATCGCAAATATTATTTCAACTGAGTGTCCTAGAAAAGATCCACCAATAGAAAAAGACCGCATTGCGTCAGAGGTGTGTGTCAGAAATCAACTGTGTAACAAAAATACTTGCAGCAATATACGGGATGGTAATAAGGTTCAGCAAAATAGTGTTCTAGTGTGCCAGAATTGTTTATACTTATCTACTAGCCCGATTAAAAGAGTTAAATCCTTGATTTAGCAAAATGGATAACTTCATAGGACTTTCGCTTCGTGTGTTTTAAAGTTTCCGTCTAAAGAGAGAGTCCTCCTATAGAATAAGTAATTTCGTCAAAAGAAATGGAGAGAGAGAGAGAGAGAGAGAGAGAGAGAGAGAGAGAGAGAGAGAAGGGTCATCTATGCTGACAGGTATGACTGTCAGAAAAACAGAAATAAGGAGTGAGTAACAGTAACTGTCTATATGTAGATTACCATATACTTTGAAAATAAACAAAGTGTAGTGATTGAACTTGTCGATTTACAAATTCTAATATATGAGTTCGTGCATCATGAAAAGAAGTTACAAACCGCTACACGCCCCAACAACAACAAACAAACAAAAAAATGCACATGAAAAAACAACAACAGCAAATACATGCATCTTTAGGGGAAAAGGTTGCAAGCAATATTAATCTTCTGATTGACCTTGTTGGCAATGAAAGGGTATGAAATTTTCAATATTTCCTATTTTTTTATGCCAACATCTGATATAAATCACCGAAAACAGTCATAGCGCGATGTAAACCGAACAATATTTTTCATTCATTACAAAACCCCTCAATTTTACAAAATGTGTTACGTGTTGCGTGTTTTAAAATAAGTTCCATATTTCAGTAACTTTTCAAAACAAATCTACCATGATTTGGGATAGATACCATGTGTAGAATCGTATTTGTCTCTCTTTCCAAACGCTCATGAAACGTATTAGATCCTGACTTTTGAGTGGTACAATATAGCCTTTATTGTGCTGACGTGCTGTTAAACGCTAATACATATATCTATACATACTAGGTAAAATGAAAAACAATCAATACAAATACATTTAGAGTGGTGTACTTTCGTTTTTTATGAGTATATTGCATGATAGTGCTATTTGTATAATGGCTGTTATACTCTGTACCTATTAAGTTACAATTGATAATACTGTGAAAAAGTTGACTTCAAAAGTCACAATTCTCGATACTGTGAAAAGGTTGACTTCAAAAGTCACAATTCTCGATACTGTGGAAAGGTTGACTTCAAAAGTCACAATTCTCGATACTGTGAAAAAGTTGACTTCAAAAGTCACAATTCTCGATACTGTGAAAAAGTTGACTTCAAAAGTCACAATTCTCGATACTGTGAAAAAGTTGACTTCAAAAGTCACAATTCTCGATACTGTGGAAAGGTTGACTTCAAAAGTCACAATTCTCGATACTGTGAAAAAGTTGACTTCAAAAGTCACAATTCTCGATACTGTGAAAAAGTTGACTTCAAAAGTCACAATTCTCGATACTGTGAAAAAGTTGACTTCAAAAGTCACAATTCTCGATACTGTGAAAAAGTTGACATCAAAAGTCACAATTCTCGATACTGTGAAAAGGTTGACTTCAAAAGTCACAATTCTCGATACTGTGAAAAAGTTGACTTCAAAAGTCACAATTCTCGATATTGTGAAAAAGTTGACTTCAAAAGTCACAATTCTCGATACTGTGAAAAGGTTGACTTCAAAAGTCACAATTCTCGATACTGTGAAAAAGTTGACTTCAAAAGTCACAATTCTCGATATTGTGAAAAGGTTGACTTCAAAAGCATAAAGTGCAGTGTATCCTATTACTATTACTTTATTAGAAATCAGCACTCCAATAATATCAAGTGTAATGACTGCCTGATATTTTAAAGAACAAACGGATTGTTTGTCTTCTTGTAAGTGAGATTTTTGTTGCGTATTTTTACTAAACTTATCCCAACCTTTCAAAATTTTTAATCCAATCCCAGAGGGTGAGTTTTGTATTATCTGATGCACCCGGATTTGGTTTAGATTTTGAGTAGTTTTATTTACATACAAATAGTGTTTTAATATACATGATGGCAGTGACATTACAATTATCGATGTCTATGCAATGTCTTCAAAACGTTACATATTAGCCTATCTTACAAATCGTCTTTCATCGGTTTAATTATGTGATCCTGCGTAATATAAAAAAAATAATATGTAAAACAGAAACCTATGCAAAAGTGTCATGCATGCGCATGTTTTTTTTTTTTTTGTTCTTGTTTTTTTTTAAAATCTTTTTAAGTGTGTCCCAATTTCACAACCATCACAACCTTGATCTGTCAACAAAACACAGAGTCCCCGCTGTGCCCCCACCCCTCTCACCTCCTGTGCCCACTTGGAGGCTACACATATACGCATATGCACACAGTTTTAATTATATTCGATTGTGTAAGAACTACAACAAAAATAGTTGGAGAAAAATGAGCTAAAATCACAGGCCACATTGCATGAACGGCCAAATAAAACTGCCAGATCATCTAGAATAATGTTTGAATTCTTACTGAAAAGACAAAGCTCTTTTAAAGTCATAGTTATAATTTCAACTATTATTCTAACAGGGGGTCTCGTATGTTTTCAGTGCCAATTTTCCATCAACTTGTCAGAAGAGGACTTTTTTAGAAGACTCATTGAAATCAATCAGTAGTCTCGTTGCTATCCTTCAGTAGACTCATTGATATCATTCAGTGCAATATGTGAGCTAGGTGCTAGACACTTGCATTAAAAGAGAGCCCTGTGTCCCTGTGGTTTTCTACCCTCATACGTTGACATCATCCACCTTCGATTCCCTAACTAGGCGATATAATTTCAACTCCACAACAGTTGTAAACAACTATATTCATATTCACACATATCTTAAAGTTTAATATCTACATTCTCGACGTGTTTAATGGATAATGTTTTGTAATATGCATGCACACGCTTTTGACCATAAAATGACTTGTAAGAACAGAGAAAAGGGATACTTCTAACGATAGTAGATGCAAGCGTGTCTTTTTTTTATTTTCTTTCTGAACAGGTAATCTGGGGAAATAATTCGTATTCTAACTTTTAAATAACACGAAAGGTTTTTCTATCTAGATAACTAAAGTATCCACTATGCCTATTTGTGTGTATTGAGCCTTGCATGTGTTCCCCAAATCCACTATGCCTATTTGTGTGTATTGAGCCTTGCATGTGTTCCCCAAACCCACTATGCCTATTTGTGTGTATTGAGCCTTGCATGTGTTCCCCAAACCCACTATGTCTATTTGTGTCCACTGAGCCTTGCATGTGTTTCCCAAACCCACTATGCCTATTTGTGTCCATTGAGCCTTGCATGTGTTCCCCAAACCCACTATGCCTATTTGTGTCCATTGAGCCTTGCATGTGTTCCCCAAACCCACTATGCCTATTTGTGTACATTGAGCCTTGCATGTGTTTCCTGATCATCCATTTTCCTTGTATAATTTACTTCCTAGATTAAAGCTATTGGTTCATATATTACAATGATTTAAATTGTTAATTCAGCCTCATTCATTAAGGTTGTTGACTTTACCAATAAGTTGGCACTGTGCATATATATATATATATATATATATATATATATATATATATATATATATATATATATAGAGAGAGAGAGAGAGAGAGAGAGAGAGAGAGAGAGAGATAGTATTACAACAAATATACACCAAACAGAGCGAACAGTGCTATCCCTGGACTCTACTGGAGAATTCATGATAACATTAACATAATTTTTAAATATATATATATATATATATATATATATATATATATATATATATATATATATATATATATATATATATATATATATATATATATTACCCAAACATATAACTTCAAATGATGATATATGTCGGTTTGGGATAGGTATTTATCATGTATGCATTGTGTATTTTATATTATTTGTGTTAACAGAATGTGTGATTCCTTATTAATGTATTTCATGCAAACCTTGCCTGTGTGAAGCTATTCATAGTTGATTTTTTGGTTTAAAATAAATTCCCCTGTCACGCACGTACGCTCGCACATTCGATTCGGATGAGTACTAATTAATGTACTGATCATTTATGTATATGAAGAAAGAAGGCTTATATAAATGGAGATCTTTACAAATCTTTGTAAATAGACACAAGTGTTCAGTAGGTAAATTTGAGAGGCCCTGGGAGAGCTTATTTTAACAACGAGGTTTATTTGCTTGAGCTATGTTCAGAACTACCATTGTTGGAATTTGTTAAAGTATATACATATTGACGAATCTTTTTGTCTTCTAACAAATAACAATCAAATGTTTCAGAGTGCTAAATCACATAACTGAATGATCTTTTATGAAAATAATTCTTCTAAATGAGTCACATGTCGGCTATGAATAAATTATCTATACGCTATTTGTGTGGGATTTCTATTCATCAGTTTGGATGTTTATAATGTAATTCAAGGTAACTTAGTTATATTACTAGACATTATCTTCTTGATTATTGTGATAAAGGCTAGAACTCAATATTGTTAACACAATAAGGTCAGGACCTGCGTGTCGAGCCCACCATCAGATCATTGCTACAAAAGTATTTTAAAAGGTTGACGACAACAACGTGGATGCTACTGGAAAAGTGCGATGTTTCTATTCCCAATAAGATGGACTTGACAACAAAATGGATGGTTTTGAGGAGGGGTTGGGGGGGGAGAATTCTTAAAAAGAAATGTAAAATGGACGTAGATATGTGTATATCTACTAACATTGTAAGCAGAGACTTATAAATTCCTTGTAAATGAGATCATTTATCTTGGTTTAGTGTTTCATTCCACTGGGAGATTCGATTTGGCACATTAAACACTTCCTAGAAAGATGTTAAAATCACTTACCGTATCAATGTAAAATGTAAATAAACTTTATAATAAACCATCTGTAATTTGTCACCTATTGATACATGCATTTTACTTTACTTAATGACGGTACAAATGTATATGAGCGTCAAGAATATTCAAGTTGTGGTGTAAGATATTGAAACTCAAATATCAGCCTGAAAACTATGTATTATGATGCTTTTGTGTTTTAATACGTTGTAAGGCAAATAATTAGAAACTGGCTGTGGGGTTACTTACCGAAGGGATTACGGTATATATCTGGTTTTTGGTAAAGTCTGGCTCTTCATCCATGATCAGCTGATATCAAGATTTTTACTTTTGTTCTTTCTCTCTCTCTCTCTCTCTCTCTCTTTCTCTCTCAAACTTGAATAAATCTTATTCATCAAAACACTTATATTGCCTATTTTGACTCATGACGTTGCTAGAGGCCTTGCAAAGATGACGTTGTTAGGGGCCTTACAAGGATGATGTTGCTAGGGGCCTTACAAGGATAATATTGCTTAGGGCCTTACAAGGAAATTTTGTATATTTCCCTTCTTTGAATCTCGAAAATAAAAGATGCAAGGACGGGGGGGGGGGGGAGATTAGAAATTGGCATAGTTTCAATGCACACCAAGATACATATATACAATTTATAACACAAATAGAAACTTGAATTTTCTATAACTCTGATTGATATTCAACCTAGTTTTATCCACTCCTAATACTAGATTTTTGAGCTGGAAGTTGACCAATGGATTTTCACACAATACATTGTATCTACTGGAACAAAATTACAGGGTCAACATTCAATGTTGCAGTTTTTTGTCATAAGCTGAGGAACTGAATGATGTGGGTCACTAAGCCAGTGCGCTAGAATGCTTAGTCATGTCACCATTTTTTAATTTGGTTATGACATAGTTTCTAACTATCAAAGAATCGTATGCAATGGTTATGACATAGTTTCTAACTATCAAAGAATCGTATGCAAAGGTTATGACAGAGTTTCTACCTATCAAAGAATCGTATGCAAAGGTTATGACAGAGTTTCTAACTATCAAAGAATCGTTTTCAATGGTTATGACATAGTTTCTAACAATCAAATACTCGTATGCAATGGTTATGACATAGTTTCTAACTATCAAAGAATTGTATGCAATATTGGACTCGGGACCTTGCTGGAGCCATTGTCCTTCCATTCTCCCCTTGTTGCTGACTTTACTATAGTTAACACATTTGAACCCAAGCATTATTGCTTATATGTACTAATGAATGTGATACATTTGATAAGTTGAGAAAATTGTACAGTATATGCTCCTCTTGTGTAGACACAGAATGTATTAATGCTGCAAGCTTCCAATGCCTAAAAATTAAAAAGAGATCATTATGGAAATTGTCAAACAAATTATATCTGACAATTTCATTCTGACAAAATGTATCTAAATTGTATTCTGAATTATGGCTAACCATTAAAATTGTATACTTTAAGCAATTATTTCCAATGTTATTTATCTTTTTTTGAAGGTGTATATGCGTATATACATGTGAATTATGTGATAATGATTTTATGCTCCTTTGTATTTGTTCGATTCACTCGGATGCTATATTTTTGCAATGGCATGAAGCACTCATATACTAACGTCATGAAAAAATGCTAAATTTAAAAAAAAGTATTATTTTTTTTATTTTCAATTTGGAATTTATAGGAAGAAATTGTATAGGAAACACATTAACTATCTTTTGTCTAAATCAAAGTTGCTTATTATAGTTTTATATGTCAAAGTCGATATCAAATATGACCTACAGCTTTTAAAGGTATTGTCAGATTTTCATGAACTTCTAACCTAGTTCAACGCTACACCACCGTTCTGCAACTTACTCCACTTCATATCTGGAAATACCACCATTCTCCAGCGTACCCCACCTCATGTCTGGAAATACCACCATTCTCAAACTTAGCCCACCTCATGTCTGCAAAAACCACCATTCTCCAACTTATCCCACCTCATGTCTGGATATATACTTTGAACTACTACTACTACTATCACCGTTACTACTACTCCTCCATCAACTACTACCACTATTATCCCTAGTACTTTTACACTTTGCTGCTGTTTCCGCAGCTACTACAACTACTACTGCTGCTGCTACTACTACTACAACTTCTGCCCCTGTTGATACTGAAACCAACCAAGAAGAGTAACATTTGAAACAGAGCACAAAAAATGAGAAAAGTTAATAAAAGCACAAGATTTTATGATGATGATAATCACTTAATAAAATCTTGCAAAACAGTCCAGTTTTCTAGTCTTTCAAAGATGTTAATATACAGACTTGTAGTATGAAGAGAAGTAAAGTTTAAATATCATTTTAGGAAAGTATTCGAATCTGGAAGAAAAGATGTCAAGCGACGAATTTCAATTTGAAATCCTGCTCAGCGAGTTGTAGGACAAAGCACCTAGATATGTTACCATTAGAGCTGTGCATTGCCTTCCTGGTCGCATTAGGGTACATATTAAGATACTTGTGTGGCGATATAATACATACCACGATATGTAGCGTATTGTTAGCAGCAAATCATTATGGAAGAGGATGTTTTTTCGTATTGACATTAAATCAAAACACTATCTTTTCATACCTGAATTTGTAATTTTAAAAAAATTAAAAATCAACATCCGGGTAAAAAAAAATCGTTCTGATATTTCATCACTGAGACTGGTGGTTTCTCTTGCTGAGTAGGGGAACCAGTCTGATAATGGATGTCTAGCAGACAGAGAACAGCACCGAACTCTTTTAATGCTTTTTACAAAAGAGACATAAAACTCTTAATATTCGTTCCATTTTCAAATTTAATTGATGTATATCGCGATACATCACTTTCAATTGTTTCTACATCGTCGTATTGACACACTCGCGATGCAATATGTATTGAAATATTCCAGCAGTAATACATATATCGATGCACTATATCATCATAGAAAATATTGCCTTTCCGATATGTATCGATAAATCGTTACACTTCAAGTTACCACAATTTTGTTCTTTTTTTTTTTTTTTTGGCTCGAATTTCATTGATTATCAGAAACATATATGTACATAAACAGCAGAAGAAAATGAAATAACACGCAAGGGCCTAACGATCAATGTCAAGTTAATGTTAGCCATCAAAACTTAACGTTTCTACATGTTTTGGATGGTCTTATATAAGCCTATCAATATAATTTCAGATTTCTATTCAACACTTTTTAAATAGCTGCTAAATTCAAGTTTATTGGTAAAAATTAAATCTTTATAAAATGAAACGAAGAGTACTTGTATCGTAACTTTGAAGGGACAGTACACATTGGGTTCCATATATGAAATTATATGGTAATATTCTCTTCCTGTTTCGTGTTCTTTGTAAATCAAATTTTGCGGTGAACTGCAGGTATAGATCAGTCCAAACATGGTGGTTTATACTCGCAAATAACAACCGATGTTAGATCCGAGAGATACATATATGAAACAATGATCATCCTCGTCATTGCATCAGTACTCCTGTGGACAGTTAAGTCTCTCTCTCTCTCTCTCTCTCTCTCTCTCTCTCTCTCTCTCTCTCTCTCTCGTTTGTGGTAGAATTTCGATAAATGTATGACCCTGCAATTAAGAAAATGGTGAACAAGCGGATATAAGTCCTATACCGTGCGTCTTTCTCTCTTTTACATCTAATCTTATAGCGATCTTTGCGTGCACATTGTCAAAATCTTTTCCGGTAATTAAACACCGTAATTCGTATCAAGATAATCTCTTCTACTGAATTTAACTTACATCACTCCTTGAGATAGATAGATAGTTAGATTCAGATCGGCAGATAGGTTAACGATGAGCCAGTTAGGTGTCTGAAATTGCTGTAGTCTCCCAAGATACCACCCACAAATTCCGCCCAGGGCGAACCTGCTGCTGTAACATAAAATTGTATTTACTTTACTTCTTTCTTTCTCTTTTTTTTAAAAATGTAAACTGTAGATGCATCATAATAGATGCTTGTAACATTACAGTGTTGAGATTGGTGCCCCAATATTATAGTAACGATTTAAAAATAATTAATGTCTCCAGAGAGCTGGTTATGTGCAAATGTTGAAAGTTTTTGAATTAAGAAACCTCTAATGGCATAATGATAACGTGAAGTGAAAACTATAACTTCATATTCAAAATGTCAAAAACAAAAAAACAAAAAAACAAAAAAAAAACAAAAAAAAAAAAACAAACAAATATAAAGAAAAAAGAAAAAAAAAAAAAAAAAAAAACAATGGAGATGGACATTTCGTGAAAATGCATTCTGCTTAAAGTAAAAGAGGAAGCTGGCCGAACACTCCTCACCGAGAAGCTTACAAAAGTTCCAAGTCACTTAGGCAAAAGTTAAGCCAACAAGACTGAGAGATTTCTCTCCCTTATGCCACATGTCATGTATATACCAAACAATATTTTACTAGCTTTAGTGTCACACATCATATCATACTGAATTGACCATTGATACCAGATGCACATATATTACATTAAATTATCAATATCATTTATACTTTATATTAATAATTCGATAATCTAAGCTTTTGAACTTGACTTAAATACCTGTTTGAGATATAAAGATTGATATATATGTAGATTCACAGATAGGTAAAGTATACAGTCAGCTGGATGGATGGAAAGAAAATTTGGATAGAACCAGCATAAAGCAAACTATGATTTATAACTAACACATATTCACTGGAAGATTTAGTGGAATGAATGACAACAATGACACCGAATACAAAATGGATGGCTGAGTCCGGTCGCATCTCCAAGTTCACTTTTTGGGTGGCCCTTGGAAGATGGACTACTAGCCTCAACAACAGCCCCTGGAATACCAGAGGCCTTTTGGTAACAAAGACAACACAAACGTCTCTGGGTTAAAGTTCTCTGAGTAGATGCAGAATGTACATTAGCACCGTCAACTGCTATTAGCACCGTCAACTGCTTCCTTATATATCTTTATTACCTGTCTCCTCTGTTGTCCGTACATAGGTTGGCAACTTCCGTCTGGTAACAGTGGAAGGTGCTCTCTTTAGTTAACTCGAGCCGACTCCGAATTTCCATAGTCCACCTATCCCTCTCACAAGTATATACGGATTGAACTATGAGCCAATTGAGTGCCATTTTCTATTGTAGACTCACAAGATATCGCGCATGGATTCCTCGCGTTCTTTCTCTCTTTAAAAAAGAAAACAAAACAACAACAACAAAAAATAAACAAAAAATGAAAAAACATAAATCATGATAGATGCTTGTGACACTACAGTTGTGAGCTTGGTGCCCCAATATTATAATAATATAATGATATAAGAAATAACTTCTCTAGTAAGTTTGTTATGTACAAAATTGAATGTATATGAACTGTAATCATCCAAAGGAATCAAACTGACATCATGATAACGTAAAGTGAAAACTATAATTAGATTGTTAACAAGGAGGGGGAAAATAGAGATGGACATTTGTGAATTGCACACCGAAAGTCCTGGTTTCTGAGAGGTCTCTATCTTTACTGCAACAAGGTGGACTATACAAGTTATCAGATATCCCATGAGGCCAAATTGTATTTTTACAAGACAACTGGAAACAGAAGCCAAATTGCATCTCTATTTTTACAAGACAACTGGAAACAAAAGTCAAATTACATCTCTATGTTTACAAGACAACTGGAAACAGAAGCCAAATTATATCTCTATTTTTACAAGACAACTGGAAACAAAAGCCAAATTACATCTCTATTTTTACAAGACAACTGGAAACAGAAGCCAAATTGCATCTCTATTTTAACAAGACAACTGGAAACAGAAGCCATATTACATCTCTATTTTTACGAAGCAACTGGAAAGAGAAGCCAAATTAAATCTATATTTTTACGAAGCAACTGGAAAGAGAAGCCAAATTACATCTATATTTTCACGAGGCAACTGGAATGAGAAGCCAAATTACATCTATATTTTCACGAGGCAACTGGAATGAGAAGTCAAATTACATCTATATTTTCACGAGGCAACTGGAATGAGAAGCCAAATTACATCTATATTTTCACGAGGCAACTGGAATGAGAAGCCAAATTACATCTATATTTTCACGAGGCAACTGGAAAGAGAAGCACAAAGAATAATCAGGATCCATTTTGTTTAAAGCAACATTATCAGTATAGTCATCTAAATATATAAATATATCCTTATATATTGGGAAGTCATGTATAGTCATCTGAATATATAAATATATCCTTATATATTGGGAAGTCATGTATAGTCATCTAAATATATAAATATATCCTTATATATTGGGAAGTCATGTATAGTCATCTGAATATATAAATATATCCTTATATATTGGGAAGTCATGTATAGTCATCTAAATATATAAATATATCCTTATATATTGGGAAGTCATGTATAGTCATCTGAATATATAAATATATCCTTATATATTGGGAAGTCATGTATAGTCATCTAAATATATAAATATATCCTTATATATTGGGAAGTCATGTATAGTCATCTGAATATATAAATATATCCTTATATATTGGGAAGTCATGTATAGTCATCTAAATATATAAATATATCCTTATATATTGGGAAGTCATGTATAGTCATCTGAATATATAAATATATCCTTATATATTGGGAAGTCATGTATAGTCATCTAAATATATAAATATATCCTTAAATATTGGGAAGTCATGTATAGTCATCTGAATATATAAATATATCCTTATATATTGGGAAGTCATGTATAGTCATCTGAATATATAAATATATCCTTATATATTGGGAAGTCATGTATAGTCATCTGAATATATAAATATATCCTTATATATTGGGAAGTCATGTATAGTCATCTGAATATATAAATATATCCTTATATATTGGGAAGTCATGTATAGTCATCTGAATATATAAATATATCCTTATATATTGGGAAGTCATGTATAGTCATCTACATATACAAATATATTTAGAAGGTGGGTAGTCACCTACATAAACAAATATATCCTTACATGGTGGGATTACAATTTATTGAATACTTTCATATGCCATTTTAAAGAGGAAGAGGAAACTGGCTGAAATTTCTGATGGAGATCCTAAAATAGATCATCGTCACTCAGTCCAAAAATCTAAAGTCAACAAGACTGATCTCAGTTACACTACAATGTCATGTATACACAATACAATTTACTAGATTTAGTGGCATGCATCATAATGAATGGTTCCCTAATAGTTGAGGTAATAAATTAAATTATGAATACAATTCATAATTTATACTCAGCAAAACAAGACATGTTGAAATAAAATAAAATGTGAAAAACTGAAATTAGATACCGGAAGGTGCTTACAGATTAACTTCAATTTTTATCTTTATCAGAGTGAATTGCATTTAATTTTCGTACTATGGTTTTGGGGGTGCTCTTATTTTCCTTGCACAATAATTAATAGCTGTTAGGATACACTAGCTATATAGCCAGTACTAGTACATAGCTTTCTGCTGCCACATCACCTTCTATCTCGCAATCAAGTACTCTTGATAATTAATTGATTGAAATGACAGATAACTGAAACTCTCCTGTCATTTTTATTAGCATGAATGTGTGTTTTTGAGTAAATTGAATCAAATAACTTGTTCATAAACTCTCTCTCTCTCTCTCTCTCTCTCTCTCTCTCTCTCTCTCTCTCTCTCTCTCTCCATACTAAGGGAACGTTATGTTTTGTTTGAATGTTAATATAATCTCTTGCAGGTGGTCAGAGCTGTCAGTTTTCTGGTATGTATTAAGGATGTCTAAGTAAGAACCAGTTTATATATAATTATTAATTTGTTTGAATACTTGTTGGAGAGATACGCCATAATATGCATTTTATCAAAACTGACGTTCACATTACACTTGATGTGGTCTTAACTTTAATTTCCATTTTTGTCCATTGAACACAGTTTCAGAGCAGATAGAGTTAAGCACAGTGTCCAGAGAGAGAGAGAGTACATTATTATTTTACCATTATCTATGAGTGGGATTGGGATAGATGAGTTAGTACTAAAACGCAACAGGATAACAAGGAAAATGAACCCGGAGATTCATTGTATTTCCTGTATGCGATAATTGATCTTTTGAACTGTCTATCGTTAGATCTCGTGTCTATGTCAGATAAAAATTCTTTGCAAAGTCTGATGACTCAGAATTAGAATGTTCTAAATCAGAAATATTACTCTTCACGGACAAGGAACGATGGTGGACGATAAAATATCCACTAAATGTCCCCCTTTGCAATATTTTGAAGAAGACAAAAATAAATATATCAGAGTCTGTATACAAATTTGAAATCCATATTTCTATTTTTATTTCTTTCAGATACCTTTGATCCCTGTTCCAGTGGAAACCATGAACCATTTCCCTACATGTCAGATCGATGCCCTGATTGCTCCTCTTCCAGCGACCGGAGCGACCTCTATGACCTGAACCATGATACTTGGTACATCACTGAATTCAACATGACAACCAAATATGTGTCGCCTTATGGCTGTGGCACCCGAGTTCCAATCTGGATGAATGGTTTGAATTTGCTGTACTTGTCTCTCATTACTAAATCGAGTCCACATCCTCGTCATTTCTGAAGGAAGAAAATAACACTCTTGCTATCCGATATCAATTGATATCTCAGTTAAGAAGGTTTTAATTTGGATATTACCATTCTCTTTTATTGACAAAAGATAAAGAAAAAAACATATATATTACATTTCAAATAACTCGAGTATGCTATAACAGTCGCAACTAATTCTTCCATGTATATAAGCATGAATATAAATACTGTTTTAATGTAACTTTATAGAATCAATTGCATGCATTCGGTGCGTTGGCCTCGGCGCGAACCTGTTTCCGGGAGAAGTGTGTTAATATACCAAACACGCATGGAAATAAGTTGTGAAATATCATTAATATACAACGGTACTTAAACGTGTGATCTGGATGTACATTTATTTTAAAGACTTTTTTATTTCATAGCAAATCTTTTAAAATTTTGTATCAAAGTCTTGAGTAAGGCATGCGCTCAGATAATGTAACTTACGAGATTGAGAAGTCTTAGCTTGCTTGAAATCAGCACAATTCACAAAAGCTTAGTGGTATGAAAATGTCATTTTATTACATGAACAGGCTGTAAAAAAAAAGCTTAAAACATTAAAATCATACTCCAAAAATTAATTCGCTTAATACTAATGTCGTGGAAAAAAAAATCGGTTCTTAATGCTACATTTCAAATTTCTAATAATAAACCTCCTAATAATTTGGACCTGTGAATAACGACAATAGTATCATCTTTCTCTCTCTCTCTCTCTCTGTATATATATATATATATATTTTTATTTTTTTATTTTTATTTTTACTGCCCTGCATATATCGTTTTTTCAGAAGCTAATAAACATAAGTGAATAGTAAGTGCATTTTCAATAAGGCGATCGAATGGAAAATTTTTATTTAATCGACAGGTACGATTCCCAAGACTGGCGAAGGTGTAGTTAGCAGAACAGCCTGCGTTGCAACGTTTGAAAGCTTGTGTGCAGTAGTGTATAGCATCAAGGTAAAACGCTGTGGCTCGGCTACCACAGTCTACTGCTTAGACAACCTTCCTAGTAGTATCCAACAGAGATATTGCTTCGGTGAGTATTCCACTTTGTATTCCTTTTGTGAAAAAGAGATGAAAATACATACATGCATATGATATATTTGAGAACTAATTAATTGATTTAATCATTCAACAATGACATATTCATTTTTTCCAAACGATATCAATTCCACGAAATATATTCAAAATTGCGTATTTTGTCCATTACTGTAAATATTAAATTCAGCGACAATTGTTAACAAGAAATGGCTGTTAAGTTAACTACAACATGCAATATCATGGTTTACGAAGTACACACAAGTTTATCCTTACTAGAATTGAGGTAGATAGGGGTTGTAAATTTATCAAATCTTTCTCACATTGTTCGGGTTTATATTGAGGGTACCAGGAATAGAGAGATGAAACTTTTAAATGAAGGTAAGAAGGGTGGCAGATTGATAGCCTGATGAGTCTTTGGATTTTAAGCTTTAAAGCTTTTCTCTTTCTTGTAGAAGGCATAGCAAAAGTATAGATTTTTTTAAAAAAATGCTGCATGGCAAACATAATGAATCGTAAGTCATTTGTGTTCTCAAACTGAAATCAATATTTGAAATCTGAATTTCAGACATTTTAATTAATTAAAAATATATTCATACTAAATTGTCTGATTCTATAGCTAGGCATACTTTCACGTGAACCGTGTCCGGGCTGTTTCATAAATATTTTTCTGTCATGTTAAATATATTTGGGTATATAGGCAGATATTAATTTTTTAAAAGTAACAGGCATTAAAATGTAATTAGTTTTTATGTGGTAATTTTAAATAAAATACATAAATACAGTCCCTGAGATTGTTTACTAATTTGTCCATAAATGTGATCAATTTAAATATTCTGAAGAGACATGTTTAATAATACTTCAGATATGAATGTTCACATTTTTAAAATGTCTTTTAAAATTAAATTGAATTTACATTAAAGTGTCTACTAAGTAGTTAATACTCAGTTTGTAATTGTACAATTATCCATCCATATTTACATTAAATGTATGAGAACTCAATGGATAAATAACATATTAGCACTATTGAAAGCCGAGTAACAATTTTGTACATGACCACAAGTTTCCTTTGTTTTTTATTACCATGCTTTTGAATAAACTTTACGATCTATTCATTATGCACTGTTGTCATAGATACATACTTTGCTAGATTTCGACCAATCTAATCTGATGTCGACAAAAACATCGACGACACCAATTACGGCAACATCTAAGACAACATCCATGACAATATTCTTGACAACATCCAGCAGGAAGCCATCTTCCCCACCGCTGCTATCAACTGTAGCCATGGGAAAAACAGGCACGTCTAGACACGGAGGTTTTCGTTGCTTTCCTAGACAGATAAAGAGTTTCTGATAGCTTGCTTTCCATAATCTCTTACGCAGTTATTCGCCATGTAAAAGTTCACGAAATGGAATCTCACATGCAGTACTAGATGTGGTTTCTAATCAGACATTAGGTGTCTCAGAACATGCACTCTATGTGTTAAAAGGTCATACATTGCATATGCAATTTGCACATGGTACATAGATTCTTCAATATCACTGTAAGAACTGTTAGCTAATCGTCTGAGTATCTATTATCAAGTTTATAAGTGGTTAAGGTTGTATTTCTCCCTTTTTTAAAGGAAATAAATCATGAATCATACTGTTACAAAAGGAAGTCAAGAAGATTATTTTGCAGTCTCGACAGATATCCTTTCTTTCAGTTTGTGTTTGTCCCTGTCTTCGTGCTAACAACATTATGTGTACGAGGTCCGCTAGATTTGAAAGTGAAGTCTTAGATACTGAAATATTGGTTGCATATAACCATCTCTTTTAAAATTAATATAGTGTCCTTCTGAAATGAGATACTCTCTAGCAGTTAATGCATTTAAACATGTACCCGGTTTCTCGGCCTTGCAGAATAATCAGTGCGGAGTCATTAATGGGTTGTATATTTAGTATCTCTTGATGGCTTGCATTTGTATGGCTAATTCTATTCAATATTTCCTTGTAAAAGAAGTAGTTAAAAGATCAGAGGCGAAACTTTCTAAATAAATGTCTGATAATAAGGTGGAAAAAGAATATATTACAATGTACATGTACATGTTGTTTCCCAAGTTCATGATATTAAATAAACTCTACCATTTGTTTCTTATGTACTGTTGTCATAGACACATGTTTTTGTTCCATTTAGACCGATTGTCCTCAATATCGACAACCGTATCAAAAACACAATATACGATAAGATCTAGGACAACACTGACAACAAGGTCCTTGACAACATCCTCGACAATATCAACCAGGAAGCCGTCTTCCAGACTTCCAGTATCAACCAAAGACATGGGAGAAGCATACATGTCAAGACACGAAGGTTTTCCTTGCTTTTCTATACAAATTTAGATTTCCATTCAACTTTCTTCTACACAGTGTTTCTTCATGTAAATTTCACAGAAAGGAATTTCATGCTGCAATGATAACTGGGGCCTCTAGTCATGCGTAAGGTGTTTCAGAACAAGTGCTAACGTTGATACGGAAAGCACATATGGGATTTGCACATGATAAACATCCGTCAAGGTCTTTCTAAGAACTGTTTGCTGGAAGTCTCAATATTTTTGTCAAGTTTGGAAGTGGGTATAGTTGCATTCCTGCCTTTTCTGAAATTAGATAAATCATGAACAAAACTGTTACAAAAATAAGTATTGAAGATTATTTCGTACTCGAAGTGTATACCATTTCCCCTGATTTTTCTTGTCCCTTTCTGTGAACCAACAACTTGCACGTGTACACAGTCGGCTAGATTTGAAAGTAAAGTCTTAGGCATTTAAATAAAGTTTAAATGCATACACACATTAATAAATGCATACACACATAATAAATGCATAATACACACATTAATAAATGCATACACACATTAATAAATGCATACACACATTAATAAATGCATACACACATCTCTCTTGAAACAAATTTTTTCTCCTTGTGAAATGGGAGACACTATAGCAGCCAATAGCTTTTAATTTGTATTGCGTTCGTCGGCTTGCCTGGTCACTAATGGTAGTATGTTTATAAAATCTTTCTCACGTAGCTCAACTGTATATAGGTAATTCAGTACAATATTTCGTTTTAAAATAGGTACTCAGAATAACAAGCTCTCCTTTCCACAATCTCCTAAAAAAAGGGTATCTCATAGCACAGTGATAGGTGGGGTCCCTAATAAGGCATAAAGTGCTTTTGAACATGCAAACTATGTGTTAAGGCTCATAATAAAGGACTTAGCGCATGATGAATATCCGTCAAAGTCACTTTAGCAACTGTTAGCCGGTTGCTTCAGTATCCGTCAAAGTCACTTTAGCAACTGTTAGCCGGTTGCTTCAGTATCTTTGGTCAAGTTTAGATGTGAATCAAGTTGCATTCCTTCCTTTTCCAAAAGGAGATAAATTACGAACAAAACTGCTACAAAAGAAAGTAACGAAGATTATTTCGCAGACTAGATAGAAATCGTTTCGTCCGATTTTATTTGTTCATGTCTTTGAACCAACAAAGATGCATGTGTACAGAGTCGTCAAGACTTGAAAGTCGTCTTAGGTATTAAAAGTTTGGCTGCATTTAACCATTTCGCTCGAATAAAAGTATTCTTTCTATTTGAATGAGATGCCACGTATTACGTTCCTTGGACTTAAATGACCACTAATTTGCAAACATGTCAATTTCGGAAATAAATGTCCTTGAGTGACCTATAATTGGCAAACATGCCAATTTCAGAAATAGATGACCATATTTGTGCTCATTTTAAATGTAATTCATGACATTAGTCGAATAATTTTATTCTGTTGAGAGGCTTGGCGAGCAAAATTTTGAAATTATTGAAGTGTTTGTTAAATATTATTTGCAACGAACACTCATATAAGATTACATTTACAACCTGACGCAAGACATAGATTCATTCATTAAAAAGAAATGTGCAAAATAAATATGTAATTATATGATCATCAACAGTCATCTAGATGTTAATTAGATTGCATACCGTAAAATGTGTTTGAATAAGCCAACGTCGATCGAATATGAACCCTTAAAATGTGATATATGCATCGTTTATACGTCTCAAAAAAGGAAATAGTCGACCGTGTTTCACTTAAATGGGAAATAACTCTTGATTAAATTTTCACAAGAATCATATCAATTGTTGTGGAAAATTACCTATTAAAATAGTCTGCGGTCATCATATGCAATTAGTGGAGTAGTTTATTTGAGCCTAAATACAAGGATGTTCTCTTGGTATACAACATAAACCTGGATATTTTCTTCTTACAGAAAATGGAATACAGATTTGGGTGATAGCGGTTATTGCAGGACTAATCGTTGCTATCATCACTCTTGTAACAGTGATAATTGCAATGAAAAGGTTAGTTTTCTTGCACAATGTTTTTTTTTTGTATATATTCATCGATTTATTGATTTATTGGTAATTTTCTTTACCACTGATGCCTGTCAAAGGGTAGATGAATATGTAATACCTCCATTTGTCCGTTCTTCTGCCTGTCCATCATCGTGCTTGTCACTCCATCTGCCACGTATTGAATTCCTACACCAGTAGGATGTGGTGTATCAAAGTTATATATCGTTCTGATTTAGGTGAGATGTAGGAAATGGAAGTATTATTTTTTCATCCCGCAGGAGGGTCTCCTGGCATGGATTAAAAATGAAATAAAAGAAAGACTTATGTGACTTACCAGAAATTCTTATTTACAAGCACGAAAAAGACATAAGATACTCGAGTGCTTGATTGGATTTTGATTCCTTTATTATGGTATTATGGAAAGGAAATGGCATGGGTCACACGAGATATTAATCACTGACCATGTCTCTTAAAGTAGAAAACTACTGGAACTATTAACATCCATAAACTATTTATATTGAAATAAGTTCAAGACTGGACCATAGAGGGCAAGTCAAAATAAAAAATGGGTGTCAGGTCGCTGACAAACTATTTCATCAGTACGGGAATAATTGTAATATGACCATCTTCATCGGAATGTACACGAGATTCAACGGGGATTCGCTATGCATTAAATTATTTTAAAATGTTTAATATATTTGTTATATCAAGCTTTCTGAAGCACCTTGCAGAGATATTTCGAATGATATCAACGTTGAAAAAATATAAAGAAATTGATTGGACACCGTGCTTAAATTGAACCTACAGCAACGGCTCTTTGCAGAACTGGAATAAGAGCATACACAACATAACAGAAACAAATACCCGCAGGTCAGAATATTATTTTATGTCAGCCAGGTAACTTGACTCTAAGAGTAATTTTAATTTTAAAATGAATTGGTCTAGTAAAAGAATTTACGTATTGCCCCAATCTGATTGCCTATCGCGAAACGTCTGCATCAAAGTGACATGTTAATCTGAAAGCTACTCTCACTTAAGACCATAATTTACGGTATGTCGTAAAATAATTTTCCTAAATTAAGGCAAAGTTTAAACGATATAATAGTTTAATTTGTTTCTTTCTGATGTTTATATGTAACATATTTATGTTAACTAGTTACAACGTTATAAAAGGTATTTTTGTCCGTTTAATTGTAGTCGTAAAACCTACTGTAAACAGGGCGTCTTTTTATGACAATACTTCTAGCTTAGCCTACCATGTGGTCAATCTGAGGCTGCTTTACGTTAGCCAAAAGAACGAAGAGGCATCAATCTGACTTCTACCTTAAAAATTCACTCAGGACGTGCGTTAACAAATGGCTTTTATGAAAGGATGTTGCCTCCATCCTAGATGAACTTGGAAGGAGTGAAGATTTTTGATGGTGTACTACCAAAGTTGCTCGAGCTTGTGCGGTTGTTTATATATTTCTTTAAGTGTTTATTTATTTATCCATGATCTAGTACTTGCTAAGATTTGTAATGTCACTATCATCATGCCTGACTCTGACTTCATATGCTTTTGATCCACTTGTCAAAATTAAGCAAATTTGTTGAAACATTTGAATAATCTTGCAGTCCAATTTATGTCCCGTTGATTTCTGCATAAGTTTAATTTCAGATATCAAAATTTAAAAAAATGGTTGTGAGTCGTTTGATTTCTTTGAAAGCAGGACTGTTGGAAATTTGTAACATTTGCGTAATCATGCTCAGGGTAGAGTGTTGCAAGAAACCCCTTTTACAAGCCGTGTATACTGTTGCAGTAATATATTAAATTTACTATGTTTCTTTTGGTATTACTTTTAGTGGATTTTGTTGTTGCTAAACACCATTTTAATTTAAACACCCCAAGATCATTCTATTAATAACGGCAATACCCATTTCCCGATATGCAAATTTCAATAGTAAAACAATGTAGTTTTCGGCAATATTACGAAACTCGATATCTACAAGATTAACGATTTCACAGTATGCTTCTTTACTATCAATACAGGACATTTCTTTTAGATTAAATATTCCTGTAATAGATGGTGGTAGGTACATATGACTCTATTTCCCCGCGGACTTTATAGATGTGTTACATTTTGTGACATGACTGCTGGAAAAGAATACATGGAAAATAGTTCGTGTCTCACATTGTAATTCTCTATGCAGAAGCCTCGAACTTATGAAGACCATGGTATATCGTCATTAGGGAACTTGTGTGCAATTTGGTCATATTCATGACTACAAATGATGAATGTCGACAATTCGAATTTAAAGTAAAAGTATTTATTTTCACTGAGCCATTTGATAACTTGTAGCGAAATTCGCAAAGAGATTGATGCGAAGCAAGTAGAGACGAAAGCACTGTCTTACAAAGAATCTTGAACAAAAACCTACATTCCATACTAATAACACGTATACCGCAAGACAAATCCGACATATGAGGACGGTGTACCCGAATAGTTTAACCGTATTAATATGCTTATTAGGTCTTTCAAAATGCCTTCCCGACGCTCTGTATTGCCTAAACATTCAAATAAGAACTTTGTGTAAGGAATTTCTCCTCTAAGTGTGGGTAACTATTCAGTTTGTGTGTGTAACTATTCAGTTAGTGTGTGTAACTATTTAATTAGTGTGTGTAACTAGGTACATATGCCTCTATTTTCCCGCGGACTTTATAGATGTTTTACATTTTGTGACCTGACTGCTCGAAAAAGAATACATGGAAGATATTTCGTGTCTCAGAATTGTAATTCTGTAAGCAAAAGCCTCGAACTTATAAAGACCATGGTATATCGCCAGTAGGGAACTTGTGTGCAATTTTGTCATATTCATGACTACAAATGATGAATCTAGAAATTTAAAATTTAAAGTAAAAGTATTTATTTTCACTGAGCCATTTGATAACTTGTAGTTATATTCGCAAAGAGATTGATGAGAATCAGGTAGAGACGAAAGCACTGTCTTACAAGAAATACTTTCACGAACAGTGATGTTTTTAACCGTTGTTGAAGGGACAAAGAAACATAAGGATTAAAAAAGTTGACACCGATGTTTACACACACTGAGGAAAAGACTAAATGTCCAAGTACTTTAGGACTACATGATAAGTTGAGGAAGATTCAACAACACCATATAATCCCTGTCTAGAAAAGGTGATTTTCAGCATCAATATTTTGGCAATGTATACGCTGCCAAAGTTGTTATCTATATAAAGCTTATGTCTGCATACTAAATATATGTGACAACATGTGTTGTACGTAGAAATATTCCTTCATATGTAAATCATATGTGACGTTACAGTTTGTAAAACATTACATATATACAACCCATGTTTTGTTCACACACTGAAGAAGGTAAAACTCACATTTTTCCACGGATGAGGTGATGCGTATGAATTACATTAGCTGCATATATGAACTTCATATTACATATATTTTACCTTTTGGAAACTTCTATATGTTTTACTTGTATGAAGTCGTATAAGTCGAACATACTTGTTACTTATGTCTAGCATATTTATTACATACCCATTGAATCTGACATGACTGATCTGGCGTGCGATACAGATGTTCAATCTGTGTTTCCGTATCGCACACCTAAAATTTCCGTATCGCACACCCAGCTTGGAACTAATTTTACAACTTGAAATATTCAATAATAGTCCACTTCTAAAATATCGGAAATTCTTTATTGCAATAAATTTCTTAACTATTGTGTGTAATTTTAAAAAAAAAAACTGTCTGCATACTTTTCAATGAAAATGCAGTAATGTGTTTTGTTTGGTACACTGTATCTTACACGGAAGAAAAACAAACCACAGCGTTCGAAAAACCGAATGCACGACACTCGTCCATGAAGGTATTAATCCTACCACAATTATTCAATTATCTGGACATAAAACTATGAACAGTGTCAATAACTATGCAATCGCTTCGATTAAACAACAGAAACACATGTGCAAACTTCTGAACCGTGCACCTATTGATCCCATTCCCAGTAGCAGCGTTGATGACACACATAGAATAGACATTCCACAATGTAATTAATCTAAAATTCATACACCAGTTACAAAACCATTTCAAACTTCAGAGTTTCAAAATATGGCCTCAGGAATTTTTAATGGAGCAAGCATAAGTGGAGGAACTTTCAATTTGTCTTTTAATATTGCTGGGGATTCAAATTCGTCGACTAAATCTGAGGATAAGATTTATAAACATTTGCACCATAAACGTAGACGTATCATTGAGAGCAGCAGCTCCAATGACTCGGACTGAAATTTAGAACAATTATTTCTTGTTACAATGTTGAGATATTGAACTATCACTGGGGCCCAAGCAGGGTGTTGTATTTTTGTTTACATTTTAAATTGTTGCAACTACTCAAGTAGAAAAAGACAAGGAAAAAAATATATATGTTGTTCAGAATTTTCTTGTTTAAAAGATATAAAAAAGATTAATATAAATCTAGTCCTCATGTTGGAAAGAGAATTAATTTTTTTAAAACTCTTACATCATCATCTTAGAGCTTAATGCATAAATAATTTCTTGTAATGAAGACATACAAAATACAGTGTTTGAAAGTACTGTAAATTAATACACTGTTTGAAAGTGCTGTAAATTATTGAGTTTTCTGTATAATTGAATGTATTTAATAACTGTTAGTCTTTTAAATTTGCCCTGAAATTTGCTTGGAAGTGCAGTTTTGCATATGTATTCAGTAAATAGCGTAAGAAAAGTGTTCAGTAAGTAGCGTAAGAAAAGGGTTCAGTAAGTAGCGTAAGAAAAGGGTTCAGTAAGTAGTGTAAGAAAAGGGTTCAGTAAGTAGCGTAAGAAAAGGGTTCAGTAAGTAGCGTAAGAAAAGGGTTCAGTAAATCGCGTAAGAAATGGATTAACTTACAGGTCCAAAACCTATGTCCCATTTGCGAAATAAAGAAAATTCCACTGGCCTGTGACCGCAGTTTAAATTCATTCATTAGCCCCAGTTATGTGCATTTCATGGGCGTTTTTCAGTGGGTTGTACATTATCTTTCATAAGATTTTATATGCCTTAATTTATTTTCAAGGATACTTTTTAACAAATTGAAAACAATGTGTGAATAAAAAGAGGGTATGTAATAAATACAAAACCACATAAGTATTTTGTTCCTAGGCGGGAGAAAGAACTTGTTTGCTACGGCGTAGGAAATGTCTCGGCCTGACGGCCTCGACGTATCCCGTATCAAGCTCGTTCGTTCCGCCGCTTCGTAACAAAATACTTATGTAGTTTTGTCTATGTATCAACTGCGTTTTTATAAAAGATGCACAAAAACCTACATTCCATACTAATAAGACTTGTACCCCAAGACAAATCCGACATAAGAGAACGGTATACCTGAATATTTTAACCTTATTAATATGCTTATTAGGTCTTTCAAAGTGCCTTCCCAACGCTCTAGATGGCCTAAGCATTCAAATAAGAACTTTGTGTAAGGAATTTCTCCTCTAAGTGTGTAACTATTCAATTAGTGCGTGTAACTATTCAATTAGTGTGTGTAACTATTCAATTAGTGTGTGTAACTATTCAATTAGTGTTTGTAACTATTCAATTAGTGTGTGTAATTATTCAATTAGTGTGTGTATTCAATTAGTGTGTGTAACTATTCAATTAGTGTTTGTAACTATTCAATTAGTGTGTGTATTCAATTAGTGTGTGTAACTATTCAATTAGTGTTTGTAACTATTCAATTAGTGTGTGTATTCAATTAGTGTGTGTAACTATTCAATTAGTGTTTGTAACTATTCAATTAGTGTGTGTAATTATTCAATTAGTGTGTGTAACTATTTACTTAAATAGCTGCTTTATATGGTACAATCAAATCTATGTTAAATAAATCCAATCTTTTTTTTTTTTTTTTTTTCATTTTTCCAGACGATTCTATAAGAAAAAGGACGACAACGAATACGATGTACCTGAAAAGAAGTACGCAAGTGATACACAGACACACGACTATATGACCTTGGATCTGCCACCTCCAACTTATAAAGAAGCAATCAGTACCATTTCAGACCAAAGCGAAACACAATACGTGTCTATTCATGACATATGCACGTAATACCAATGAAAAGCAGAAAAAGCACGTGGTCAAAACGGTAGAAGTCACGAAGATTCCAAAATGGACATTACGAGAATAGTTTTACAGTTTGTTAGGCTAAACAAGACTCTTAGAGACTTAAGAAAATACACTTCCGTTTTTTTTTTTTTTAGAGAAATAGATTATTCGTGTCCGCATGATTGTATCAATGTGTATTGAATCAAGCACATTACGTACATTTGCTATAATGATATTTAACTTTATCGATGCTTTTTCTTAACTAGTAGCAACGTCCGGAATAATGTTCGTGTTTGCAATGTGCACACCCTCCCCTTCGTATCTTTACAATGTATACACTTTTCTATTTGTGATCGAGTAAATTTAAAATTTCTTTCTTTTTATAAATTATTACCTATTAAAACCTCTGACTGCGTTTTTAAACAAATTTGGTTATACGCAAAAGTAAATGACGTCAAGATCTGCTTTCGCCGGGTTGAACTCAAGGTTAATTTTTCAACAGATGAGCCTCACTTTTTAATTACTGAACACTGAACCACCCAAAAATTACCAGTTATACCATTCACTGCTTGAAAATTGAACTCATTTTGTCAGGATTCGAATATCCTTGAAATATTTTGCGCTCAAGATGCGATACTGGCTACGTACATGACAGACGGAAATTAGTAAGCTACTCTATTCCTCTCCTGCATTGCTTTAAATATTACATTTGTCTTTCACTTAAATAATTTTTTATATGAAACTGAGTGTCTAATTTTAGGTTTCTTGTTCAGTTTTGTGGTACTCCCTATGTGTGATAAGACTCAACTATTCTTTTTTCATAATCTTTGTTTTACTGATCTATTTCAGAATATCCACACAGAATGTCACTATAGCAAGTGATATTTTAAATTTTGGTAAGTTCTAAATATATCGACCACTAAATTTGATTTATTAAAATCTTGTTTTCACGTGTATAAAACAGCGGGTTTACCCTGTATATATTATAACTACAAGTCCGTATGAAACTGTTTTTTAGGCTTTTCCATGACAGCATACGATACAATAAAGGAATTGTTACCATGACTTAGTTTCACTGAACTTAAGAAGAGTCGCACAGTGACACATAGAATATCATCGTTTCCTCGCCATGTTGTAACAGAGACACCACTGTGACTCGTGTAACAGAGACACCACTGTGACTCGTGGTTACCAGTAACACTTGTGATACCATTGCGAGTCACCCCCGCTCTCCGAGTTGCTTAGTGGACTTTTATATTTAATGCATTAGATCTATATCCCTAACAAGTAAATATATACAGCTACTGAAACTAAATTAAATTCTTTAATTATTTTTCTTCATATAATTTGAGACAGCTTTTATTGTATTCGAACAGTACGCAAACTAAAATATCGACCAATGTTGAATTAAAAATCGTGCAATATAACCTAATCGAGTTGCTCAGACTGTCAAGAAGGTTAGCATGTAAGTTCAATGTACAATTTAGGTGCCTCCGCATGGTGGCCGATTTATGCAATGTCGTGTTGTCGCATTCCGACAATCCGACAAAATTCCGGAACAACCCGACAAAATTAGGACGACAAAGCAACAGTGTTATTTTGTCATTTGATCCCTGTATTTTGTCGAGTTGGCGCCTAGATTTTGTTGGGTTGTAATATGGTTATTTGTCGCGTTGTCGCTTTACCACTGCGGCGTTATCACATTGTCGGGCTGTTGTCTTTCGGATGACATGCGTAGGTAAGTAATTCTAGATCGCAATTTGTACGGCGCTGTTATGCTCTCTGTATACTTTGGCCATAGGAGGGGAGTGAAGCTGAGTTTAGTAACCTTATAAAATAACAATATTCCTCATCCATTTTTTCACAGATACATTTTCATGCACTTTCAAAATTAAGAAAAATACAACGAATATTTCCTTAACTATTAACCAAGAAATTATTTGATACGGGTGTACTTTTGCTTGTTATTCTTATAGGGAAATATAATATAATATTAATTTTGTTCTACTGTAACGGGTGGTATGAAATGCGCATGTAAACAAAAGAAGACGTGACAAAGTGCCAACGCAGCAAAGCGAAAAGGCATCAAGAAGACAAAGCGTCAACGCTGCGACAAAGCGGCAACACGACAACCCCGAAATAATCAAGGCAGGAAAGCAACAAGGCGGGAACACAGCAAAGCGCCAACGCAACAACGCATCATCGCGACAAAATAGAGCGCCAACGCTACAAACAAATACTGCCGCTTTGTCGCCCTATTCTTGTCAGGTTCTCGCGCTATTTTGTCGCAATGTCACGTTGGCGTTTTGTCCCGTTATTATGTTTGTTTGCCGCTTTGTCGTCGCAAGAGTGTGATGATGTGACGTGGCAGATATCAGCTATCATTCCTCTGTGGTGCAGTGATAGCGCACCGTGTTCCAGATCAAAATAGGGCGCCTCAGCGGCCAAGTGTTTAACGCGTCGCACTACCAAGCCACAGACCTCTGCCGACGTGGATTCGAATCCTGCCGACGGCATGTCTCAAATGCCATCATCCAGTCTCTTATTCTCTTTCGAGGTTGCTTGGCTCCAATTAGCCTTGACGTTGACAGGCCGTAAAACACCATCAACACCACCTCCATCACCATTTCGCATACTTCTGGCAATGGGTGTGGGCTCGATTCTCGCCATCGACGTGTCTGTAGAAGAATTAGATACATATCGTTTTTTTACATTCGGAGCTCGTCTGTCCTAAAATGTCCTAAAATATTTGTTGACGAGACCTAAAACTCCATTCAGTCACTCTATGTAGACTGTACCAATTGTTTCTCGGGTTTGAGCAAGCACTTGTATACTATATAAATAGCATAAATATGAAATCTAAGTGTGTGACCATGCTCATTTTTATATTGTGCAATCGTATGTGTTAAAAATAAAATGACAAAACAATTACAATTACAAAATGATCATATTACGTACCTGGAGGCACTCAAGCTTTTTGTGCCTATTTTCAATTACTTTACTATATGAAGAGAATATTTGTTAGTCTTTGCATTCCTTGATTCTGTACAAAATGGTCTAAATACCATCTGAAACCTTTTGTATCTATTACATGTCGAATGAAAAATTCTATACATGTATCATATTCTGTTAACGGTATTTCAATGTCAAGGATATATAATTGTTTTCAAAGACTGAGATTTAAAATATCTTCGACTGAATTTGAAAAAGTTATAATCGAACAGGAAATATATGTTGAACTACCAATACTACAAGAATTTAAGCATATGCTATGTGGGCGGTGATATGGCAGTGGTCTCTCACCATGTCGTTCCTAGGGCCTTGCCACAGATGTAATAGTCTGCCAATTCCTGGAAAGCCTTTCTGTCTCCATCCATCTCGCACTCGAGGCTTTGGGTGAAAGTGGCGACAACCTCTTTCCGAGGTATAATACCGGCACCTTGGAGACTCCGTCGCAGCATACTATTTAGCATGAGCCGCATGGGACCCGATCCGCGATTTTCTGCCTGTTGCTTTTCTCCGGATTACCGGAGGGGTCTTAAACTGGCACGTTTAGTGGCCAGAAATCCGCATACATGTTGTATGGAATGCGTATCATGCGGTGGTCGTCCTGAAAGGCTAAGATGTTCTTTTCTGACTCCAGCAAGGATACACGCCACTGCTTTCCTCCTATGTCGCGGCACTCTTTGGTGTGGGCAGAACACAGGTAGTCTCGGCTGAAGACGTGGAGGCACCGGTGGCAGACATGATTATTCCCTTGAGCTCACTTTGCTTGTACACCATATGGCTTAAGTCTTTTATCCATACATAGTGGCTCTTCTCGCCCTGAGTGAGCAGCAATAGGTCTACAGTGTGCGGCCTCGCTTCATTGCTGACTCGCAGCGGGTTTACACATCTTTCCTATTCAAAGACGCTGACAGCAATTCTGCGTTGAGGCGCTCAAATTTACCAATGTCGCTCACTTTCACGGAAAGGTTTATGCCGGATATGACGTAAATACCAAGATACTGGCGGTATTTACCTGGCAGGAGAGGGTATTCGTCTGCTGGGTAAAGCGCCTACAGAAGAGCCCACTAGCAACAGGTTTGTCGGCGTTTCTCGCGTTGACCGCGGCGGGACGCACTTTGGCGCTGGAATATAGCTCCCACCTCATAATGGGCGGTACTGTAACATCATGAAATTCGAGCTCTGCACACCTCACGAACCGCCATTCAGACCCTTGGATGCGGCGTGTACTCTTGGATGCGGGTTTGGCTTGAGCGACAAGCTGCTCAACCTTGTCAATGCGAAGGGCTGCGGCAGAAGTGCTTCAAAAATAGACTGTGACCTTTGTGGTGGCACACTGATGACTAAGTGGAACTTTATTGAGCTGTGCTGTCAGCACGAGGTAAAACTTCAGGCAGCCGAGATTTCGTATCTCCCTACCAAGTACGTCCTGCGCACCAGACGCCATGGCATCAAGACCGAAGCATCAGCTTCGAGCCTGTGATTTGCAGTACGGTGGTGCGATTGTCTTTTGCTACCACGTCGGCTCTGTCCTGTTTCTTTACAAATACGGGCATGAAAGGAACTGGGGGCTCGCAGACGTTAACCAGATCACATAGGAACTCTTCCATCCATACAGCGATTTCTTCTTCTGACGGACGAGCCACCGGATCAACCCTGCGCCTGGAAACAGACTGCTGGGCCACTCGGCTTGCCTCTCGTGCTGTTTCATTCTCTTCGCTGGTTAACAATCCTCTCTGGAGCAGATTCCCCAAGCGCTCAGCTGCCGACATGCTTAAGCTTTTTTGCAAATCAGACCCATCTCATTAACTCAGAGAACCATATCGAACTGCCTCCTTGTCCTGATATCTATCGGATTTAGTCTTTTGCTATGGTGTAGCCGCCGCAGCATTGGGATATCCAGTGGTCCGCGCCAACAACGACCCCGCATTTCCAGGACAGCAAGAACACAGTTCTTCTTCTGCTCTGCACAGGATGAATCCAGCTTTACAAGTCCACGTAGTTTTCCCGTAGTATATCTCTTTCTTCTCGAGGTCTAGTCAAGAGCACCTGTCTTTGTGCACACACACTTTTAAATATAAAAACGTGTAATCCCCTTGTTTACAATCTTCGCTCCCGAAAGTTCCCTGCTACCAGGAGAGACCCTTGGGCTGCCAGCGGCGCTCGCATCCAACAAAGATCCCCGCTCCCGCATCCCTCGGCTGTCCACTGCCAATCTTCCTCCTAAAAACTCTCCACGACGAGCGTCAATGATTGGAACCGTCCCTGGGCCTACGTCACCCTCCTTGCCAATATTCGCCCCTAAGCCTCACTCCCACATTCAAACCGACTGGCGACCTCTACCAATATTCGCACTAAAAAGTTCCTGGCGACGAGGATTAAAACTCATCCTGAAAAGCTCCCCGCGACGAACATCCAGCAAAAGTCGTGTCTTTTTTGGCACCACGTGACAAATACTCGTCCCCACCAACCCCCTTAAGCCCAAACATCAACCCCCTTGAGTCCAAACTCCCGTTTCACATCTACGTAATCTGATATTTCTGAGCGAAGAGTCAATTAAACTTTACTTTCGCACTCTTAAGAACCGTCTTACGGGTTTGGAGCCATAGTTTTATAAAAGCATCTTCTATGAAACAATCATGAAAACTATGCAAATTTGATGGCCTGCCATCGCATATCCCCGAGCCTGGTGTTGATCAAAAGACCAAAGGTTAAAGATGACGATGTGTCTGAACTTAACTCGTCGTGATCATAAAGTATATATATGGATATAGGGTGAAGATCTCAGTAGTTTCCAAGTTAGGACCCAGGGCCAACTTATCCCACCATTGGGACACAACGGGTCTGATTTGGGATGCAAAGTCATTCTAGTCTTTACTTCCCCGTAAGTGTATATATGATAATAGGGTGGAAATGTCCAAAGGTTCCAAGTTAATACCCAGGGGTAAATCTGCTTCACTCCCAGGGCACAATCCAGGGGAGTGATCGTACACCCTGTAACGTACTCGATGGGTGTCGCTTTACACATAGTAAGTTTTAGATCCCTGCCTGCAATAGTCATGAAACAAAACTATTTAATGTTGGGTTTTTGTGGGTTTTTTTTTTTTACCACTCTCCCTACCCACAGAGTTTGAATAAAAATTTCAAAGCTGTTGTGCACATACGTGCATACAGGCAAATAACATACCAAAGTTTCAAACTTATATCTTGAACGGTGTAGCAGTAGTTTTATCTAACTGGAATGGAAGTTACCTCATACAAAGCGTTAAGAAACTGAATGGCAATTGTTCAGATTTTACGTATTAAGCAGGACACTCACACAGACACTCACACAGATATATATATATATATATATATATATATATATATATATATATATATATATATATATATGCACACGCACACACGCACACACATTAGTAGCGGCGCAAATACAAACCAGTTTCCCAATGCTTCGAGAAAATCATCAGAGGAAGAAACAACTTACACAAAACAAACACTAAACATAAAATCCAAGAGAACACTTGGACTACTATGTACGCCAAAAACAGGAAGAAAATACAAACATGAGTTAAATAATGGAAGAGAGAAAGAAGAAATAATAACGGTATCAAAATGAGCAAACCACATAACTATTCTGCGCTGCCGTTAGACCAACATAGTTCTACAACAAAAATCAAAGATGGGGTGATCGTGTCTATCGCACATAGAACTAAATTATTGTATATAAACCAAGCTAACGTTTGTGTTCTATAGCCATGAAAGAAGATTTTGTTCATTTATTGATTCAACAGGAATTCCAGTACATTTAGGCAAACTGTATAACTTCAGTCCCCTTAAACAATGTTCTGTGGAAGAAATTGTGGAGTATATTCAACTGAAATAAATAAATAAATAAATAAATAAATAACATAATTTTTTAAAAATCACAAAAAAATTAATAAAAGGTTTCTAGTAAAATATTTAGGCTGAATCATTGTGCATACATGTATTATGAATGAAATAATAATTAGTTTATTAGTACCTTCACAAAGCACAAAATGAAATATTTTTTCCATTATCGTTTTAATCAGAATACACAACTAACATAAACTGTTTGCTCAACAAATGTACAGATAGGACCTATACCTTAAATTAGTAGCAAAATATAATTGCATTTTCAGAATAACTGTGTCCCAGTACTCCTTTTAAATTGGTGCAGGAACAATGTGGATAGAATACAAGCGATGTACAACCTTATTTCTTCGAAATTTACATTCTGCCTTACAGCATATGTAGATTATTTTAGAACAATATTTGGAATATTTCCACATTTATTTCGCACAAATTCCAAGAAAACTTTTTTGAATTTGTTAAATTTTGCATATTCTCTCTATAGAATTATTTATTTGACAAGATACATCTTTAATGTTAAAGACTTTAACTTTGCTACAATTGTTGTTTTGCTGAAATATTGTTTTCGTGATCTGTGTTTGGCATGTGTTTAGTTCGGCAAAATAAGAGTTGTTTTATCATTTAAGAAGGTTATCGATGTTAAACACCGCAATGTCACACGGAATGTCATTTAAGAAAGGCTATGGATGCCAACACCGTAATGTCAGAGGTAATGTCATTTAAGAAGGTTATGGAAGCCACCACCGTAATGTCAGAGCTAATATCATTTAAGAAGGTTATGGGTGCTAAACACCGTAATGTGAGAGGTAATGCCATTTAAGAAGGTCATGGATGCCAACACGGTAATGTCAGAAGTAATGCCATTTAAGAAGGTTATGGATGTCAACCCCCGTAATGTGAGAGGTAATGCCATTTTAAAAGGGTATGGATGCCAACACCATAATGTCAGAGGTAGTGTAATTTAAGAAGGCTCTGGATATCAAACACCGCACTGTCAGAGGTAATGTCATTGAAAAGGACTATCGATGTCAAACACCGTAATGTCAGAGGTAATGTCATTAAGAGGGTTATGTATGTCAAATACCGTAATGTAAGAGGTAATGCCATTTAAGAAGGCTATGGATGTCAAACACCGTAATGTAAGAGGTAATGTCATTTAAGAAGGATTTGGATGCCAACACCATAATGTAAGAAGTAATGCCATTTAAAAAGGCTATGGAAGCCAACACTGTACTGTTAGAGGTAATGCCATTTAAGAAGGTTATGGGTGTCAACACCGTAATGTCAAAGGTAATATCATTTAAGATGGCTGTTGATGTCAAAAACCGTAATGTCAGAGGGACATAATGTCATTAAGAAGGTTATATATGTCAAACACGGTTATATCAGAGGTAATGTCATTTAAGAAGGTTATGGGTGTCAACAACGTAATGTCAAAGGTAATATTATTTAAGAAGGCTGTTGATGTCAAACACGTTAATATCAGAGGGACGTAATGTCATTAAGAAGGTTATATATGTCAAACACGGTTATATCAGAGGTAATGTCATTTAAGAAGGCTATGGATGTCAAACACCGTAATGTCAGAAGTAATGTCATTTTAAAAAGGTAATGTATGTCAAATACCGTAATGTAAGAGATAATTCCATTTAAGAAGGTTATGGATGCCAACACCGTAATGTCAGAGGTAATGTCATTTAAGAAGGCTGTGGATGTCAAACACCGTAATGTCAGAGGTAATGTACCGTAATGTCAGCGTTAATGTCATTTAAGAAGGTTATTGATGCCAACACCGGAACGTCAGAGGTAATGTAATTAAGAACGTTATGTATGTTAGACGCGGTAATATCAGAGGTAATGTCATTTAAGAAGGCTATGGATGCCAAACCCGTAATATCATATTTAATGTTATTTAAGAAGGTTATGGGTGACAAACACTGTAATATGAGAGGTAATGCCATTTAAGAAGGTTTTGGTTGCCAACACAGTAATGTCAGAGCTAATGCCATTTAAAGAGGTTATGGATATCAAACATGGTATTGTGAGAGGTAATGTCATTTAAGAAGGTTATGGATGTCAAACACCGTAATGAACTGGTTTTTGGACATACTGTCCGTGGATCATTGAAGTTATTGAAAGAGAAATTTCTTTAAAATGAAAATCCAAAGATTAATCTTCTTGATTATGTCTCTGATTTCAAATATAAGTTGTCAAAGGCTTGTGAAATACTCAGTCAAACATGAAATTAAGGTTACACAGGAAAGGAGTCTTCAGCCTGGTGATAAAGTTCTGACTCTCTTGTCCTTGTAGTGACTCTGGTTTAACCAACCTTCGGAATTCAGAAATACTAAACAATCTAGACCAGAAATTGTCACATATACAACAAAAGGAAAGGAGTGAACTAAAACAGCTATTACATGAGTATGAGCACTTGTTTCCTGATGTTCCTACAGGAACAAATACAATATATCGTGACGTTGAGATTATAGATTCTACACCTGTGAAACAGCATCCTTACAGGATGAATCCTCTCAAATAGGAATATTTGAAAAAAGAAAATCAATATACATCACTACTGCTTGAGTGCTTAGATCCAATATTGCCTTCACTAACTTATGTTATTAATACATCTCTCTCATCCGGGGAATTCCCATCATTTTTCAAAACTGCCTTCGTAAAACCTCTGCTGAAGAAACCAACACTTGACCATAACGATTTAAAGAACTGCCGCCCAGTTTGTAACCTCCCATTCATGTCAAAAATCTTAGAAAAATTTGTTCTATCTCAACTTGTATAATTAAGTCCCTATTTACCGGGTAGTATGTCTGAAGTACTCACCTGAAAACCAGTTTAATTTTTTCTTCTCTTAAGCATCAAATGCTTGTTTAAAATTATCTTATTAAAAAATTGGATGCGGAAGGTATTGTTAACAAAGTCATAGTATAAACCAAAATAAATAATGTTTAGAAATTAGAAAGAAATTACAGTCAATTATTAATACAAACGCTGATGGGATAGCTCTCTGGTCGCATAAGGTTATAAAGCTATACGCACTAACCGCATTTGAAAGAAAAAAATTGGTTTCCTGTTAGATCGCGCGTTTCCCTGACAGGTTGTGTCAGCTAGCATGGGTATAAAATACGTCATACCTGCGAAAATACTACACTGTGTGTTATGATGAAAGAGCCTGCTTTTCCAGTGGAAAATATCATGTAAACATATCTGAAAATTATTTATTTATTTTTAATTTAGGTGAAATTAAAAGCTGCCCACATTTCAGCAAACCGTACAAATATATGGGACTTTCTAAACAACTACATATGCACCTGAAAATAAGAAAAGGAGCGATCATTTTCCTATGGGAAATCCGCTCTCGGAACATAATTTCTTTGATATTTTGTACGTAGGAATATATTTGACTCCCACAAGAAGTATTGACGATGTTTGTCAATAGCAATCGGAGAAATAGTAGGGTCCTTATGGATATCGGCTGTATTAAATCGTTACAGTCTTTGGACCGATTGTAGGCAAACTCTGCAATGCGTGAACTCCAACTTAGAGAATTTTGATTTCAACCCTATTCGACAGTTCCTGGTTAGGGATCTGTTCCAACAGTATCAAAATTTAATTTAAAAAAACTCGAGTGATAATAGGCTAAATACATCGTGTGTATAAAACGGGCCGTAAGAGGATTAAATCTTACATATACATACAGGCCCTAAAATCCTCTCCTTAAAAACGTTTGACATGGACCGTTCCTTAAAATTGTATCACTAGGGATATTTTCAACTAATGAGATAAGTCTTGACGAATTTCGTCGAGACGAATCAGCGATATAAGGGGCAACGTATGCGTACCGGGTGTGAAATGCAGGTTCAGTGTTGATTGTTTATATCAATATTTTGTACTAACTAAACCTCTACTTCGAGGATTTTGACTTCAACGCCTCTTGGACAGTCTCTAGTTAGGAATGTATCCCAACAGTAAGAAAAGTTCAAAGAAAATTTACAAAACCATAATAAGACAAAGGAAGAGTTACAGATTATCATTGCATTGCTATATTCATTATTTAATTCCCCACAATGATTTATTATGTTGTCCTGCTTTTGTACATGGAAGACACTTGCTACATATTATGCATTTCCACACAACAAACAAGAGCAAGCAATAAATAAAACATAAAGCCCATAAAACACAAATGCAAGCAAAAAGTAAATTGTAAGACTGATATACTGTAGCCCTAACATTATAATCTTTTGTTAGATTAGAGGAGGATCGTTTCAGATTGCTTTTGAATTGTAAAACTGTGAACATTATTTTCGAAAAGCTGAGGAAAACATCGTGTCCAACAACAATGAATGTTCAATTAGAGCACTTGTGACGTCTTTTTTCAACCTTGGAAACGGTACGAAGACGGCGTGGTTGGCATACGATACAGTGCGATTCGGAAACGTTGAAAGCGGTATTAAAACTAGTAGTTGTGAGGAGAAGACCGTTCAGAACGGTTTGGAACGGTACGATACAGTATGAAAGGGTATACTGACCAGTAATATATAAACGATCTGAAGGTGGGCGGGGTGTGTGTCTTTTTATAGATATTTAGAACTTATACTCGTGTCAATAGAATTTACAAGGAATCGATTACCTTTGGTAAGTTGAATCAAAGTATAAAACCGAACTGAAATAACTACAGATGGCGAGATGCTGGGAAACTGTCTTGAAATGCTACGGTACCAATCGGCACGGTGACAAAGAGATAATTGATGAACGATTAGAAACGGTACGAAACATGAACGATGAAAGATACGTACAAATTGTTGCAAAAGACATCACTATACAGGTAGTCAACTCATTCACAGTCGCCGATTTGCAACCTAATTTATAAAAGTCAATCAATCAAAGCTTAAAAAATCTTGCAAGACTGTGTCCTGGAGTATGCATGGATTTCGGGCGACACTCGTCTATTTTGTCTTACAAGACACGTTGCTTCACATCAAATTGTCGCACCCACAGCAACCAAGTACTTTCTGAAAATACTTGTTGCTGTCATATTATATTCTAGCAACTAAGAAATGGCCACCAGTGTGATTCTTTCTTTGATTGTTTTGTAGATAAAACGACAGACAGATAGATAGTTAAATAGACATACAATTAGATAGATAGATAGATAGATAGTTAAAACAACATACAGACATATAGATATATAGAAGATTGTAATATATATAGAAGCTTGTAACAGTTATTACAGTGTCTTCTTCATTTACTACTGTTAAGATTGACGACAGAAGCAATGTTGATACCATAAATAATTTAACTCGTAACTTATTATGCCTCCAGAATATAGATATCTTTCACTGTATGCCTCTGGTCTGTTGTGTGGTCCAATCTAGATACTGAAATTTGCACCCAAACGAATATACTTGTATGTGGCAACATGATTTCGACGAATATAATAAATCACAGAAAAGTAATTAAACATGATTACCAAACCATCGGAATATAAGACGTTATTGCTAGGAAAGTTTATATCGGATTAATAAAATGAGATTATTATGCCCTCTCTCCTAATGTGAAATGTAAACAAGTGTAATTACATTTGTTGTGTAAACATTTTTTTAAGTAGAGACAACATAACTCATTCCACTCATCGTAAAATCGTAAGAAAATTAAATGTAGCACATTATACAATTTATTGTTCTGTTTTTTTTTTGTTTTTTTTTTGTTTTTTTCAGACTGTCAAGACGATAGCTCCAAGCAAAAAGTAGATAATCTCTCCATTGTGAAAATAGTTGTGCCTACTGTCACGAATCCTATAGGTCTTATACTAGTCGCTATCTTAGTGTGGAAGTAGATAAAGAAGAAAAAAATGTGAGTATTTTTTGCGCCAAAACACATCATTATCTTTGTATATATATATACGTACGTGTTTTATTTTCTTATCGTAAGTATCTGACAAACCTAAACAAAATCATTAAGAGTAATCATAATCTACCCTTTCACACCAAAGAAATTATATAGAGATATGAAAAGAAATAGACTTTCTGACAAACAAAATTTTCAGATGTGTCAAACGAATGACAATATATGAAATGTGTGTCATTTTAATACTTGTATTTACTACTGAATTATGAAACTATAAAACTAGTGCTCACTGAAGCACTTATTTTCATTTACACTCATTAATATCAGGTATGTAGAATGACTTAAAATCAAAATATTTGTATTTTTCCTTTTTCCCTTCTTAAATGACTTCGTCAGAAAGTTGGATATACATACCATGTATTTTATATTCTCTAGAGTTGGAGACTATCGTGTATCCGAGACCATGGATGACATTTGCATGATAAGTAGTCCGTCTGTGCGATCCTAGTCGGCAAATAGAAGATTTAAGCCTGTCACAGGAGGGCTTTAAGAACGTCGCTCCACATGACAGAGCATTGTCAGCCTGCAGTCTCCGCCACATAGAGTTTTGATTTCTTCCTCAGATTGTTTTGAAACGTCAACTGCTTAATCTATATAATCATTTGAAAATTCAGAAGAACAGTCATTGATCATACTGATGTCATTAGTACAATTGCTTTAAGCAAATCCTGTAAAATATGTCTTTACTGACCATATGTACCCTATTGGAGGATATCCGCTCCAAACGAAAACTCGTGAAATGGGCCGAAGCTGGTTTTGCTCCCTATAAGTATAAATGTAGATGCAATATCATAGAACATTTGAAACTGAAATTACAAGAAAAATAAGCTACCATAATGCTGTTAAGTTATATTCAAATCCAGATCAGAGGCAATATCGTTTCCTTGATAAACTTTGTATTATTAGTTTTTGGATGTGTGGGCAGTGTTTCAGAAAATAATAGTTTTGTTTTTATTTCTGAAGGTAAATATCGACATTTAATTACACGTATTTGAAATTAGTAGCGAAGCGGAGATATATTTTATGCACACAGTGTCAGTGGAAATATTACAGAAGCTTGTGATTTCCTTTTACAACATTTTGATGTTATATGTTCAATAGCTTTTGTTATGAGATGTCGGTAAACCATGTATTTTTATTTAATTTATTCCTAATTTGTTTATTGATCTTTAAAATCTTTCTGACGAAACATATATGAATTTGGCTATATGTGTTCAAAAGATAGATTACAGAACATGTTATAAAAGGAAGTCATGAATAAAAGATTAACGTGTTCGGTGATTTCATCTTTAATTGATTCGCAAGGCACAGTTTATAGCTTTAAAAACTGCATATTTCCGTCGTTATTGCTGTTGGGCAAACCTAAATGGACTATGTAAACATCGATCTTCCGGCATTTTTAAAGGATTTACTTTGATTTTTAGTTATTATTTATTTATTTTTAAATAATGCAAAACTGGTTTTAATTTTTGTGTGTGCTTATTTTGTGGAGTTAAAGTAGTGATTATGTTTATTCTTTCCTGTAGTCCGAATTATTTTAATATTTTTCTGCCCTTTTGTATCAGCCTCTTGCTGAGAGCTGATTCATACAATAAATTGGGAATGCAGTTCTATAACTTTGGTCGATTTCTTTGGAGAGTATTTTTTTTAATGTTTCAAAAGCATGTTCGCTTTCATATACACATTTACCATTTTACTTCCGGTCCGACACATTCTTTAGTTTTGTTACGACCAGCCTGTAGTGTTAATCAAAGATTCCTCTGTTAATGGTTATGTTCTATTCATGTGTCAAACGTGTTGGAATCAGAGCCTTCAACATCTGTACCAGATAAATAACATCAGATAGCTTGTGAGAAAGTGAACTTGTTGTAGAATATATTATGTGTTACTGTGTTTTTAGAAGCAAAGTAGGATTGTTAGCTGAACTGAGAAGCAGGAATGAAGATGTATCCTCAAGTATGTCTATGTTAGTGAGTAATCCCCCACACACACACACACACCTATGCTTATGTGAATCCCAAGCAAGGAATACGTAACACGCTATAGAGCTAGGAGGAAGCAACAGTTTCATGATTTATGTATGTATGCACTAATAGTGTAGATGCTTATCTATTCATCAGTTTAATCTATCTATCTATCTACCCGATCTGAATTCTGTCTGTCTGTCTGTCGTTCTGTCTGTCTTTACCTACTGTCCTACTACTTACTCAAGAAATTTTACACAATTTATCTTTTTCTTCATTACAAATCCATCTTTCTGTCTGTCTGCCTGTCATTTCCTTTCATGTTTTTCTATTGTTACTCCCATCCAATTACCAATTCATCCATCTAACTCTCATTTAGGGTGGGGATTTCTAGCTTTTGTACGTTATGACCCAGATGCTAAATTCAGCAGGAGGGGAAGACCAAAGGGCACAACTCAGGATTCCAGTGTGATATATATTGACACATGAGTCATAGATCACATGACAAACAACTCGAGTTATTTTATTTTGTAATTAAATCACCTCTACCCGCTAGCGAACCCCTAGAGCGAGATAAAAAAAAATTCCAAAAGTGTTGCCAGAATCGACACCCATGTGTTTTGCTTTAACGGTGTAGAATAAGTTTAATGACATCCCACACGTATGACTGTACGTACATATGTATGTATGGAAGGAATGACTGTATTACAATATACCTGCGTTTATTTCAAAAGCATATAGGAAATAAGTATAATTATACAACTATTCACTAAAAGTATATACAAGGTACATGTATCAACATAACCGAGTAATAGTGATAACTTAAACTTCATGTATTGTGCAATAAAATGAATGTATTTATCCCATAATAAAACAAGAATGCATAAATTACACATATGAATGTCTGTTATGTCAGCCTTCATGACAAGCTTTGCAAGAACAAATATAACTCCTCCATCAACAGTGAATCCAAAAGATCAAACAAACATGAGAGAGAGAGAGAGAGAGAGAGAGAGAGAGAGAGAGAGAGAGAGAGAGAGAGAGAGAGAGAGAGATATGTAAGGACGGAGTGGTTGGTAGGTACCTCAAAAAGTTTGATATATGGGTTGCTAAGAAGGGAAACAAAAAGGTAGGTCACAAGCAAAGACATTTAGGCACCTGCAGCAATTTACGGTCCTAAAATGATATTATTTTTTTTTCTCTAGGGTTATATTCAATATGTTAAAATAAAACCACATGTACTGTTTTACATATTTAACAGGTTTGTTAGAGTTACCGTAAAATTATATTAAGATCTATTATTTCTGTACAACGCTATTGAATAAGTATAACAATTTATTGTTTTATTTTCTTAATTTTGAAAATAAATATTTCAACACAGTACTAATTTTCTGGAAAAATTATTAAAATAGCACAAGATGCTGAATTATTTTCTGAGGTATGGAGCAATTTCTTGTTAAATTTTTGGGTAAAGAATGGTAGCTAATATACCTGTTGGTGTGTATATTACCCTGTCTCAACGTAATTTGTATTGTTCACCATATCAGATTATGACATTTGACTGATTCACTCTTACTTAGGGCATAGAGACATTAGCTTTTAAATTATCATTAATAAAATATTGTTTCATGTGTTACATACTAGATCATTCACCTGATTAAATAGAGATGTGACCTTATTTCTGAGACTATCAATATATCATTTAATGTGTCACCTAATTTTTGTTTGGACCTTTACCGTACATTCTTCATGTACATGTGTCAATCAATGTGTTTAGATCACATTGCTTTTCATTTTTATACATATCACACATAAACTCACAGTCTTTTGTTATTCATTAAAATATATGCATACTTCTGTATGTAAAAACTTCTTATATTACAATGTGGAAAAGAGAACCTCGAACACTAAAAGTATTGTCTTTACTTTAAAAACATTGTACCATATGTAGCTACAGTGCTAATTCAAAATTAGAATGGGTGATGTATATTTGCCATAGCAAATGCTACACGTATTTTCCAGCTCAAGGTAGGTTGACGGTCCATGACTAGCTATTGTACCAAAACCTTGTACCATATATAGCGACATTGCCCATACAAAGTGTTCTATACTTCCCGTAGCAAATTCTATACATCCTTTCCAGACCGACGCTAGGCTGATGACATGACTAGATGTTGCACCATAACATTGTACCCTATATAGCCACATTGCTGATACAAAAAAAAAAAAAAAAAAAAAAAAAAAAAAAAGAATGGGTAATGTATACTTGAGGTAGCAATTCTATACATCTTTTGCAGCCTGGCGGTAGGATAATAGCCCCCTGACTAGCTGTTGTGCCATACCATTGCCGTGGTAAATTCTATGCATATGTTGGATGCACAATGCACAAAATATCCTCCAATATCTTTCAAATGGTCCAGGTCCTGCTACTGTATTTTAAGTTTCGATGAAAATATAATTTAATGCACATAGTACAGGTTCATTCTGAAGTCAACTGTCTCAACACACATTTGTAAAAAATGTGTATGACATTGTTGTTCGCTAATTAGAGTTCTGGTGTATTTTAAGGTATAAAGTAAGATAACAGTCTATGTTAAATACGGGAGGTTTCAAAGTATATATGTCTAGGTAAATTCAAAGCCCAAATGTATTCAGAGGTTCAATAAAGTGATGGTGCAAATTTCAGGAGTTTTATCATCCATAATAAAGGGGGGGGGGGTGAGAGGTGGGGGACGGATATATATGTTGTAAATTTAATAACATATTAGTATTTTTAGGAAAGCAAGAAATTCCAGGAAATGACGTACCCCATTTAACTAGTTGCTATGCTTAGAGGCATTTTGGTATTCTATTAGTTCTAATTGATATGGTTAGATTATTTTGGTGTTCTATTAGTTCTAGTTGGTATGTTCAGAGGCATTTTTGTGTTCTAATAGTTCTAATTGGTATGGTTAGAGGTATTTTGGTGTTCTATTAGTTCTAATTGGTATGTTCAGAGGTATTTTGGTATTCTATTAGTTCTAATTGGAATGGTTAGATGTATTTTGGTATTGTGTAAGTTCTAATTGGTATGTTCAGAAGTATTTTGGTGTTCTGTTAGTTCTAATTGGTATGTTCAGAGGCATTTTGGTATTCTATTAGTTCTAATTGGTATGTTCAGAGGTATTTTGGTGTTCTATTAGTTCTAATTGGTATGGTTAGATGTATTTTGGTATTCTATTAGTTCTAGTTGGTATGTTCAGAGGTATTTTGGTATTCTGTTAGTTCTAATTGGTATGTTCAGAGGTATTTTGGTATTCTGTTAGTTCTAATTGGTATGGTTAGATTATTTTGGTGTTCTATTAGTTCTAGTTGGTATGTTCAGAGGCATTTTTGTGTTTTAATAGTTCTAATTGGTATGGTTAGAGGTATTTTGGTGTTCTATTAGTTCTAATTGGTATGTTCAGAGGTATTTTGGTATTCTATTAGTTCTAATTGGAATGGTTAGATGTATTTTGGTATTGTGTAAGTTCTAATTGGTATGTTCAGAAGTATTTTGGTGTTCTGTTAGTTCTAATTGGTATGTTCAGAGGCATTTTGGTATTCTATTAGTTCTAATTGGTATGTTCAGAGGTATTTTGGTGTTCTATTAGTTCTAATTGGTATGGTTAGATGTATTTTGGTATTCTATTAGTTCTAGTTGGTATGTTCAGAGGTATTTTGGTATTCTATTAGTTCTGGTTGATATGGTTTTGATGTATTTTGCTGTTCTGTTAGTTCTAATTGGTATGTTCAGAAGTATTTTGGTATTCTATTATTTCTAATTTTTATGGTTATAGGTATTTTGGTATTATGTTAGTTCTAATTGGTATATTCAAAGATATTCTGGTATTCTATTAGTTCTAATTGGTATATTCAAAGATATTCTGGTATTCTATTAGTTCTAATTGGTATATTCAAAAATATTCTGGTATTCTATTAGTTCTAACTGGCATGGTTATAGGTATTTTGGTATTATGTTAGTTCTAATTGGTATATTCAAAGATATTTTGGTATTCTATTAGTTCTAATTGGTATATTCAAAGATATTCTGGTATTCTATTAGTTCTAATTGGTATATTCAAAGATATTCTGGTATTCTATTAGTTCTAATTGGTATATTCAAAGATATTCTGGTATTCTATTAGTTCTAATTGGTATATTCAAAGATATTCTGGTATTCTATTAGTTCTAATTGGTATATTCAAAGATATTCTGGTATTCTATTAGTTCTAAGTGCTATGTTCAGAGGTATTTTGGTATTCAATTAGTTCTAAGTGCTATGTTCAGAGGTATTTTGGTATTCAATTAGTTCTAATGGTCATAGGTATTTTAGTATTCTATAAGTTCTAATTGGTATGGGTATAGATATTTTGGTATTTTTTTAGTTCTAATAGGTATGGTTAGAATCATTTTGGTATTCTGTTAGTTTTAATTGATATAGTTATAGGTACTTTAGTATTTTATTAGTTCGAATTGGTATGGATAGAGGTATTTTGGTATTCCATACTCTACTGTTGGAGGATAATCATTAAATAAACCTTGTAACTTTCAATTATTCAAATGTTATGATCATCGGGCCAATTCTTTATATTTTGCTTAATATTTTCAATATGTTCTTTAGCTATCCGTCTAAATTTGTTTGCTGGAAGAGGTTGACACATAGCTAGTCATATTAGTTAAAAATCCATTATATATATCTTCGGTTTATTTCTAACGGATGCGCCATCATTTTTTTATTTTTCAATCGTTATCGATATATTAATCATTGTATGACTTTGCATATCTATTTGAAATCATTGATATATCTCCTTTATTGTTAGATTCTACCAGTAAGTACATATCTCTCTGTTATACGGCTTTCTAATTTTACTCCGCTTTTCTTAAGTCGGCTTCATATGTCAGTCCTTCTGCTGATTTAAAGTCTACGGGATGAAAACCAAAAACAGGAAGAGAAGTATCTGTATGCCCTTCAAAAATAAAACTGTTAGAATTAATGTATCTTTTATTCCGTAAAAATCATGGAAATCTCTGAGAATTTTCATTTTTAAAGTAATTCAATACTTTATTAGCATGAATATAGTCCTCTTTAGATATATTCTCATCTTTTATTGAACTATAGGATGACTCGTGCGGAGGAATACTAATTTCATTGAACTTTTCAAAAAAATATATTCATATGGATATATGTCTTTTCTCAAGAACTCTGCTGGAATATTTTTGAAATGTCTTTTCGTATAATAAGATATATGATCAAGACTGAGGCATAATATTAAATGGATCAAGCAGTTTAGCTGTTTTATACAATTGAAATTGTTTACCTTCCTTGTTAGTATATTCATTTATTAAGTAAGTCTTACTGAAAGTCTTGTATCGTTTGCTATTTTCTGGTATTATATTTACTTCGTCCAGCTCATTTTTACTATGGCCTTTAATAATCAAATGTGAATCGTATCCTTTTAAACTGAGAATAAGTACTGGAAATTTGCGTTGTACAATAAAGTTCTTATTCGTGAAAGTAGATCAGTGTATCCCCACAAAGTACTCCCCATGCACCTCTACACACTTTCTAAGTCTGATTATTCAGTTATCAAATGCCATGTTTTATTTACGTTTTGGCATGTTGTTCATACACTGGAATATTGCTCTTCCAACCGCATGATGGCTTTCAAATCGTCTGCCACTCAAAGAATCTTTGATAACCGGATTCAGAAAAAAATCACTTGGAGCTAAATCAAGGTTGTATGGCAAAGGCTGTAGCAAAATTTGAATGCTATGCACCTTCAGGAATTCTACGACGTCAGATTTATTTGCCGATACGTTGTCATAGAGTAAATGGATACCTCGAGTACCGGTGCGCGGACGGGTGGTTCGGTAGTGTTCTGCAAATTTTTTCAACACTTTTGAGGCATACAAAATGTCCAGTGAAACTAGAGTTAATTACGGGTAGCTAGACGACTGAGTATTTTGCGTCGAAAAAAAAAATGCGCTTAAAACTTTTTTGACAGTCCAACAACGTCGAGCGATTTTTGGTCTCTGCTCATTTTTTCCGATCCAAACTGTATTATTTTATCTTGAGTCGGGTTAAGAAACGTAAATCCATGTTTTATAACTTGTGACAATCTCATTCAAACATCTCTGGTCACTCTTTTCATATTGGGCGAGTTGCTGTTTGGCGATTTTAATTCGAATCTGTTAGAGATGCGAGGCCCATCTTGCACAAACCTTGTTGTGCTTTAAATGATTCTTCAATATATTTGTTTTTAAAACAGCCGAACAACTAATGTCCATGATAATATAAATATCTTGCACTGTGTATCTAGCATCTTCATCAATTCCCCCTTTCACGCAAATCAATCGCATACAAGGGTACTCCAGAACGTGGGTCATCTTCCATAGATTTGCAACCACCTTTACAGCAATGAAACCATATCAGAACTGTAGGACATAGTACAAAACTGCATCCGCAAACTTTATCCAAGTCTTCCTTGATATCAGTCAGAAAGTACTCTAAGAGTGCCTGTATTTTACAGTATGCTCTTTGCACAGCAAAATAATTGTTCTCCTTCTCCTATATTTTGACGTCACTGTCACACGCATATATATGCAGGTTCCAGCGTGCTGCAAGTGCAGCTGCAGATCATTTTATAAAACATTATTTTGTCTATCGATCGGCAATACATTTATTCACAGATTCAAAAAACAAATTTATAACAAAATATTCAGAACTTTTAAAATACCCCTAGTATATAGATAAATAGATAGACACATTCATTCATATGTGCAGATAACTAAAGTACAAATATACATGGATATAACGATGAGGATAGATAGAACAAGTGGAGTATAAACATCTTCGCTGGAAGATATAGTGTAAAGAATAGCAATAATTACACTCAATACAAAATGGATAGTCGAGTCAAGCCACAGCTACAAGTTTTAATTTTTGGCCGCTCATGGCGATGAACTTGATACGTAAAACGCAGTTCTTCTCATATACCTCTTTGATTAGCAAAGGTGGCCCAACTATCTCTCTGGACGGAAATTTCCAGAGTAGATGCAGAATATACAAAGCCCCTCAACTGCTTCCTCAAAGATCTTAATTACCTGTCTCCTCGGTTGTCCATACATAGGTAGGCAACTTTCCTCTGCTAAAAGATGTAAAATAGTCACCACTCATTATCTCGATTTAACCCCGCATTTCCAAAATCATATTATTCCTTCCACTGTAAAGTAGATAATGATTTAATCATGAGCCAACTCAGTGCCATAAGTCATAATTTGATGCAGTTCCCAAAGATACCATCCACAGATTACATACTTTGTGAACCTGCATTGCGACATAAGATGTAATTATTAGTTTCTGTCTGTCCTTTTTTTCAGAATATTGCAACTATACTCAAATCAGAATAGTAAACTGACTTGCTTGTGACGTTGCTAAGATTATTGCCACAATATTGTAGTAATGATATAAGAAGAAATAATGTCTCAAGGAAGCAGGTTATGTGCAAAGTTTAATGTACATGAGCTTAAAGCCCCCAATGACTCAAGACGGAATCATGGCAGTGGACAAAATATAACTGTTTATTCAAAATGCGGGAAAAAGAGAAAAAAGAAAAGAAAAGAAATGGACATATTTTGGTGCACACATTCTGTATACTCAACATCCTGGGGCCTGAGAGGTTCTTGTTTTAATACCACAGCGTCGATTACATGAATCATAAGATATTTCATGAATCTAATTACATGAATCATGAATCTGTTGTTTGTTCTACTGATTAGTCCTTACAAACTGCATAGACCCAGATCTGCCGGTGCATTATGCGACAGCAGATCTGAGTCTATGCAGTTTGCAGTTGGTATCGGATTATATGTGAGTATATACGGTACATCGATTTCCAGAAAATGCAGTATAACTTGTCCTGACTTTTTATGAATTGTGTCCACTTTATTGCCTAACTAAAGTGCAATAGTCTTGATGCATCTGAACGTACAACTAATGCACTAGACTTCATGAAACATGTATATAAATGAAGGAAATATATAATGAGCCTAATTTGTGTAGTGATGCTTAACAATAGTAAAAATAATTTGTTAAAAATACATTCGAATTATAAACAACTTTCTTTAATATAGTTCATACCTAATTTCTCAATTGAAGTGCATTGTCCTTCCTAACAAATTTTTTTACAAATAAAAATGTATTTCCTTTAAAGTTCTACAATAAGCAACCATTCTTACCTTAAATGTAAAAGAATAACATGGAGAAATAATATATTAGCATCACTGAAAGCCATAAACAATTTTGTACATTAACAGAACCTGACGTTGTTTTTCATCCTCGTGGTTTTAAATAGGCTCTATGATCTGTTCGCTGTGTGTTCAAGATCAGGTAAGTCTGTAGTCATTGTAGACGTTTTACAGTTTTTTAAATATTGTGAAACTCAGCTTTATATTTTTTTAACGTTACTTCTTTTTATTTCTTTAGTGATATAATTTATTACCATGCTATAGTGAAAATCATGTACATGTTGTTGCAATCGTGAGGATATCAAAGAAGGTATATCAGTGATTGACACAAATTCTCAATCAACTATGCATTTTTGTGGAAAAAATATTTCCATGAACAATTTGACCTTACCCATAAAACTTTAAATCATATAGAATCACTACAAAGGTAACCAAATTCAGTTGATTTGGGAAGAATGTTTACGCCATCTGGATGAAGGAAAAGCCAGTGCACCAGATACTATGTCGATATACAGATTTTGGTTACTCGTGTTTCACAGAACTTTTATTTGTTAGCAACTGAAATTTGGTTTAAACATAGTTGTTTATTGCCATATTTATAACACATGGGGTAAGGCTACAAGTTCTCACAAGTTAGCAAAAGCCCTCCGCCAATGCGCAAGTAGATCCATGAAAAGTGGCAAGGTGTAATACTATGTGTGTATACTTATACTTGGATCAGAAACATAGTGATTTAATACAAATTAATAGTACAGAATTCATCATGGTGGAGGGAGATCATGCCAATAAAGTCTAAAACAATTTTTTAAATCTTTTAGTATCTTTAGTGTTAATTAAAACAATTTCAAAGATGTGGTGCTTAGGTTATTTGACAGCTCAATTGATCCAAACAACAAGACATTAGAACTAACAGTGATGAATAACTGGCTTAAGCAAAGCACAGGTCTTAATCTTGTTACTGTAAATTTCTTATTATGTGTCATGTGAAATGCTTTGAGCACTGCTGAGGCAGTGTCCATTAGGCTAATTTACATATGTAAAGTACACTAAGTGGAACGACTCAATTTTTCTGAAGTTAAGTAGATCAAACAGATGCGTGTTGAAAATCAAATGTTATTACACATCAATGACTGCATTGAATGAGAATGTTGAAGCCATCTTTATTAACGTTTGTGATCAGCGTCGAGGTTTCTTTGAAGTCGGATTTGTACTCCATATATAAAATTCAAAACATTATTATTTCGGTAGGTTGAACAACAGAACCATTCAATCTCTAATGCAGTGTTGTACCTAGGATCCAACGGTCAGGGGACACTGTGTCCCTCACCCTCCAGATTTCGGGAACACACAACATTTGAAAGGGACAAAGGAAAATTTTAGTACATAATGCATTAGAAGTGCTAAAAAATGAGATAATCTTATTTGCTTCCACAGTTTTGCCACCTTAACTTTCTCATATTTTCCTTGGACATTTACATGATTGCAATAAACGTTTTAGCATGTGATCAAGTAACTCATGAAAACATTAACATGTTTGAATATCTGGTTAACCTGAAATGAACTGCACCATGGAATTGTAATAATTGAAAAGTATTAAATCATTAATCAAATGACAAATTGTGTATTTGCATAAATTAGTATCTTTTCTCATTATTTCGGCCTGAGAATAGATTCAATTTTCACAGCCGTAGGTGTGACTTTAACCTCGAAAATACGTTACAATAGCGGCGGTCAAATACTTTAGCAACTCGGCCGACTACCACAAACCTGGAATGTTTTAAATGCCAGATTCATTGTTCTGAAATGGATATTCATTGCCATCTTACAGGTTTTATCACTTTTAGAGACTTTGGCCATTGCTTGCGCCAACATAGAAGTAGATGCACATTCGCGAAGGAAAAGAGTTGGCATATTTGTGAACACAAATGACGCTTTGCATTACCGTCAAACCACTACTGAACTATTGAAAGCAGCAAGGCTGCATGTAATTAAAACTACATTCCTCTGTCAAATGGGTTTTAAAGACAGTAACTTGGTGTAGTTATGTGTTTTAATGTCTGTGAGGTTGTGACGATGTTTGTTGTGACGTTATTTGACAATGCTAAGTCCACCATCTTTTTGTTTGTAAGTATATTAAATGCTGCAGAGAAAACAGATGGTATCTTCTTTTATTCAGATTTGAATTTCCAGTCATTTGTTATAGACTGATTTGAAAAGATAGCTTAATCTTATTTGGATGATGTCGCTTTGGCGGTTCATGCGCACTGACCCACCTTGGGACCTCAAAACACACTTTTTGAGTCTCAAAAAGAACCCCAACACTGTCTGAAAATATGGCAAGTATGCTTATAATTAAAAATATAATGATAGGCAGTCTCACCGTCTTCTTTACATGTGCACAATGGACTATCAGTAAGAAAATTTAAAAATAAATATTTCTTTAAGTCACTGCAGATGTTTCTTATTCAAAGTTGAAAATAAACTTCACAACATAAATGGCAGTGTCATCTCAAGAGGGAAGGTGTACCAAAGAAATAACATATTCAGAAGAGAAGACATGTCCTGTGTAATGTTACAAATGTACAGAAAAAGGAAAAATGAAACTTATAGTGCAAATGAAAAAAATAAAAAAACAATAATCTAAAACACACACACACAACAATAAAGAAATGCACAATACCAGAGATCCAAAGATTGTGTTATAGAAATTAGATTAATCTGGTATTATAAAGGAAGAAAATAATAGATTTGAGTGAAAAATAAATAAATTATATGTGAGTATGGAACAAAAGGAAATAAAATAAGCAATGTATTCGCACATGAAAAGCCAGGTTTATATAATATGAACAGATGAAAATGCTCATCAGTTTATCATAGATAAATGGACTTCAGATTGCAGATAAATGGACTTCATATTTAAAAAGGTCTGCTGCACCTTACCCTTGTTCTGCAATTCATTTTATTGCAATACATTGCTTAAAACAAGCTGCCATATTAAATTAATTTAATGAGATACAGAGAAAGATGTTTTCACATACAATTTACAAAATTTAACAGTAATGACCCTTTAGATGGCAACAGAAAATCAGTAAACACATTTCATGTTTATTTCCATATGAGAAAACTGCTACCTGAATGTGAAATACATTTACCAGATGACTATACATTCATATTCAATAGCAACAGCATATATTTGAAACAATTTAATTTGATCTGGAAGAAATTTAAAATTTGATCACATCACGACTGGATAAGTCTACAGCGAAAAATTAAAACGTGATCAATTACAATTTCTAAGAGAAAAGGGAAAAGGATGTAACAGATGAAGAAAAATATTATGTTGATGATAAAGAAAAAGAATAGGAATTTTTGCATGATTAAATCAAATAAAATGACAGTTTACTATAACAATAATTCTACTGGAGTAGGTTGATGAAATGAGGGAGTAGGACAAGAGGGATATGGAGTAGGTGGAGTAAATAAGGGAGTAGGAGGAGAAGAATATGGAGTAAGTGTAGGTGGAGCAAATGTAGGAGGAGAAATGTAAGAAGTGGAGTAATTGGCATAGTAGGAAAAACAATAATTCTTACAAACTTTGCTTGTGATAGAGCAATTATTTATATATTCAAGGCTATCACTGTGGAAATAGCAAGTATAACTTCACACTTGCCAAAACGTTGTTTCCACCTTCTACCTAATGGAAATTTTTCACTCAAATTTTTGAATTGATTAATCCAATATTTTCTCTAAAATGTCTCTCCAGCTAAGTTAGAGGTTCAAATAATTGTTGTTTATGATGTCAAACCTTTCCAACTGTTGTTATGCATATAGAATTTATATTATGTGTCTTTGAGGTAAATTGTACTTTAGTGGTCATTTTGTAAACAACACATTTACTGCATTTGAGTTGAAGGTCAGACTTGTTTACATAGCATTTAACAATTAGATTTGAATTTTCCATGGTTTGTGTGAGAAAAGTCACATATGCACCAGAAATTTCTATTAGAGTTACTCATATTCTAGAACATTCTGTCACGTGACTTGTGTTTATATATAGAGATTTTAGTGGACAATATTTCGTTCTTGTTCAAATGTTCAGTCTATGAAGAATCATTTTAATAATCAGATGTTTATAGTTGTGTTGCAAAAATTCAGAGAAAATTCAGAGAGAGGAATTATTTATTTGAAATATTCATTGGAATTACCAAAAGTGTTCATTCGTATATTGGATTAATACTTGACTTTGGGATTTATGTGAATTTATTCAAAGGTATTCTGGATTACATCATTCAGGCATATCAGAACGTTCAAGACTATTGGCACATCAGGACATTAAAGAATACTGGCACATTCAGGACATTCATGGCTACTGAAATTCATTCAGAACATTCTATATTTAGGACTTGTGATTAGGACACTTAGGATTATTGGATTATCTGAATTTTAATTCACGTTACTGTGTCTTTTAAATTTTCAGCTTAATTGTCTAGAAATAAATTGCTTATTAATTTTACTTACATTGTTGGTTTCACTTTCTTTCTTTTACATTATTTTAAGACCTAGAGTCATAACACTGTTCTTATATTACTGCATTCTTGTTGTTTTTTTTTGTTTGGGGGGGGGGGGTCTTTGTGGGTTTTTTTCTGGTGGTTGTTGTTATGTCCTTTTTATCTTTTCAATCTGTCTCTCACACGTTTCAGCGTCAAGTTTCGTAAACTTTATTTTTGATTTGACATCTACACCAATTAAATAACCTCTTAATTCTCTTTCATCTAGTGTAGTAATTGGTCCTTTTTGCTTGCTTGGGTATTGCTGATCTCTTCTTACCTTACCTGTTGATCAAATGGCTCATTTGTGTCTATTATTTGCATATCTGTTTCATTGTTTTTTTTTCATTGATTCCATTTGTACAACAGTTGAATCGAACGGATATTTAGGTCATGTCACATCATCAATAGATTCCTCAGTATGTAAAACCCATATTTTGTCTTGTTCTGTCCAACCTAACATTGTCAAAAAACGTCAGTCCCTCTATGACCTAGTATAATTCTTATCAATAACATTCTTTGTATGTCTCCTTTTCGAGATATTTGATCTAAAATACGACTGGGTTTTACCTGATAGTATTCTAGTTTTATTTTCAAGTCATTTCTTATTCATTCAAATTGTTCTTCATTTATTTCAAGTCTCATTGTTATCGGTTTCTTGAATTTGCCAATGTCACAGTAAATCATTTTCAAAATTACTATTGAAATTTCAGAACACATGTTACTCTTTAATTAAACCATTAGTGAGACTTACAAAACAAATAGACAATATGGTCACAAGGGTATAAACCAGAAACTGTGCTACTATATATGTTTATATATTTAAATATGGTTACTTGTAGCAGCCAATTGCATTATATTTTGTGTTAATTGCAATAGAAAGTTTTGATCTAACACATGTCTGAGAATTCATATGTGCTATTATTGAATGAAGTGTCAACATATATTAGGTGTGGTTTGTAACGACACCCCATGGCTGTAACTTGGAACTGTTGACACCTTCATCCCATAACAATATATACACACTTATTGCGGATGAGAAAAAAAAGTTAGATATACCCATATAGGACCCTGTATCTATACTTATGCCCCAAAGGGGCACATATTTAGGAGAAGGGACAAAACATGGGAGCAAGATGTCCTGTGTTTAACTGGTTACAAGTCAGCATTTCTGCTGGAATGATTTTACTAGTACACAACAAATGGATGCCAACTGATCAACATGGGGCTATTGTATCTGTACATTTAGGTTCAGCAAATTTACCTGATCAGAAAACTTAACTAAAGTGTAATCAATGATTACATAGCTCACCCCAATGAAGCTTTTATTATTCTCCACTGTAAACATTAAGTATCATACAGTAAATAAATTTAAACTACCGTTAAAGTGATCCTGACAATAAAATATTGACCCTTTTGTAACATCAAGATTTTTTGTTGCTTGTTCTATCTTAACATTTTTAGAACTTAGCTCTTAATTGCCACTTTATAACTAGTATTCTGCTGACATGCTGTTAAACCATATTTATACATACATACATACATATATACATACATACATACATACATACATACATACATACATACATACATACATGCATGCATGCATGCATACATACATACATACATGCATACATATATACATACATATTTATCATATATGATTTTATTTTACATATTAATTGAAATACTGAACTATGAATATCATGGTCACAAAAGTAGATTCTGTATTTTAAAGAAATCAAGTTACATTAAGAAACATACATACATACATACATACATACATACATACATACATACATAGTCTGATAGGGCATGAAAGACCTAATACAAAGAGCATTTGGTGCCATAATCAGTTGAAGAAAATAGATTAATATTTCATTTAAAAGTATTGTTCTTAAACTCTGCTTCAGAAACTATTGTCATTGTCCACCTTAGAAGCTAGATTTTACTGGGTGAAAGCCACAGGTTTTGAGTAACCTTGGAGTGACAGCCAGTATTATAAACATAGTACATCCATCAGCAATTACCTTAATAAACGTACAACAGCTGAGGCCTCACAAGCAAAACACAATATGGAACCAAAGTCAATGAGCATGAAATATGGGTCACATTAATCTATTTTGTGCTGTGGGTGTAGTACTCATCAAAATGCATCCCTGAACCAAGTTCCAACTAAAACAGTATGTATGCTGGGTGCAAAAAGTCTATGTGGTCGTAAGATTCATGCAGAAACTTAACCTAAGCCAGTGAAGTGTAGGTTACAGTGACCTTCTTTTGTTGTAAAGGTGTGATACTAACAGACATACAAATAATCATAGGGTTTTATGATTCTAGCATGAACAGAGCCTGAGAATAAAAAAGGATATTGTACTTGTCCAGCTGCATCCCCTAAAAATATTTCCTGAATCTAGGTATAGCAATACACATACAGAGTTTTTAAAAAAAAATAACTATGAGATCACGACCTAATTGCATTAACATGACTTAAACCAGTAAAATTGAAATGTAGATCACAGTAACCTGAATGAGTTACAGAGAACTACTTTTGTGATTAGAATGTAGTTGCATCCCCTTGCCAACTTTCACAATTCCATGTATACGAGCATGTTTAAAGTGTGCAAAAAAGCCTAGCAAAATAAAAAAAAAAAAGAAAAAGGAAAAATAACCAACAACGTACAATTAATGTACAAAGTTAGCCCTTGTTACGAAATTGTTTGTAGTAAAATTTGCATGCATTATATATGACAAAAAAATGTACCTGGGTTTCGTTGCTGTGTACAGTGTTCCCAAGGGTGGTTTATTTTTTGCCATGGTTATTTCAAAATATTGAGTTCTCTTTACCCACTGTTGCATGTGCAAAATACCCACAGCGAGAAACCCAATTACCTCGAGTTCTCTGGTCACAGATTTGACTACAACCAGGGTACTTATAGTCCAAGATAATCTCTGTATAATCACAACACAGCGAGTTTTGACGTATGTGAAATATTAAATTATATTCTTTCTTGTTATCCATTTTATGTAATAGAATTGTTTTACATATTGGACGTTTCAAGATTGATTCTAAATTGTACAGATTTTCAGACCTATGTCTCATAATGACATGCTATCAGATAGACTATAGTCTGTTTCAAGTTAGCCAATTTATAGCTGAACAGATGAGTTGAGTTTAATCACATGTTGCATGCATTAAATGATGAATAATGTTCAAGTTCTTATAATCCAGAGATGTTATTCTTGTCAGACACAGATTCTTATATGAACGTGGTTATTATAATAATAATCTTGTACAGTAGTTCTGATGAAATAATTCCATGTGTAACGAAGCCAATCCATGTGCATGCATGCGTAATGTATATCAGTGTAGTCATATTTAACTGTGTCTCATGTACTACAGGGCTCAGTTATTGTATTTTCAGCTTTTTTCATGGTGAGTCATAGAACTCTGTGGGGTTTCGTGTAACCCGGATGCTGTGGTTGATGGTGACATTGGCTCAGAGGATGGTATTGATTTACTTGCAGTGAGGCACCAAAGCTTAAGGACCAATGAGTCTGCAGGGAATAAGGAGGCTCTTGAGGGATTCTTCGGCAGACTGGGATGGGCGGGCCATGCATGGTGGCTCCTTGACCATTCTATGAGAGCTGTGGAACTGGAAATATATTGTGATTGTCAACTGTACACTACGAGATACAAGTTCCATTTTTGAATCATTATTATTCAATATCACTATCTGGGTGAAATATAATTCAATATTGTTATATGAGTGAAAATCAATTATACATTACATCTTACTTGTGGATGAACCATACAGTGTTCATATTTTTGTATAAATTCTTTACACTGGTCACCCTTGGTGATAGAATCAGACATTGTTCATATTTGTGAATAAATTCTATACAGTGATCATCTAGGGTGATAGATCCATATATCAATCATATTTGTTTATAAGCTCCATATGCTGATTCTCATTCACAAAATTGCTTTCAGTGTCTTTGCCAAATCCAATCCCAACCAGGCTTCGTCTTGTTACAGCCCTCTAGACCCTCTCCCAATTGAGTAGGTGCTATGAAACCTACACCTACTCCAAACTGTTGCCTGGAACTTGGGAAGTAAGAATGGTTGATGTGCAGTGAAGCTGTACATATGTATATGCTTCTATCTGCATGGACTCCGTTGCCAGGGGTAGCGCAATAAAAATGTCCAAAGGGTAAAATTTGAGGTTTTATTAGAAAAAATATCACACAAATAAAACAAATACCCTATCAGTTACAATACAAAGATCCAAGCAAGAAAGTGTTATCACAGAAAAATTAAGTACTGTATATACTTGCGTATAAGCTAGGTCCAAATGCAAACAACATAGACCCTGATCTGCCATCACATAATGCACTGGCAGATCAGGGTCTATATCGTTTGTTCAACTGATTAGTCCTTATAAACTGCATAGACCCAGATTATGCGATGGCAGATCTGGGTCTATGCAGTTTGCAGTTGGTATTGACTTATATGCGAGTATATACAGTACTATGCTTTTGCAGCATGTGCATAGACTAAAGATTTCATGGAAAGCTTTTCAACAAAGGAATACTAAAAAGAAACAGTAGTTGTATCAAAACTTTTCCAAAAACAATAATATCATTATTTCATCTAGTTCATTTGACCACATAGAAACATAAATGAACACTACAAGATGAATATAGAACTGCTCAATTTGTATACATTTAAAAAAATCCACTTTTTAAATTTTATAAACTGTAAATATAGATATGCTCCATTGGTATACAGTTTTAAAAGTCCACTCATTAAATCTTGTAAACTGTAAATATAGAGATGCTCCATTTGTATACAGTTCAAAAAGTCCACTTATTAAATTTTGTAAACTGTAAATATAGACATGCTCCATTTGTATACAGATAAAAAAAGTCCACTCATTAAATCTTGTAAGCCTTGATAGAATCACACCTTGTTGAATCCAAAGTCTGATAGAAAATAACATTTTCAAAATTCTGGTGTGATATTTTACAAAGAAGTATCAGAACCATTGATGTGTTAGTTACAAAAGTTAGTAAGAAAGCAAGAGCATACATCATATTGGACTAAAAAACAAAAAACTGATCATGTTTTCAGAAGAATATGATGAGGATTCCATTTGTCTTTTCAAGGATAACCTCAAGTTTGAAGCATAGTGAATCATGTTCCACTTAGAAGTACTTAGTAATTCTTCTCTAGTGTGATTCTCCTCCTAAAACTGAACTCTGTGTTAAACACATATAATCATAACAGTGTGCTGATAGACATTTCAGATAGATGGCATTTGTAAGTAGGCACATCTGAAGGACAAGATCATGAAATTATTGTTGGTAGTATCTGCCTACAAGATGGTTGCCAATTTTACATCTGTGCAAACATGATTAGCCACAAGCTAGATCTACATATATAAACAATAAAAGGCAGAAAAGATCTGAAGATACTGATAATTATGGATATATTCGATAAAATCTCAGATGAAGTATTTGAGCACAATTCTTCAATCTCAAACTTCAGAAAAATAATAAATATTAAAGTATTTGGCACATAAAGCGCTTATAAGATTGCATGTCATGTATGTCCATTAAAAGTTATTGTACGTTAAACACAAGCCAGCAGAAATACTGTGAATAATATTTTAGCATCTTTAAAGATTCGCAAATTCAGTTATTGCAGTCTATGGGTTACCTTAAAGTTTTCTTAATGAAAGAACAAAACTTACTAAATATTTATTTACCGATTATTCCTTGGCATGAAAATTTAATGTACTCACAAAACTTACTAAATATTTATTTACAGATTTATTCCTTTTCATGAAAATTTTATGTACTCACAAAATTTACGAAAATTGTGCCTTTGTGAAACTTGGTGATTTACATTGGTAGAAGGTCTGAAAAAAATAATAAATTCCATCTTGTACTTGTTCAAGATATCTTTAGGTGATAAAGTAATCAATCTGGTTAAGTAAAACCAACAACATTTTAGCAGGCAAATGAATAAACAAAGCTCTAGAAAATTAAATTCATAAAAATTGCTGAATTTCAGCACCAATACAAATATGTCATGGAAACTTATGAGCAAAAAAGAATTTACCCCCTAAAAAATAAAAAAATGGGCATAATCTTAGAAAAATAAGGAGAAAATATGAAATGATTTTTTGTAATATTGTAGGAAACATTTGAAGTATTTAAACCATATTATTCTATCTTAACAAGTTCTGTCTCAAACAGCATCATATATAATAAAATGGTCTGCCCTTTTAAAATAACTTTTGCAGTTGCAACAATTCTGCTAGTAAAATAAAAGGCAAAATACTTGTCTCTCTCATATGCTAAAATATACTTGTCTCTCTCATATGCTAAAATATACTTGTCTCTCTCATATGCTAAAAAATACTTGTCTCTCTCATATGCTAAAAAATACTTGTCTCTCTCAGATGCTAAAAAATACTTGTCTCTCTCATATGCTAAACAATACTTGTCTCTCATATGCAAAACAATACTTGTCTCTCTCATATGCTAAAAAATACTTGTCTCTCTCATATGCTAAAAAATACTTGTCTCTCCCATATGCTAAACAATACTTGTCTCTCTCATATGCTAAAAAATACTTGTCTCTCTCATATGCTAAAAAAATACTCAAAAATATTCCAATACCATATATTTCAACTGAGGCAAAAAAACAAAATAAAAAATAGCATGCATATATTACACATTAATATAATATCACAGAACATTTGTATGCAGTATTGTATACCTTTCAATTTATGCAATACAGTGCATATTATTTTTGAAAAAAAGCAGATATTGTTTTGACATGACTGAATCATTTGTTAAAAAGTTAGAACATATACATATATAAAATTACAAGTCCAATGCTCTATAAACTGAGTTACTGCAGCTCCATCCAAACATAAGCAAAAATATGGAGAACTTGCTTTATTTTGGTCTGGGACCTATATTACACAAAGCCCCAAATAAAAACTAACTAAACATTCATTCATAAATCTTCAATAAATCTTTTTCTTACTATATAAAGTGTACATCTTAGTTTTCTTGAATAATACAATAGAAATAAAAAATATCTAGAATTTATATTCAACAAACAAACAAGGAAACTAACCCTAATCAAACTATGTATTATATTATTAGTTATATACTCCACATGAAATAGATTATAAATTAAAATACAGTCACTTAACAAAGCACTAATAATATTGACTGTAAAGTTGCCTCTTCAATTAATGGTTAATACAAATATAATTACATTATTCCACTGTAATATGTGGCTTCATGTTTAACAATATGAGTATATAGAATAATTAAAATATTAACTGGTGTCAAAACAAAATTGTACCATACAAATTATGTGCATTATTATAATTGATACTTCCATTAAAATGCCAACATTATTTATCAGCAAGTGAGAATGGTGTATTACAGATATTAGTGGCACAAAGGGTTATATATATATATATATATATATATATATATATATATATATATATATATATATATATATATATATTCAATGTGAAAATATGATACATTTATTATTAAGAATGTTTTAATAGGTTACTTATCAGGTAATTTTATTCACTGATAACCACAAGAATGTACAACCTTAATCATTTGACAAGTTTCAAAGAGTTTGAGAAAGATAAGACATGGCAGAGGTTCCTGTTGTTCAAACTTGTAATGTCATTTTTGTGATTCTACATTTGTTCACAAAGGAAACAATTATCTTTATCACAATATATGAAATCCAAATCTAAAATGAAAGCCATGAGTAATTTTCACAAAATATTTTAAATGTGCTAAATTTATTTTGAGGTCGGTTGTCTTACCACAGAATCTCAAGTTGCAAATGGTATTTGCAATGATTTCAACATTTCCAACTTTGAATGTCTATTAATCATAAGTCAGAAGCATTAGGATACACTAAGGGCAATTCTATTTGAAAGAGTTATTAAATGACACCAGGAAAATATTTATGAAACAAGTGGTGCTATAACAAAGGCAGTTACTGTACAAAATGGTATTTCTGTTCAACTTTTTGCCTGTCAGATGGCAGCAGGTGAGGGTAGTGGTATGGTGGGGGAATTAAAGTCTGTAGATCTGTTTTGGGAAATTTGTTGGCCATAAGCCAGTAAGGCATCATGATGCATGGTGTTCTAATGAGTGCAGACTATGTGAAGGTACATATGTGTCTCAGAACTTGAAATTAGGATTTTTTTCTCACTAACTCACAATATCACCAAAATAATATTTTTATTGATCCTGCCTAAATGTCACTGATCCTGTTAAAATCAAAGAGAAGCCAGTTCAGTTTCTAATTAAACATTTATTATTCATTAACATCAACTCAAAGTAATAAGAACTGTATTTCACCAGCAAGACTCATGAATAAAGTATCCAGGGCATTTCCATATATCTCCAAAAACTTTGTGCAGAACATGCACAACATTACAGCCACTCCTGGGTCATACTTCAGCCGTTTGTGTTAATTTCCCCAGCATTTCTGGTACTTTCTTGGTGTCTTTTCTAGATCACATTTGTGATCACACTCTGTCTTATCATCTAATTTCTGCCATTTTGGTGGCAGCTGTGCACCTTGAAAATATTTCCACACGTTTATGGTTGTCACCGCACAATGCACTGAATCTTTACCAACAATGATATAAATATTAAAACACATTGTTTGTTATAATTCTGGATTATTTACTGAGTCTGCGAACACGACCTTTTTGGATTGGTCATTACTAGCCTCAGACTCTATACTTTTTTCTATCATCAGTAATCAACTCCATGTGCATGAAGACTGTTTTGACAATAATCACACTAATTTACTTGATGAGTGGTTTAACACTTGTCCATTTGCGCCCCTCATCAAGTGCATGATGCTGGTAGGTACTCAATTAACGCAATAAACAGATCAATTAACCATTCAAGACAATGCCAACTCATGACCACTTCTTAACTGTTATGATAGCCACCGGCGGTACTTTTCACTGCTCAAATGGATTAGTGATGGCTTGGTTTTAGTAAACCATCTGCAAAATCACTAAAGGCGGGATAGTGAGTTAGCATTAATTTTGCGCCCTGGTATCTTTTCCATGTAAATATTCCTATCATAAACCATACAGTTTGCAGAGCCTACAGCAACAAAATGCCCAGCAACTTATGAATTTCATTATGTTTCAAGATTGCTGTGGCTATCAGAAATGCCAAATGCATCCTTTTGCAGCAAAATAATAATAAAAAAGTAAACAATTAAATACTTTGACACTTCACCAGCAATCATCCTTCATCTTACACTCTGACATTCTATCTTTCAATCTAAGGTTTAGCTGAGAATGATTTATACAAATCTACATATGATCTTAACAAATGATTGCATCAATAGTAAAAGGTAACAAGATTGTAAGAAAAGCTAAACTTTACATTCCTGAATTTTCAAGCAAAATCGATAAGAATTTAATGATGTTAATATTAATCCTGACACAGCTTGATATCATAAAATTAAAAGTTTGGCAATCAATGGAGTCATTTTCAGCATCCATTTCAAAAGTACATTGCTGATGTAAACATAAACTGAATACATGTTATCGCATATTACTATAATATTTTGTTTCCTCCAACATACAAGAAGAATTTCTTAAATAACAAAGACAAGACTTTAATGAATTGTTTACTCAAATGTATGTAACTTTGTGTATGCTTTTTAGTATTTTTTTTGTCAGGTACACAAATAAGTATAGGTACAAATATTAATTCTATTTTTGTTTGTAAAATTTCTCTACTTTTAATAAGAAACAAATTCATTCTACATGGTATCTAAAATGTGTACACTTTTAATAAGAAACAAGTTCATTGTACACAGTTCCTAAACTTTATACACTTTTAATAAGAAACAAGTTCACTCTACACAGTTCCTACAAATTTTACACTTTTAATAACAAAACAAGTTCAATGTACACAGTGTGTTGAATTTATGTGCTATTAATAGGAAACAAGTTAATCTACACAGTTCCTAAAATTTGTACATTTTTAATAAGAAACAAGTTAAATCTACACAGTTCCTAAAATGTGTACACTTTTAATAAGAAACAAGTTCACTCTAAACAGTTCCTAAAATTTGTACACTTTTAATAAGAAACAAGTTCACTCTACACAGTTCCTAAAATTTGTACACTTTTAATAAGAAACAAGTTCACTCTACACAGTTCCTAAAATTTTTACACTTTTAATAAGAAACAAGTTCACTCTACACAGTTCCTAAAATTTGTACACTTTTAATAAGAAACAAGTTCCCTCTAAACAGTTCCTAAAATTTGTACACTTTTAATAAGAAACAAGTTCACTCTACACAGTTCCTAAAACTTTTACACTTTTAATAAGAAAAAAGTTCACTCTACACAGTTCCTAAAATTTTTACACTTTTAATAAGAAACAAGTTCACTCTACACAGTTCCTAAAATTTGTACACTTTTAATAAGAAACAAGTTCACTCTACGGTTCCTAAAATTTGTACACTTTTAATAAGAAACAAGTTCAATCTACACAGTTCCTAAAACTTTTACACTTTTAATAAGAAACAAGTTAATTTTACACAGTTGATTAAATTTCTATGCTATTAATAGGAAACAAGTTAGCTGTACAGTTTCTAACATTTGTACACTTTTAACAAGAAACAAGTTTATTGTACAGTTCCTAACATTTGTACACTTCTAATAAGAAACAAGTTCATCGTACACAGTTTGTTAAATCTGTATACCTTTAATAGGAAACAAGTTCATTGTTTATCAGGGGTGTCAAACTCATTTGCTATGGTGGCCAGATTTGATATAAATAATAATAATAAATAATAATAATAAATAATGAGTATGTTGGGCCATATGTTTGACACCCCTGTTGTACAAGGTACCTAAAATGTGTACACTTTTAATAAGAAACAAGTTCATTGTACACAATTCCTAAAATTTTTACATTTTTAATAGGAAACATATTCATTGTACACAGTTCCTAAAATTTGCACACTTTTAATAGGAAACAAATTCATTGGACACAGTTCCTAAAATCTGAACACTTTTAATAGGAAACAAATTCATTGTACACAGTTCCTAAAATTTTTACACTTTTAATAGGAAACAAATTCATTTCTACACAGTTCCTAAATCTGTACTCTTTTAATGGGAAACAAGTTCATTGTACACAGTTCCTAAAATCTGTATATTTATAATAGGAACAAGTTCATTGTACATAGTGCCTAAACTTTATACACTTTTAACACAAAACAGGTTCACTGTACACAGATCCTAAAATGTATACAGTCTCTATGTATTGCATGTGTTTACAGTCTCTATGCATGTGTTTACAGTCTCTATGCATGTGTTTACAGTCTCTATGCATGTGTTTACAGTCTCTATGCATGTGTTTACAGTCTCTATGCATGTGTTTACAGTCTCTATGCATGTGTTTACAGTCTCTATGCATGTGTTTACAGTCTCTATGCATGTGTTTACAGTCTCTATGCATGTGTTTACAGTCTCTATGTATGTGTTTACAGTCTCTATGTATGTGTTTACAGTCTCTATGCATGTGTTTACAGTCTCTATGTATGTGTTTACAGTCTCTATGTATGTGTTTACAGTCTCTATGCATGTGTTTACAGTCTCTATGTATGTGTTTACAGTCTCTATGTATGTGTTTACAGTCTCTATGCATGTGTTTACAGTCTCTATGCATGTGTTTACAGTCTCTATGTATGTGTTTACAGTCTCTATGAATGTGTTTACAGTCTCTATGCATGTGTTTACAGTCTCTATGCATGTGTTTACAGTCTCTATGTATGTGTTTACAGTCTCTATGCATGTGTTTACAGTCTCTATGTATGTGTTTACAGTCTCTATGCATGTGTTTACAGTCTCTATGTATGTGTTTACAGTCTCTATGTATGTGTTTACAGTCTCTTTGCATGTGTTTACAGTCTCTATGCATGTGTTTACAGTCTCTATGTATGTGTTTACAGTCTCTATGCATGTGTTTACAGTCTCTATGTATGTGTTTACAGTCTCTATGCATGTGTTTACAGTCTCTATGTATGTGTTTACAGTCTCTATGCATGTGTTTACAGTCTCTATGTATGTGTTTACAGTCTCTATGTATGTGTTTACAGTCTCTATGCATGTGTTTACAGTCTCTATGCATGTGTTTACATTCTCTATGTATGTGTTTACAGTCTCTATGCATGTGTTTACAGTCTCTATGCATGTGTTTACAGTCTCTATGCATGTGTTTACAGTCTCTATGCATGTGTTTACAGTCTCTATGCATGTGTTTACAGTCTCTATGTATGTGTTTACAGTCTCTATGCATGTGTTTACAATCTCTATGTATGTGTTTACAGTCTCTATGCATGTGTTTACAGTCTCTATGCATGTGTTTACAATCTCTATGCATGTGTTTACAGTCTCTATGCATGTGTTTACAGTCTCTATGCATGTGTTTACAGTCTCTATGTATGTGTTTACAGTCTCTATGTATGTGTTTACAGTCTCTATGTATGTGTTTACAGTCTCTATGCATGTGTTTACAGTCTCTATGCATGTGTTTACAGTCTCTATGTATGTGTTTACAGTCTCTATGTATGTGTTTACAGTCTCTATGCATGTGTTTACAGTCTCTATGTATGTGTTTACAGTCTCTATGTATGTGTTTACAATCTCTATGCATGTGTTTACAGTCTCTATGCATGTGTTTACAGTCTCTATGCATGTGTTTACAGTCTCTATGCATGTGTTTACAGTCTCTATGCATGTGTTTACAGTCTCTATGTATGTGTTTACAGACTCTATGTATGTGTTTACAGTCTCTATGTATGTGTTTACAATCTCTATGCATGTGTTTACAGTCTCTATGCATGTGTTTACAGTCTCTATGCATGTGTTTACAGTCTCTATGCATGTGTTTACAGTCTCTATGTATGTGTTTACAGTCTCTATGTATGTGTTTACAGTCTCTATGCATGTGTTTACAGTCTCTATGCATGTGTTTACAGTCTCTATGTATGTGTTTACAGTCTCTATGCATGTGTTTACAGTCTCTATGTATGTGTTTACAGTCTCTATGCATGTGTTTACAGTCTCTATGTATGTGTTTACAGTCTCTATGCATGTGTTTACAGTCTCTATGCATGTGTTTACAATCTCTATGCATGTGTTTACAGTCTCTATGCATGTGTTTACAGTCTCTATGCATGTGTTTACAGTCTCTATGCATGTGTTTACAATCTCTATGTATTGCTGAGCTGTTCCTTTATCTTATTGATTATGGTAATGAGGTAGTTGACCTGCTTCTCCACGAGTTCCAACTTTTGTTGCTGCATTTCCTATGTTCCTCCATGTCCACCTCATTCTCCAAGCTCAATGAACGCTTCAGTGGGAAAAAATCAAGGTGGTTTTCCAGCAGCTAAAACAACAACAATTAGCATATTAACCCTGAGATAACATACAATCAAACCCAACTGTAAAATGTATGATGGCAAATCCCAGATATAACATACACTCAAACCCAACTACAAACTGGGTGATGGCAAAATCCAGATATAACATACACTCAAATCCAATTGCAAACTGTATGATGGCATAACCCAGATATAACATACACTCAAATCCAATTGCAAACTGTATGATGGCAAAAACCAGATATAACATACACTCAAATCCAATTGCAAACTTTATGATGCCAAAAACCAGATATAACATACACTCAAATCCAATTGCAAACTGTATGATGGCATAACCCAGATATAACATACACTCAAATCCAATTGCAAACTGTATGATGGCAGACTGGAGTCTATGCTCCATAAAGAACAATGAACACATTCATCATCTTTTGGTTTTGATGAAGTTTTATATTACCTTTTTGGAAAATGTTTAAACAGTTTACAGAAAACTCGAGCCGCTTTAAAAAGTACCTAATACTGCCAACAGTGAATTAATCCCTAAATTCCAGTTGCTATCATATGTGAAAGCATTGATATACTTGAGAAGTTGACCGCTGATGATAATTTACATAATACTGCCATAATGATTTCAGTATATTGGATATCAGGATGCCAATGAATACTGCCATAATGATTTCAGTATATTGGATATCAGGATGCCAATGAATACTGCCATAATGATTTCAGTATGCCAATGAATACTGCCATAATGATTTCAGTATATTGGATATCAGGATGCCAATGAATACTGCCATAATGATTTCAGTATATTGGATATCAGGATGCCAATGAATACTGCCATAATGATTTCAGTATATTGGATATCAGGATGCCAATGAATACTGCAGTTTTAAATGGAGCTTTATTGACAAGATTACTGTGTGGTTACTATGCTTGTGGAAAAGTGAGATTACTGTGTGGTTACTATGCTTGTGGAAAAGTGAGATTACTGTGTGGTTACTATGCTTGTGGAAAAGTGAGATTACTGTGTGGTTACTATGCCTGTGGAAAAGTGAGATTACTGTGTGGTTACTATGCTTGTGGAAAAGTGAGATTACTGTGTGGTTACTATGCTTGTGGAAAAGTGAGAATATTACCAAAGAGAGTTTGTACAAATTCAATGGTTCATGCAAGTCTTTCAAGCAATCTTCACTTGCTCTGACAATTAGCCTGGAACTAATCATTTCTGTAACTTTAGCAATATGGCATTCTGGATTGCCTACTATTTCAAGATTGCAGAAAATTGCTACCCACCAGTTTGTATATGCTGAGTTCTAATGCTGAGTAATCATTTGGTTGGGTATCATCCAGATGGATAAAGAAGAAAATGTATGCCCACTGGTTGTGCTCCATCTTCACATGTTTCTCAAAACCCTGAAACATAAATTAATCTAAAATTCTCAGTGGCTTGTGAAAGTTAAAATTAAAAAGTATTTTTATAATAGTATCTTACCTGTACAGTTTTCTTCATACAGTAACACAAGATGCAACAGTATATACTCGTGCATAAGCCAGGTCAAAATGCAAACAACATAGACCCATATATGCCGTCGCATAATGTGTCAGCAAATCAGGGTCTATGTTGTTTGTTCTACTGATTAGTCCTTACAAACTGCATAGATCCAGATCTGCCAGCGCATCATGCGACGGCAGATCTCGGTCTATGCAGTTTGCAGTTGATTACATGCAAGTATATACAGTGTATCATACCATATCAAAACATTACTGTCTAATATGGCTAGTGACCCTTAAATCAGTGTTGAACCATTACATTAGTAATTTAGTCTCTGAACCAAGTGGTATGTTGGATTGAACTTTTTCACTTTGAATCTGGACATTACAATTGTTAAACCAATGACAGGCTTCTCTTTAAAATTTGGGTTTGCGCTCTCATGTCAAGTACCTAAATAATGAAGACAAGGGTTCCTCACAGTATGCCTTTCCTTTACTATTCAGTACATTATTTTATTACTGCAAATCTTAGAAGCAACACGAATCCATGCTTCAAAACAAGTTTGAACTTAAAGTATGAATCCTGAATACTAAAATAAACCTGGGGCAAAATCAGATTTGAACCATTACAGATAAGGAAATAATGGACACCAGGTGGTAATGTAATATGGCATGATCATGTCAAGTTTTAAAAATGGAAACACAAATCTCACCTTTTCCTGAACTATTCGGTATGTATATTCACAGCTTAAATTGCAGTCTTTGGTGTGATGAATTTTTCATATTTCAATTTCCATTTACATGGGTAAAAAATATTGAAGAAACATCACCACATCTTTAGGAATATTAATGAAGAAACATCACCACATCTTTAGGAATATTAATGAAGAAACATCACCACATCTTTAGGAATATTAATGAAGAAACATCACCACATCTTTAGGAATATTAATGAAGAAACATCACCACATCTTTAGGAATATTAAGATTACCATTAATACTCACTTATAATCCCAAACCAACTGCAAACTGCATAGACCAAGATCTGCCATTGCATAATGTGCTGGCAGATCTGGGTCTATGTAGTTTGTAAGGTCACATAATGCACAGGCATATGTTGTTTGCATTTGGTCAAGGCTTATACGTTGAGTAAAAATGGTAAATCAGCAATACAGGTTGTCATTATGTTTTTGTTTATGTAATGCAATGATATATTGCTATTTTTGTGGGTTAGCTTGCTATGATGTCATATTAGATTAAAAAGATTCATTTAATTACTTCTCAGACACAATAAATGATTTATAGATCCAACAACATGATTTATAGATCCAACAACATGATTTATATATCCAACAACATAATTTATATATCCAACAACATGATTTATAGATCCAACAACATAATTTATAGATCCAACAACATGATTTATAGATCCAACAACATGATTTATATATCCAACAACATGATTTATAGATCCAACAACATAATTTATATATCCAACAACATAATTTATAGATCCAACAACATAATTTATAGATCCAACAACATAATTTATAGATCCAACAACATAATTTATAGATCCAACATGATTTATATATCCAACAACATGATTTATATATCCAACAACATGATTTATAGATCCAACAACATGATTTATATATCCAACAACATAATTTATATATCCAACAACATGATTTATATATCCAACAACATGATTTATAGATCCAACAACATGATTTATATATCCAACAACATAATTTATAGATCCAACAACATAATTTATAGATCCAACAACATAATTTATAGATCCAACAACATGATTTATAGATCCAACAACATCATTTATATATCCAACAACATGATTTATAGATCCAACAACATAATTTATATATCCAACAACATAATTTATAGATCCAACAACATAATTTATAGATCCAACAACATGATTTATAGATCCAACAACATGATTTATATATCCAACATGATTTATAGATCCAACAACATGATTTATAGATCCAACAACATGATTTATAGATCCAACAACATGATTTATAGATCCAACAACATAATTTATAGATCCAACAACATGATTTATAGATCCAACAACATAATTTATATATCCAACAACATGATTTATATATCCAACAACATGATTTATAGATCCAACAACATGATTTATAGATCCAACAACATAATTTATAGATCCAACAACATGATTTATAGATCCAACAACATGATTTATATATCCAACAACATAATTTATAGATCCAACAACATAATTTATAGATCCAACAACATGATTTATAGATCCAACAACATGATTTATAGATCCAACAACATGATTTATAGATCCAACAACATAATTTATATATCCAACAACATGATTTATAGATCCAACAACATGATTTATAGATCCAACAACATGATTTATAGATCCCACAACATGATTTATAGATCCAACAACATGATTTATAGATCCAACAACATGATTTATAGATCCAACAACATGATTTATATATCCAACAACATGATTTATAGATCCAACAACATAAAACAATTATTTAATTTGCATTGGCTGATATCTCAAGTGAATACATTGTTCTCTGTCTAAGGTAACTTTCAAGCTCTCTGCCTCTGCCAAAACAATTCCATCTGAGATACAAGTCAATACATAAAAAAGAAACAACTCCATCTGAGATACAAGTCAATACATAAAAAGAAACACAAAACAAAACAACTCCATCTGAGATACAATTTAATACATTAAAAAAATAACAAAAAACAACTCCATCTGAAATACAAGTCAATACATAAAAAACCCCACAAAACAAAAACCCTATTATAATTACTTTTCAGCATAGAAAGAATATTGTACAGAAAAAATATATTTTTTGATTTAGTCTTGTATGATTTAATGTCATGTATGAAAATTTGGAAACTCGTACTACTTACCCCTCCATGTCTCTCGAAGTCATAACTCTTTCGACTGCAGATAAAACAGGTGTTCTGCATATCCTTATCAATCTCCCCCTGAAGTAGAATAAAGAAACTTTTGTGTAGGAATAAGGGTGATAGTTTTCATGTAGGAAAAAGGGTGATAGTTTTCATGTATAAAAAATGGGTGATAGTTTTTGTGTAGGAATAAGGGTGATAGTTTTCATGTAGGAAAAAGGGTGATAGTTTTCATGTATAAAAAATGGGTGATAGTTTTTGTGTAGGAAAAAGGGTGATAATTTTCGTGTATAAAAAATGGGTGATAGTTTTTGTGTAGGAAAAAGGGTGATAGTTTTCATGTAGGAAAAAGGGTGATAGTTTTCATATATAAAAAATGGGTGATAGTTTTTGTTTAGGAAAAAGGGTGATAGTTTTCATGTATAAAAAATGGGTGATAGTTTTTGTGTAGGACAATGAGGGTAACAGTTTTTTTTGTAGGACAATATGGGTGTTTTTGTTTGGACAATGAAGTGGTAGATTTTTTGCTGGACCATTAGAGTGATAGTTATTGTGTTGCACAATAAGGGTGATAGCTTTTGTGCAGGACAATAAGGGTGATAGGTTTTTTTTGTTGGGAAATAAAGACTTAGCTAAATAAAATTATTACCTGAAATCACAATGTTTTAGCATCATTAAATTTTTGTAAATCTTTAATTCCAGCATTATACAAACATAACATTTTAATAGACATAAATACAAACTTTTGTGGTAATGGTTTTACTCTGTCTAAACCAAAGTAATGAGTACTTGCATATGACACTATGCAGCTTAAATATAATAGTGTGAAACTTCTGAAAACTGGACCCTCACTAAGCCAAAATCCTCTTGAAACAGAAACATTTTTCATATCTTCTTGTTTAATTTAAAAAAAAGTATTCAGAAAACTGAAATCTCTCTACTCTGAAACCCAAAGCAAATTTTCAATCCCAAATATCATTTCTACACTACAATGAATCCCATAAAACCAAACCTTACTTAAAACATAGCTGCGTAGTTTCCAAATCCTAATAATGAGGTCAGCCAGCTTTCTCAAAACATGGCCAGGTAGCTGCCAAATCCTAATAATGATGTCAGCCAACTTTCTCAAAACATGGCCAGGTAGCTGCCAAATCCTAATAATGAGGTCAGTCAACTTTCTCAAAACATGGCCAGGTAGCTGCCAAATCCTAATAATGAGGTCAGCCATCTTTCCTATAATAGCCTTGGGCCATTCATGATGTAAAAAAAATCCTCACACATGCACTGGCATGGATTACATCCAGTGTAAATGAGAAACTAATTGGAAGTCTTGACACTTGGTTGAAGCGAGAGCTTTCAAATTCAATTGTTATTAATATAGTGTCAGTGGATGTGTACATCAAAAGAAAATGTGTTTATTTGCCAATCATCTGCCTGTGTTAGATAATACACACATAAACAATTTTCAGTCAACTGGCATTTCAACTAACAAAAAGGCTTGCGCCCTCAACTTTAACATTTGATCACCAGCGTCTACATCAAAAATGTATTTACAGTTGATCTAAGTGATTAATATGCTTAAAGTTTATAGATTGTTTTGATCCTGCATCTCTCTCTCTCTCTA